>VWZP01008835.1:3414897-3633982 GCA_013396995.1 Dicaeum eximium | reverse complement strand
ATGAGTTAGAGAAATCCTCTTCCCAAATGTTTCGTTCTGTTCTACTCAAACTCATAGCTGTCCTGCTGTATTAGCAATGGATCTGTACTTACTCTGTGTATCTGTGTAACTACTGTTCCAGGAATCCTATGTGGCTGCTGTCTGCCTTTGGTCTTTTCACCAGAGATGCATGGGAGTGGTATATGTCACCCGTAAATGCTTTTCTCCTCCCGTGCTTAGTTGCTTTATGGCACTGAGTTGGCACGTACCTTAAAAACCATGTTAAGCATATTTTCAGTTTAATTATTTATTTTATTATTCCTGTCTATAATAGCTGTGCTGAGGTATCATGTCCTTATGAGTCCACAAGGCTTAATACAAAGGAAGAAAGACAGTAGGGCAGAACTGCTGCAGCTGTTGCACTGTCTTAGACTGCCACAGAACCACACCTTGTGTTCAGCACTGTGTTTTAATCCTGAACAGAGATCTGGTTCAAAATACCAAGCTTGGGCTTTTTTGTTGGTTAGTTTCTATTTGAATATGCTGTAAGCTGGGTCATGAGAGAAGCTCATGTATAGCTGTAGCAGATGAGAGAACAAAAAGCTGTGGCATTGAAGATTGGTTTGCAGTATCTGAAAGCCAAAATATTGCAGAAAAACTGGTTCCCCCCTTCTTTTGAAAAGGAAGACAAAGAGCAATGGTCTTGGCAGTTCTCAGAGGAGTGAGGTTTTGTTTTCCATCTTACTTGGCAAACCTACTCAATGTTTGATCCCTACCTGCGGTCATGGCCCAGCGCCTCGCCTTATTGACCCTCATGGAACTGGGCTCAGCCTGGCGTTCACAGCCCTAGAAAAGAGCATGATTGGTGTCATCTTGCTGTGAGGGTCTTCCTTTGTGCAGGGGGACACTGTTTTCAGTCCTTGCTTTCAGCATATGCTCTGCATTTGATAATTCACTTGAAGAATGGGTTTGCAATTGCTGTGCTTGTGCCGGTTTCTTGAAAAATCCTGAAAACGCAGCTGAAAAGGAGTCCAAAGCTCATAAACGTGTGCAGCACTTACATTCCTCAATAAGTTTTCATGGCTAGAACTTGAGATCTTGCAGGCTCCTGGTCACCCAAGAATGACAGGAATTGGGCTCTCTGACATCTCCAAAGGGATATTGTAATGTGTTGTTCAGCTGGTACTTATGTGCTCCCCCAGTTCCTCCTATAACTGACCACTTTTTTACATCTTCAGAATTAGAAAATGAATTTCCCATGCAGCATAACTGGATGCATTTATCTAATCTGTAGGAATTACAGTATTTTATTCAAATGTATCTCTTTTAGTTGGGTTTCTGAGTAGCTATGCTGAGAATCATTCCTTAGATGCTTAAGATCTTTTGAAAAAAAAGTGATTTCTTTCTCTTTTTTTAGCTTTAAATTTGAAAAGAATATATTTTTCAACTCTTCTGCACTTCTTGAATAGAACCAGTGTTTGTATAATGCTTGTAAAACCATTTATGCAAATCAAATGCAAAGAAAATTCCTGAATATTTTTTGGTTAGGAAGTAGTGGTTTGTTGGTTTTTTTTCATAAGCAAATACCATTTATAATTTTTTCTTTTTATTTTCAAAGCAAGATTCATACATTAGAGACATAGGGCAATGCACTTTCATCCACACACTTGAGCAGGTTTAGCATGATTCCTAAAGTGAGAATGTAGCAGAGGTTATGAACCCTCTCAAGTACTGCCCAGTGTGTATTATTTCAGATTTTAAATCACAAAGGTAATTTAATTACTTCTTAAAAACATTTTAAACTTCCTGATTAATTGCCTTTATGAAGAAATCCTCTAAAATTATTTTTCACAGAACCAAAAATGCAGTAATTATTTACTGCAAACTATAAAGTAATCACTAGAGAAAGTTCTTGAGTAGGTATTACCTAAAAGGAAGTTGCTTGGTTATTCTTTATATAAGCTTTTTTTAGCACAGAATCTTCAAGATATCTAAAGGATTGTCTTTGCTGTGATGACCAGGCTCTGAACAGAGACACTGCAAACTCTAAGGTATTACAGTTGATGTGATCATTTTTCTTCACTTCTGGGTGTTCTTCTGTTGAGCAACTTGGAGTAAGAATAAATTTGTGGCAGGAGTTCTTGGAAGCCGAGCTAGGAATGTGTGGCGGTTTTTAATGTGTTCTGGTTGTCTGCTGACTTCAGGGACCAATTTTGCCTTCAATATCCATTTTGATGTTCTTAAATTACTCTATTATTGAAGACTGCTCTTTCCCTTTAGTTACAGTCAGAAATACATGCTGCAGTAAGTCCAGATCCTAGCCACATCTCTAAAACTCCTTAGAAATATTTTCACAGCACCTTCAGGGTCCTACCCCTGCACTTTCCAAATTCCTGACAGCATGTTTAGCTAATTCCCTTACCACTCCTCAACCAGGGAGCTGGGGGAAAGCATATTCTGAAGCTGCTTAGGGATCCTGCAGGCTAACCAGCAACCTAAGCACCTGAGCTAGCTCTCAAGCTGTTCCTCACTAGAGGCTTCCTGTTCAGCTGGTGATGGGGGAAATTCAATATCATAAATATTCAGTATTTATTAAAAAGTAGGCAAAATATTCTAAACCGCTGTGGAGAAGTTCAAATAGAACAACTGTAGAAGCTTCACTTTCACAGGTTAAAAATCCCAACTCTAAAGTAGCATGTAATAAAGCCCATATTTTTTGCAGCCCAGATAGTCTTTACAATACTAGGTATGCCATAGGGGTGTGTGTGTATATATATGTGTGTGTATATATATATATATATAAAAATATTTATATATATATAAATATTTTAGTCTACCACTACTGCAATCACCAAGTTGCAGCATGTATATGCTTTAGAGACAAGATTTCACTTCAGAAGAGCAATGAAGAGCTTTGAAAGGAATCTGTAGTACACTCTAATAAGTATTCCCCATCAGCGTTATTTCAGAGATCCACCAGAATTTATTGTGTGAAATCCAGTTTGTTCTGTAAAGGTCTGTAGACCAGGCATTTTGAGGGCAAAAAGGAAAGTAATATCTGAAGCTGTAAAACAAAGAGCTGCCTGCATACTTTTAGGTGGGTAAATTAAGTAATTTTGAAAGCAATGTGTTCCTAAGGATTGGTTCTTTCTAGATATACACATTGTCATTACTAATGACATCTACTTTTTTTTTTCTAAATTCTGTCTACACAAAGCTTGCAGCTGTTAGAAAAACTAGAATAATCAACTTGAAGAGGTTTTTTTGCGGTTTTTTTTTCCCTTTTTTTTCACAGTTTGAACACATTATTTTGCACTCATTTTTTAGTTTGGTTCTGTTTCTCAACTACCTGCTTATGTTCATGGGCTGCTTAATGCAAAATTCCTTAAGTTCTTGTGCAAGGGAATTGGTCACAGGTAAACTTTATTTTTTTCCCTTACTGAGAAAATAATGGATTTCATTTACTGTGGCACAACTTTAATGGGAGAATTTTGCTCACATGACTGCCTTTCCTAAAATTAACCTCAAGCATTTTTAGGATTACAGAAGGGGACTTAAATCTGAGCGGTAGTGGGGGAATCAAATCAGAAATGCTGCATGAAAATTGTCATAGCACATAATCATTAAGAGAAGGTAACATGCATTTATTGAGAGTGGCTTTAAAATGAGCTGGTAGCTGCTGAATTCTGAAGGAATGTTGGAGGGTTCAGCTTCTATTACAACTGTGTGGTATAGCAGAGCTGCCATCCAAGTCCTGGATAGATTCACATGAGCCAGGGACTGCATCACCTCCCTTAGTTCTGTCTGTGTGTTCAGGCCCACTTGAAATACCTGGACACTCAACAGTGGTTGGTTTCATGTCTGCCACTGAAATAATTCCACAAGTGTTTCACTGGGACATTGGAGATTGGCACCAGCTCTAAAGTGGAATATATCAAAGGAAAGGATGGGATGCTGGCTGCTACCATCTCACTGTCGGGCTGTAGTGGGACTGCAACTTGTTCCAAGTTTTATGTGTGAAATTCATTTACAGGTCTGGATTTGTCAGGTGGAATGTTGTAGAATAAAAAACCTAAGAAAAAATGACAAAACCAAGCCCAACCCCACTGACTCTTCCCCCCAAAAGCCAAAGTTTAGCAATTCATTCATACAGTTGTCATCATATTGGGATTCAAACAGTTCATAAGCCTACAAAGGTGCAACTCCCCACCACCCTGAGCTCCCACATGGCAGACATCCCCTTCCCTCACAGTACAGGTGGACCACAAACACACCTGCTCCTCTGAAGCTGAGGTCTCCCCTATTTACACGTGCCTCATGTTGGAGCTGAATGCTCTTTGTGTGCTGCAGCTGCCCCTACAGTGCAGGTGCTGGTGAGGAAGCACCCGAGCCCTCTCATGTGCAGATAAGGATGTGATGGGTATACCTGTATTTGGTTGCACTGTGTGTTGTCCCTCCTGCTGCTGGCTGCTGTCCCAGTGCCTGAAGGGAATGGTGAAGCTAAGTGGATGTGACAAGGTCAGTGATTTCCATCTTCAACGGAATTCAAACCTGGCTTTTTCTTCTAATAAGTTATTTTCTTCTTTGTCCCTACTATTACAAATATTAATTATCATTCGGTTTTTTAGAAACAACCCTTTTAAAACCTTAGTGTAGTTTCCTGGTTGATATTTAATCTGATGACATGGGCTATAGTCTTCTCTAGCATTATAATTTTTGGGCAAATGAGCTGACAGGCAGTTCTGGATGATCTTTTCACATGCTCTTTATGCTCACATCCCTGCTACATCAGCTGCTGTTATCCAGACCACATGGACAGCTCCGTAGTGGAAAGCTTTGTGATTTTTATTACCCAAATGTCAGGGAACAGACTGAACTATAAAGGATAACAGCAAAGGTAGATGAGAAAGAGGTCTTGCTCTGCAGCTTGTTTTTTAGCAGTAGAGGTATTTTAGGCCGCCTTCTCTTTTTTTTTTTCTTTTTTAATCATACTGTGTCCTGAGGCCCAAGTCATCTTTTGGTCTTGGTTTTATATACTGCTCTCTACCTTTGCAGATTTTTTTTTTTTTAACTTACAATTTATTTAATTAATCATTTAATTAGCTCTAGCCATTTTTCTTACTTAGCCCTATTTGGTCACTTTGAAACTTTCTTTTATATGGAGTTGTAGTAAGACAACTGAAAGGGTGCTTCTTACTTTCCAAAAAGGCCTTTGAGAATAAGCTCCTTCTTTTCAGTCTTGCAATAAGCTTTCAACCAGTTAGTCTTTTTTGTTTTAATACAGAAAACCCCTCATTCTCTGTCAGAAAATAAAAAGAAAGAACTATGCATATTTATTTCAACTTATTTATTTATGAAAAAAAATGTAATGATTCTTAATACAGTTTTAAAAGTAACCTTCTAGGGGTTTTGGCTTTTTGGGGGAGGTAGGAGAGGAGACAATAAAAAGCTTGTTGCATAGAAACAAATGACTGAGTTAGGTTAGTTAATTTAACTCTCCAGTGGACCCTATTATTTAATGTTTATAATGCGTCAGAGTATTCTGAAGACTAAAATCTTCAAGGTCTCGGCTGACATTTATCTCATTTCTATATATCTTCACAAAGGCACCTGGTTTTATCTTGCTGTCTCTCTGTCAGGAAGAGGAAGGCAATGAACCCCAAATCTGCAAGTTTTCTCATATAAAACCACTGGAATGTATAATAGGGTAGCCTGAGATGTTTGTTATGGAGAAGTTTCTGTTCACTTCAGAGCCTTGAGCAAGAAGTGTTGGTCCATGGAAGGAGAGAGGATAGCAGTGTTCTTTAAACATTCCCATTGGTCCTTAAGCTGTCATCTCCACCTGAGCTGAAATAATAGGTTGTTAAGTTTTATCTTTCTGTGTTAATTTGAGCTGGAAAATGCTTTCAAAAATATTCTAACGATTGGCTCTCTACTCCCCCACCCAACAACAACAAAAAAGGGATACCTTCAGAAAATAAAATATTTCATTAGCACTAGATTAATTCATTGTATTTTGGAAAAATGCTGAGCTATTCCACTTAGTGAAATCATCTTTTTGAAGAGATCTGGTTAGTTACTAGAAGGGAATAGAACAAGGTTAGGTATGGCAAAGTAAGAAATGACTAGCAGAATGGGAGAGGAAGGATGGGGGAAAATGGACTCCTTTTTCTTTCACTATCAAAATGCATATATGTGTTTAGTAACTTCCAGGGAGCTAAAGTCAATCTAAGGAAGGTTCTAGTACTTATGTAGTCGAATTATCACAAGGCAGATTTGTGTGGTGCGAAGAAGACGTGAGAGGAAGTAATCGAGGTGCTACTGTTTTGATGTTGTTTGGCTTCTTACTGTCTTCTGGTTTTCCTCATTAAAAAGACTATAACAGATTTGCCTTAAAATTCTTCAGTTGTGTCTCTTGGTTTAAAAAAAAAAATGAAAATTTAGCAGATCTTATATAAGTTATGCACATTTAATCCAAAGCAAACCTTTCAGAGAAACAAAAGCAGGCAAAAGTCTTAATTTGGAAAAAGCAGAAAGTATCTGCTTCCTGTTGGTTTGTAGAGGCAAAGAACTATTTTCTCTTCATTTTTTCTCAAAGAACTAGCTTACTAAGGATCAATGATTTAACTCATCCAGAATATTGCAGTAATTTATGTCTTAAGGATATGGTCACTGTTCTCCTTAAGGCTATTAGCCTACAGGTGCCACCTTCAAGGTTTGTGTGTCCGTCATCCAAATTAAATGTAGTAATGTGAGGTTGTGATGAGAACATTGTTCAAGATGTCCCTGTTCTTGGGGAAGGCAGGGTGGACCAGATGATGTTTAAATGTCCCTTCTAACCCTTACTGTTCTGTGCTTCTGAACACGCTATTAATTCCTCAGCCCTGACAACAAATGTAAGGAGGGTCTCTTGTGTTTGGTGAAAGGAAGATCAAATGTGCTCTTTTTGTAAGATTAGGCTATAAACTTAAAAATAAGTAGGTCTAAAAATTAGTTCAGTTCCATATGCTGCATGTCTTGATCTTCATCCTCCTCTCACTTCACCAAATATTTGGAACATGGGTAAACGACCAACCATTTTACATAGAAAGCTTAGTTCCTACAAAATGTTGAGAAATTATCAACCATTACACCTCTCTGTGAAACGTGGGCGTTTTCTGGGAGGAAGGGGGAGCTTAAAAGGAAGATGGATTTAATTTTTTCATTCAGTTTTGTGTGGAGTTCAACAAATCTAACTCTGAAACAAGCAGACATTCCACAGTCTTGTAAAAATGTTATTTAATTAATATATTTAAATAATGAGTCTCCTCCCTACAGCCAATCTTTCTGGAAGCAGGCTGAAGTGTCTTTATTTTGGTCAGGAATGTGTGAAGGCTGATAGTTGCATAAAAACTTCAAAATTCAAGATTAAGTTTTGGCAAAATTTATAAGAACCTGGAGGAGAAACAAAAAAAGTTAAAAGCCTAGTTTGCCCAGTTTTAAAGGAGATAATTTTAGATAAATAGAATGATAGAAAAATCTTCCTAGGAGTTACGTGTAGGCATGTACTTGTAGTTCATAATAAACCAGAAAATAACAATCAGATTACTGAATTAAAACTTATGTCTAAATAGCAAAAACTGCATTTAATTACGTGTTTAGATGTAGCTTTCAGTAGGGCCTGTCATAAATTGCAATTTCTTTACTAAGTAAAATGTGACATTTTGAATATCCCAATAAGTTGAAAATAATTTGAATAAGTAAGCCTAGATTTGACAACAAAATATTTAAGCAAAAAGCACTAATAAACTGTCTGTCAATCACCGATATAACTCAAAAGTTTTCCAATACCTATTTTTCGTCTGTCATACACATGTTCACATTAGTTTTTATCTATTCCTATCTCACTTGAATGTTTTTGCTTTTATCAATATAATTTCACAAAAATTTCACAAAAATACCAGTTTTGCAAAGGGTAGGGAGGACATTATTATTATTTTGTGAGGCTTTGGTATTGAGGTTGTAGATAAATCATAGCTGATATGCACAGTCCTTGACTGTTTTACAAATTAGAGTGGTGGGGTGTTTTGTTTTGTTTTTATTTCTTCTGTGATACAAGTAAAAATAAAAAAACACATGGAAGTATTTCTACCCAGCCTTTTCCAGCCACTTGAAGTGACTCTTTACATTTACAGTTCCTGATAAGCCTCATTAAGACATTTTTGGTCCCAATGCCCCTGTAGTTCTTCAGAGACTTAGTGTGTAGTATTTTAAAATGCTCTGAGTTTTTCCACTTCTATGCAATTTCTGATCATTCATTCAGTACAAGTGGAGCCATATTGCCCCCAACAGGGAAAATGCAGAACATAACTTCACTCCTTTATATCAGGCCTAAAGCACAGTGCTGGAATCAAGTAGTATGTATAAAAAATACATTTGCTAATCTATAACTGTAACTTATAAACAACTAATCTGAATTTACCATGTTTTCATAAACAAACTTCTTTTTTTTTTCTTATCTTTTTATAACTTAACTAGATCACTATGCACAGCAGTAGTTCACATAGTAAAAAAAACCCAACATATTTTGCTTTCTAAAATCTACTTTCAAGGCTGGTCAGTGGGTTTGTGCAGGGCACGGTCAAAAAGTAGAAGTAATATCTCATTCTGAATCTCTTTCTCAAGATCTCAGTATCTTTTTAGCTCTTGTCAAAATGAAGAACTTTAATTTCTTCATGCAAGAGTTGAAAGATGTGAAGCTGGTTTGGAATGGTTTGTTTTGTTGGCTAATCCAGGCAAGGGATTTGTTGTGAAAGTTCTCAAACTGTACTGCTACAACTGTGGGAAAATACAGGAATCAGACAATTCCTAAGTCTTGATTTGAAGTTCCACATTCAGCACAAACAACTAATTGAATTACAAGAGTGTAGTATAGTGTCTGCAAATTATTGACAAGGAATTCAGTTTCTGTAATTTCCCTCCTGTTCTTCCAAACACTGTGAGCTACTCTCACTTTCTCCTTGGTCCTTGCCAGCATACAAGCGCTTGAACTTGTATTTGTTAGTGCTCCTTTGAATTTGTGTGTTGTAAAACTCTAAGGATACGCATTTAAAAAAGAAAATTTTATCAGAAAAATATTTCATATTTAAAATGTTTATGCTCTATGGTTGAGTGTTTCTACAACCGTATCTACACGTGACTTCAGTGAGCTCAGCTGCTGATATAAAAGACACCAATTTCTCCAAGTTTATACCTTGGAGATTATACACAGGCCATTACAGCTAGGTGCAACTTACTTTAAAACTTAATTTCTACAGTTACTGACCAAGCAAAAGTTTCAAGGAGGTTTAACTACAGACATTATGCAATGCAAATAGAAATTGCTTCTGCGCAAATGCAAAAAGCAAAAATGTATTACAGAGTCCAGAACTGCAAATTGGAAAATGTTTAATCTAGTACTTGCCCAATATTTTTTAATAGCACCTGGAAATTATATTGAAAAAGCCTCCACAATTTAGATGTATTTTACTGATTTATACAAGCTAAAAAAGTCAGAAGACCCAATTTCATTTCTAATATTTTTCTGTCCTCCTAAATAAGTAGAGAAAAATAAACCTAAATAAAATAAGTATAAATAGGCCTGATAAATGGCCTAAATAGATTGTGTTGAACAGCTGAACCTTTCTGAATATTTGACCTATTGCCATTAGAAATAAATTATTTGAGCAGAGATTCTGAAATACAGAAAATCTTATTTTATAATACATTTCCAACAGTAGTAATTTCAGTGTATCAAGGAGGGGGAATCACTCTAGATAATGCATGATATTTAAAATAACTTAGGGAAAAAAAGCAGAAAAAATGAATGCCCATTTTCAAAATACTAGTCTAGAAAATACACCAATCTGTAAATATATGTGTAGCATGAAATGTTTTCTGTTTTACACAGACGTTTAATAACTGAAATGTGAATAAAATATTTTTGAGGCACTAAAGTATAGTGGAAAAAACAAGGGTTAATGTCATGCTGAGATACCAAATATTAAGAAGCAGTTTATCATTCTAATTGGGGGCAACAAATAAGAAAACAGAAAGCCCAGAGTTTCTGTCCTGAGAGATTGCTGTCATGCATAGAAGTAAACAGAAATGATTGAAATGTGTTTATCCTAACTTAGGAGATGGTATAGTCAACCTCTCAATATCTGCTCTACGTACGGTTGCAAAAGTGCAAATAGCTGTTACTTGGCCCTGAAAAGGTTAGTTTCTTTGTTCTTTACTCAGAACTGGCACAAAAAATTTTGGAAAATACTGAATTAGGTAAATAGCTCAGGTCAGATTTGTGCATGCAATTCTTATATATTTTATTTAAATAAAGTAGTTGATGCATTATTTGGTTTTCATACCTATGTTTTTGTTGTGGTACTTGTAAATACTTTTTGTTCAGAAATGAAATGTCCTGAAGTCAGAAGTAATGCAACTTCAGCATGCATACTTGATTTCCCAAAAATTATGTGGAGCCTTAACATCTCTGATAGCAATCCTGTACTGCAATTCAGTTATTAAAAAACTAAAAATAATTTTGATAAATTACCCACTTTGGGGAACTAATAATTGGACAAGAGCATGTTTCAATTATACTTTGAGAGCAATGCCTTTACAAGAGAATCTCCTGTGTCTTCTAGATTGGCCTGTCCCATTACATTCCTTAGCACGTAATCTTTGCAACTCCTTGATGTTCAAATGTTGAAAAAACAAACCCCCTAAACTCTATGAAAATTGCAGAGACGACCATATTTTTTAAGCCATAAAAAACCCCAAACAAACCAAAACACAAGAACAAAACTCAAATAGCCCTCTATCTTCCATTGTTTGAAAGCTAGTCGGTGGTATTATTCACTTATCAGTAAGTGTTCTAACAATTCTAAATTCTATTTTCTGTATGTCAGATCAGTTTGTGATAACACATATGTTGTCACTAACTCTAACTATATTGGCATTATGCACTTCCCTGTCTAGATTTTCATCCAAATAAATATGACCTTACACCAAAAGAAGTTTGGTAATAGATGGTTGGATTTGTATAATGATAAATAATTACTTTTGTAAGTTTTTCTTGTTCATGAATGCTAAGCAAGGAATCAGATTTTTGCCAGACTGATTCTCCCATAAGTGGCCATTCATCACTTATGTTCTCACTTAGTTCCAAGGCCCCTTACTGGGCTGGGTGGGGCAGAGAATTCTACACAAACCTTCAGTGTCTCATGTACAATTCCTCAAGGGAAAAAGATTTACAATATAAAAAGCAGAATTTCATGGTTGGCTTTTGCAAAAACTTTGTGTTGTAGTATTTTAAAAGGATTTATTCCAAATTCAGTCTTAGCTAAAAATTAAATTCTTGGCTTTCCTTACTGAATCATAGTCATATCTTTAGTTTCAATGACCCTCAGCATTGGTGAAACTGCTTTTTGATTTCACTGAATGGAAGTACATTTGGCTGTTAAATAGAATCAGGAAAATATTTTTGCTATGAAGTTAAGCAAGAACAACTTTTTAAAAATTAACCTGGAAAAGTATTTGTTGACAGAAATCTAATATATTGACTCATTGTACCTTGTGGAATCTAGAAGGGAAATGAGAGGACAAAATACTGAAGTATATATTATTTGCTGTGAATCAATGATATTAAATGAAAAAAGTAATCTCAAGTTTTCCACCCTGTTCATTCCCCCAGGCAAACATGTAGTGAAAGTTGAGTAGTTTTCTTGATTTTTATCCAATTTCTTGACTTTTACTTGGAATTACAGATTCTGAATATTTCTGAGACCTTAGAGGCTTCATTTCATGTAGAAGGTTTTTAAAGTTTTATGGATATCATAACAATATTCACAGATAAAATCTAATATTCTGTCCAGGTTTATTTGTATAAGAGAGAATTATAAAATATGTCTAGTGGTGAGGGACTAATTTTAAACATCTAATGAGCATCATCCTAAAATATGATCCTGACACTCACTACTCACTTAAAAAATATGTATCTAATTTAAACAGTGGTTTTAACAGTAATAACAATTGTATAATAGAATTCTGAAGTTCAACTGTATTTAATATGCTTTCTTAATTTTTTTATTTTTTTCTTTCCTTTCATGCCTCTCTTTACTCCTCTAATATTCTTTCCTTGTCACCATTTCTGGTAAAGATTAGGAATAAAAGGGTACTTCTAAAAAGTATTTTCTAAAAGAAAATTTTACAGAAATTGAGCTGTTTTGTTATAATGAGGGAACAGAAGAAAAACTTGATTTACTTAAAGTGATACTTAAGCTGCATTGATGTCAAGAAATCCTGATTTTTATTTGTCTCAAATCAATGAGAATACTCTGTGCAGGGAGTTGCATTTTTCAGTCCTCTGTAGCCAGCAGGAAACTCCTCACAATACACAAACCTCGGGAATAACGTGGTTATGGTGGGAAAAAAGAAAAGGAAGAGCACATTGTTGCTGAATTCAGCAAGTGAAACATTGAGTTACATCGAAACAACATGGGTTTATTCCACATTAAATTAGTTGTCTCATGGGGATGTACTGAAACTTTGGGGTTGCTTCTGTCTGTATGTGCAGAGGGATTTCAATGAACATACACCATAGGTAAGTGAGTTAGATAATACATTCAAGCCCATGTTGTGTTTTCTTACGTAGTGAAAAGCCTATATAGAGAATGGATAGCCCAATGTACTAGCTTTTGCCTGGTAATCTAAATAAATAAATGCTTAGCAAATGTTAGTGTGCTCCTCCAGCACAGCAGTGCTTTTGTATGGCTTTTTTTTTTCCTTGTGTCCAAGCAAGTCTCTATTGTTGTTTTCTAAACTTTCAAGAAGCTGTTTGATTTGGTTTTTCTTTTACTACACTTCTGAACTATTATTTAAGAACAGAGCTACATCTATGTTATATTGCAACAGATCTTTAATGACCACGTGTTTAGCCTGCTATTTTAGATCGCTCAAATAGAGTATCAGTAAAAGTACATAAAATACTTTTTAGCTTATTTTCCACTAGCTGTATTTCACAGCAGTGGTGATTTGCCTGATTAAGAGATTAGTCTCTCAGAAAAACATGTTTGAATAAGAATGAACTCCAAATGCTCAGAGGTACCAAGTAAATTATTTTCCATGTGATAGAGGTGGTTCTAATTATTTGCACTTACTTTCATTGCGATATTGTATATTACTTTTCGGATTGCTGTATTATTCACAAAATGTGCTTTTGTGGTGGCAAAAAGAAAGTTATATTACAGAGAGAAGAGCAGAGATGCAGACCAAACAGAGAGGTATTATGGGGATTTTAAAGGATCATATGAGTTATATGTTAGTTCCTGAAATGAAAGTGTCTACAGACATGGTGGCAGCATATACATTGAGAATTATATATCATCTTCCAAAGTGCTGTGAAGTTTAAGACAAAAATTCAACCTTTTTAATCCAGAAGACTTGATACAAATTTATTTTCCATTGTCAGTAACTAGGTACTTTCTTACATTGCCAGTTGTTTTAATAATCCCGAAGAGAATTGCTGCACTTGGGTGTTTTTAATGCCACAATATTGTTCACAGTGGATGGTGAGTGTCACAGATAGCCCAGGGAAGCCTGAAAAGTGTCCTGTGGCCTGCAGAGCTCTCAGGTCTCTGAACCAAAACTAGTGTGTTGGTATCCATGCAAAAAAGCTTTACCAATGTCATGTGGCATCACATTAGTAACTGTAATTTATATTTGTGTCTCAGTTGCCCTAGGAAGACCTCTGGTAGAATTTATTTAAACTTGTGTCATCTCTTATTTCCTAGGGATAATATATGGAAAGAAAACACATCTTCCTCCTTTCATAGCTTTGGAATTAGATTTTTAACTTAATCCTGGGAAGCATTCACTCTTTATCTTAGATCTTGTGCATGGTGGGAACTTCTGAAGGAAAAATCTTTCTTTTCTTACAACACCCCTTGAGTCTGAACTCCAGCAGCAGCCAAACAATAATCTTCTGATTTACAGAATCGTGTGGTGTAGAATATCCTGTGAGAGCAGAATTAATATGAAGCAAGTTAACATTGAGTCAGTATTTTACAGACTGTGTGTCTAGTTAAGTGGTAGCAGCAGTGTGCAAAGTGTTTAAGATATCAGCTGTCTCCCTGCACCAAAACTGAGTAGCTGTGTCAGCACGGCCTTATGCCTACACTAATTACAAACAGGGATATGCCTTTGGATCTGTTGTAGGAAGAGAATACAGAGAAAAGCTAGGGAAATGGGACGTTAATAGTATCAGGTTGTACAGTGCTGCCTAAGTAAAAATTCTTGCTGAATCTATCAGTCACACTGCAGTACAGCCTCTGTAGAGTAGTGGAAACCTTCAGGTGTTGTAAGAAATGCAAATACCTGCCTAATGTTATTATCTAGTGTTGAGAAGTAGACTGTTGCTACACTACACTATGCAAACCTACTGAAAATAATTGTTTCTAGTCTCTCCAAGCCCTTGGGTCTATATCCCTGTGGTGGTTTAAACCCAGCTGGAAAACCAATCTCACCCAAGCTGCTCCCTTTCCATCACCCCTTCCAATAATGGAGGAAATACTAGGAGGGATTAGAAGTAGGGATAACAGTTTACTAGAAATAGCAATAACCACACCAAAATTAATAAAGAGGAGTGTTCAACAGAGAGAAACTGAAGGTCCCCCCAGGCAGCACTTGATTTGGTTGCCAACAAAAACACAAACTGGTGACAGGAGAACTTGCACCATTTAGCTTTTTGTCACCCCTCCCAGCCTGGAAAGGAAAAACAATGGAAAGCAGGGACATGACAAAAATGTGGACACTAATTTATCTGAAGAAGGGTTGTGCTGCCGAGATGCCGACTGTGGCGATCCCAGGGCCAGAGCTCTCTCCTGGGGGCCGTGGCGGTGGCACAGTGGGGCTCTCTCTTGGTGCTGAGTGGCAGCACGGCCCTGACTCCTGGTCCCACACTCTCTGGCAGGAGCCAGGCAGGCAAAATGGCAAACTTTGTTTCCAGCTGTGGATTCTCCCTTCCGAGACCATGTCCCCAGCCATGATAGGGATGGGATCAACTAGACAGCTGTCCATCCACCCCCTTTCTCTGTCACCATGACAGTGACTTACTCTAGGAGCAGGAAAGCTTTAAGAAATGGAGCTGTGGGAAAATGCATTGCTCTGGCACTTGGCCCAGTGTGTCCCAAAGCCATGCAGCTGGCTGTGCAGCTTTGTGCACAATGAGGGGTTGGGGAGCATTCGTGTCTCTTGCTGACTTGAGGCATTTGTCGCGTCTGTCCTTCCGTTGTCCTTGACGTCTTCTTTGTTTATTCTGAATGTTCTGTACTGTGGCTGATGGGTGAAGGTGTTATTTTTTAATTTGATCAGTATTCCATATCAAATAGTGTTTACCATAAAATATACTGAGACTTAATGTCTAATTAGTTGAAGTTTAGTCTCAGAAGCTTGATGATGAAGAGACCATGTTTTTCTAGTGTTGCCTGTGAAGTTGTGCATTTAAAAATGCCTCTTTCTTTCACTGCCCCTTTCAGATTTTCTTTGTTTTATTTTCCCTTAAAGCAAGACCAATAATTATTTAAAGGGCTTTAAAAACAACAGAAAATATATGGTTTTGTGTTGCTTTCTGTGCTCAGTTTCTGCTTTCATATGGTTGTGACATGGCAAGATTAATACCAGTGTAAGTCAATGTATACACTAAGTCAATTTTCTATGCATAAAAGGAATCTAAATTAAAATGGCAGCTTGTAAACTCAATACAGCATGTGACAAGTTGACAAATGGTAAATAAAGCCAAGTAAAAAAATGCAATTAATTTCAAGTCTGCAAATTTGTTCAAGTAGTTGATCTGGCAAACAAAGTTATTGTGTAATCCTCAGAAAATAAGAGATTAATCAGAAAATTACCTAGATAAATATAACTTATCCCTGATCAGTTTGGAGGGAAAAAAAGTGTGTACTGTTACTCTAAGAAAACTTGTTTAAGTATTTGAATTTGCAATTTCTTTTTGGAGAGTTTCAGATTAAAAAATAATTCAGCTTTTCTTAATTGATTTAGGATGAATACTTAGAATTGCTAGCTAATCCTCCATTCCTTGAAATTAATTCTTAAATTAAAAGAGTAGTGTCTAGACCTTCCTGTCCATTGAGGCACAGTAATGAGCACTTAAGATTAAACCCCTTTTATTTCTACAGTAAATGCCTACATATGTGGTCTGCAACCACTTAGATTTAGTTTCTGTTTTCTTCAGCTGTTTCGGTTTGCTTGGCAGAGCACAAACACACTGTAAGTACAGTATGGGAAGCATCCCTCTCATTTATTACTGTAGCTGACTTGGCAATTGCTTTTCCTTTTGGGAATTCTTCTTTAAAGCACTGTAAATATTTATTTAAAGACTGATCTCATGTGTCACATATTTCCTTGGACATGTAACAGTGGGAAATGATATTACTTTATTCTTTTCAATAAGACATGATTCAACTTGAAAGTTAGGGGGGGAGGAGAAGACCCTATATCTTTTAGAAATACATGAATTGTTGTTGAAATGCCAATTCGGTGAAAATCTATTTGTGTATTTTTGAAAAATTAACAAAGCACGTGTATATCTGTATTTCTTGTGCAGAAGCACCTCAAAAATTCTGTTTTCAAGTTCTGCAATGGTTTTTTTTTTCTATTTAAATACAATATGATGATTCATTCTAACATAAAGTTAGGTGAAAGGTGCAAATGGGTTGCAGATGTTAAGCCACGTACTATTACTGCTGGTGATTGATAGAAGAAATGCTTCCCCTTAATGTTTCAAATATTATAGAGCAGCTTCTGACTTGATGAACTCCAAGGCATAAGAGCACCAGGCAAGTGTTAGATATTAAGTGTCAACATAAATTACATTTAGTGGGGTTTTTTGTTGTTTAAAAATTATGGGGTTTGTATATGTCACGCAGATTGAGTTTTCTAGAAGCTCCATTTCATTCTAAACTATTCTGACTAGCAAAGTTTATGGGGGGTGAGAAGCAATATGCACAGGAAAGCATGAAAAAGCAAACAAAACCCTCATCAAAGTCTAGAAGCAAACATACACCCACACCCTCAATATATAATGTTTATAAAGTGGGGCATTTAGGTAAGCAATACTAATGTATATGATGCTTAATATAAAAAAATGTAAAAGCTCTGAGTTATGTACTTTGAATTTCAACCTTGTTTTCAAATATAAAATTGAAAGAGGCATGACAAAAAATTTAGATTAATGATTGGAACGTTATCAGACTGAGGTTTGAGAATAAATACAGCACTCAAAGTATTACAGTAATTCCCAGCTTCATCATGTGAAGATGGTCTATGACAATAGGCTTTGGATTTTGTTTCATTTTACATGTTTTTCTCCTTTCCTGTTTATGACAAATTTCAATAAAAGGTAGCCCCTGAGAGGTTATAACTTGATGTACAATTGTTAAGGAATAATCCTGTTGTACATTATATGCTCTGACACAATGGCTAGTGCTCTCTTTCAATTTAATACCTGTTAGGTATTTTGGAATTTACACTGCTATTCAGCAAAGTAAGTATTTATTTTATATGAGGCTCTTTAGAATTACGAAGTGCTCGAACATCTCAATAGCTGCCGTTCTGAAAAAGCTTTGTTTTATTCTCAGTCATGATTATCATACATTTCTCATCTTCACTTACCCGTTTGTACTTTAAATTTCAACCTCGGAATTAGTGTCTGCTGCTCAAGACTCCTGCATCGTGTGGAGTGATTGGAGACTCGGAGAAGCCAAGTGATTCCAATGAGACACTGTTTCATAAATAGAGAGCTGCCATGCTAGAGGTAGTACCAGCCAATTGCATATGCTTTTCCTCCAAATTACACCTTTTAAACATTGGCCAGGGGAAAAAATTATAAATATTGATCCATGGTTCACCAACAGGAGAACACAGCAGGCAGAAATTTGTGACTTTGGCGTGCTCTGCTGCTGTTTCCGTGCGTGTCAGCAGGTGGCGGTGGAAGGCAGCGTAGGAGCTGCGAGAAAGTCACACAAACGAAGTGAAGCGAAAAAAACAGTGCTTGGAAAAAATCTGCTTTGCTTTTTGTGCTGTATGGAGCTTTGTTGTTCGGAGCATCCAGGTTACGTTATAAAATTAGTTTTATTTCTATTATATTAGCAAATTGTTCCTTTGTCTTTTGCAGCCCATGACTAACGTATTTCTGTAAAATACAAATCGTTGTCACAGATGCAATGATTTTGTGACAAATATGAAAATAAACAATATGCAGGCAACCTGGGTGAAAGATGAAAGTGGTATATGTATTTGTGAACAGAAGAGTTGAAGTAATAGGGGCAGTGAACTCATTCCTGTGATGCTTGCCACAAATCCATTTAGAAATTGTACAAGGAAACCACCAACAGAATTCATTCCCAGACTAAGGAAGGATTTACACAGTAAAAATAACAGAGTAGCAGTGCCATCTAGGGATCCATTTTCTTAGTGCTCTGTCACTATTCTTTCTCTGAGTGTGGGCAGGATGTAAAAAATGAGCAATGCTTTTGAAGTAGTTTTGCCAATAAGTAACACTCCTGCCTTATGTGCTGCTTTGGAGTGATATATACTGGGAAGCATCAGTTCCATTTAGGAAAGGATGAAGCACCTAATTTCCTCAAAATCTTGTCTGTATTTTCTGTCTTTTTTTTTGGCCAGAATCATCTCAGGAAGTCACTAAGTAGCAGCAGAGGATTTTGGGATGCTGTTGGCACAACACATAATTATACAATTGAGGAATATTTTCCTTTCAAAAATACCTTTTTACTCCTGTTCCATTGAAAACCTTGAGCAGAAACTTCCAGCTGTGGTCCCCCTCTCTCCAAACTTTGTATGAGATTAATGGAAATTAACCAAATAAGAGAAAAATAGGTTAAGTCTTTCCTCTTTTCTTAAGATCAGTGGTATTACATGGGTGTATTCTGTTCAGTGGCAAGTGTGATCTTGGGGAATGTGAACACGGCGGTGAGAATTGAGTGGTACTTAAGGTTTAATGGCAGGAATATGGATGTATGGATCATAGGGTTTGGTTGTTTGGGGGGTTTTTTTTAGATTAAATTAAAAATGGAGCTATGAAATTTATTGTCCTAGGTAATATAAAGCATAGGTAATTTATGATTGTCATGAATTAATACCTGAACAAGTATTTTTATTCTTTTACAGTGAAATTAAATTTATTTTGCTATAGTTGTTTATGTGCTTTATTTGCTTGAAGTGCATTGCTTACAAATGAGACTGGGGAGATTGTGGCTTGCTCACTAATAGTGGCTTGCTCACTAATCAGTTCAAGCCTGACTGTGGACATGGTTGCCTACTTTTATCTGTTGTTTTTCAAATGGTGGAAGTCTCAAAGGATAGAAGACAACTAGTGGGCTTTACTAAGAATTGAGAGGTCATTTTTGTGTTCTGTAATTTGAGTAGGTCTGCATTGGCCCAGCAAATAGTCCTGGGTACTTCATTGTGTCAGCAGTTTTAGCCTCACTCTGTCTCAGATACTCGTTCTTGGAGTGTGTCAGCCAACAGACATCAAACTGCCAACTCTTCCCAGAAGGAAAGGAGTTCTCCAGAAATCAAGACAAGAGTTTGTACAACCTGATGAAGGAACCATTCTAACATGCCATTCATTTTCTCCCAGTAAAGAGAATTATGTGTTCTGCTTCCCTGGGATGAAATATTTTAAATTAAAGTCTAGAAGCAGTCTAAAATCTAGTCTACTATTTTTAGTAATACTTAGTTTTCCCCCTTTTAATTTTTTTTTTCTAATGTAGATTTCCTGTGGAGTTTTTCCAGACTTTTCATGATAGTCAGCAGCTGGCCAAAATGCTGTTGGATACCTATAGATGGTCACAGCCTGACACTTAATGTCACTTGTTTTGCTGAGATATCCTCTGTGTTATTTGTGAACATATGCATGTTGCAAAGAATTGGAGACACAAATAATACAGAAATAAGTTCTTTCCAAATATTTTTTAGTTTTGTTTTCCTGGCCGGTTGAGGGTGCTATGGAAAGTCTGACCAAAATGTCTATGTAGAAATATATATATATTTTTTTAAGAGATGGGAAGAATGTGAAGATAAAAGAGCTATTAAGTGAAGATAAAGAAGTATTAGACATCTATTATTTAAATAAAATAATGCAGAATTTTAAAGAAGCTTGCTAATTTATAGTTCTTTAGCAAAAGAAAAAAAGTTATATGCAAGCTTTTTTTTTACTCTGGGATTAATTCTAGTAAGTACTTGAAGGACTGTGTATCAGCTTTCAACTATTATATCACTTTATGTCATATTTTGAAGGGAACTAAATACACCAATTCTTACCCCATATCTTATACTTTAAAGAATTGTTAAAAACCCAGCTGCACATTAACCACACTTCTCATGAAACACGTGTTATCTACTTTAGCACTCTTGACCTTATCATATGGTAATTTTCTAGCTTTTAAGAAGTAATTTTTGAGATTTTCAGAGGTACTCCCAGTTTCTTCCTAAGGTGCTTTTGCTGTCTTAAGTAGTCTTTAAATGATTTACTTCTAGTACTTTCCCTTTATATTTTATATGTTGATTGCTTGCTGAACTCTTGCCTTGATGTATGAATAGTAAACGAAGATATAAAAAGCTTTCAACTCAATTTGAATCAGCTTCTAAAGTCAGACTATTTCATCTGGTAAATACAAGTTTCCTTATCTTTACTGCTACATAAATTAAAGAGAAGAGTTAATGAAAATAAAAGTAACTCAAATACTTTACTACTTAACATATATTGAGAAAGCTTTGCATTACCAATAATTCCATTGAAAATTGTTCTTCAGTTTATTTGGATGGTTTATATATGAACCTTTTCCTAGAACGACAGAAAATGTATATTTCTTTTTCATGCTCTACCAATCTTTTCAGCTTTGTGCTTAACTGTTTTTAAGGTTTTGAGCGAATTTGAAGAAGGCGTCTCAGCCTTTAAAAAATAGAATATAAACAACAGTAAGACTTTCATTGGGGTGATTAATATTCAGAATTTTTTACACATTTAAAAGTTCTTATTATTGCTTTCTTTAAAATCTTCTTATATAATGCTTCCAACTTGAACTCTTACATTGCATAGCAATATTTTCAATAAGCCAGTTAGTTGCATGGCAGTTTTCAGTAAGCCCAATTTGAACCTTATACCACAAAAATTATATAGGTTGGAAGGGGAAAAAGTGTCTAAGTAGTACTTTAGATAAAAAACATTCTCTCATGTCCTTCAGACCCTGAATCTTCCCCATAAGCATGATTAATTGTTTGTGTCTGTGGTTTTGTTCCTGGAATGTATCATTCACTTTGAGAACAGAGAAACAAAAAACTGCCAAAACCCTCATCACCTCCAAAAGCAGTTATCACATTTAGCCAAACACAGTAAAAGATAATTATTTGCATTTATTATGGGGACTCATAGAAAAATGCTGTTGCACAGTTGATCAAAATAAATTGAAAATTGTCTACTAATAAAATGAGAACTTCCACTTCTATTGCATATGAATTATGATTTTATAGCAAATAAACTATGAAAAGATGGAACTAGAAGATGTTCTTAATCAATATTTTTAGAAGGTTTTTTTAAATACTAATGAACAGTCCACTCTCTTTTTAGTAAACTACAATTTATTACTTTGCAATTTGATGAAATGTTTCTGATATTTTCTGAAGTCTAACAAAGTAGGGTTTCCTTTACTACATTTACTAAATCTGGTCTTGTTCTTCCAAAGTATTCTAGCTATGAGCTTACCATAATGCAGGGCTAGTTTTCCAGAATTCATACCGTTTCAAAATACTTAAAATCATTCTGGGAACCAAGGTGTAACCTCGGAAATCAGGCCTAAAACCTTACATATCTTATTTTGCTTAGGATTCCCTACTGGCTCTTTCTTTTTGTACTGATGTTGCTCTCCTGAAGTAAGTCTTCATATTTGTATAATTATTTGTTGCTAATTATCAATGTGTCATTTCTGCTATTCATACATCATGCATGTGCAAGATTGCATACTGTTTTGGATGATCAACTCAGCAATGTTCTAGTATGACTTCAAGCATTTCTATATTTCCTGTAGGTGTATTTCCAGGGAGTAAATACAAAAAGGTAGGCTCTAAAGTTTGAGAGGGGTTTGTGCATAGTTTTGTTGCTGAGTAGTTCTGCATTCTCTGATGGATGGGTGTTTGTGTGCAGCTGAGAGTTTTCAGTCACAAGAAAGGGATAGGAAGAGCTTTTGGGCTAATGCAAGCTGAGGTAGCAGGGCCTGGTGAAACCCTCTGAAGCTACAGGCTGAACTCTACTGCCCAGTCCATCTGTGCTGTTAGCATAGCTAGCATCGTTCTTCTGCTTCCCCCTTTAGAACTCCTCATTCCTTCCATAAAAATGCTCTTTAAATTGTGTTTAGGAGTGACAGCTGTAGCATGCTTTCATGCTCTTTTTGAGAAAAACACCTCTAAGCAGGGAACATAACTCATGCTCACAGGAACCCCGTCTGAGGTTTCCAGCTGAAGAAAAAAAGAATCCACACACACACACAAAAAAAAAAAAAAAATTACTACTCTACTTCAAAAACACTGCAAATTTTTCATGTGGTGCAGCAAACATGCTAGAAATGTCTGTAGTTTCAGCAGGAAAGAAAACATACACAGACTACCATTGCAAGGTATTTGGGCAAATAATGAATTAAATTCCAAGAAATAAGATGGGTTATTGACCACTCAATATTATTAAGTCCATCACACTGTCTTTACCTTTTTGTCAATTAGATGAGGATTTGGTAAAATGTTGAGCGGTGTTTCTGAGAATATACAAATCTCTAGCTGCTGTTGCAGAGTTAAAGGAAAGAGGCTGATGTGCCCTAAAACAACAGCTTAGAAGAGGAGCAGAATCATTGGTGATTTTTCTTTTCAAAAGGCAAAATGTTATTTCCTCACCAACTCTTAACAAGAATTTTATAAAAGAAGCAGAAGCATTGTGCATGTCCACTGGTAGTTCACTTACAAAAACACCATGTTTTGTAGTCCTTTGTTACTGTATTGTTATTGTCCATAGAAGTCCCTGACAGCCACTCACACAGAAAGCGTGGCAATACAAAGGAGGAAATAAAGAAAGAAATAACTGTATTAAATTTGTCCACCCTTTAAATAAAGTTGCTATTTTCCCCACAATCTGTCACAAAGTAATTGTTTTGCTATCTAGCTGTAGCAAATTTTAACAGCAAGAAACTTGTTATTTAAAGGGCTTTTAAATTTCATATTTTATCTCATTCAACAGTAATCTTTCAAATTCTGTTCCTTTATTCTGCTAATACTGCTGGCTAAATTGCTAGCAGTGTATTATTTCTCGTTTGGGTTGATGTTCAATGCTGGAGAAAGCTGTAGTTCCAACATGCTCAGTTTTTGGTTTTGTGGCATTCTTAATGTAATATTCCTGAATATGTTTCACATAGGTTCAGCTCTTCGAGGCAATTCTTCTGTGAAGGAAGGAGAGAACAAAAGGTCTGCATGTTTAGGCACAGGGCTGTGTTGAAAAGCTAACTCAAGTTTGAAAATGTCAGGGGGTTTTTTGTTGTTGTTTGAGGTTGTGGTTTTTTTGTGGGGTTTTTTGTTTTTGTTTTGGTTTGGATTTCTTTGTTTTGTTTTGTTTTTTTAAAGCCTATGTATACCTTACCTGGGAATTCCACATTCTTCTGGAGTAAGATTACAAATGGAAAAACTGTGGATATGTGGCACATGTCTGAGGCAATGCACTACTTTCTTCCTCCATATGTTATAGTAAGACAATAACTACCATTAAACCTCTTATGCTTTCAAATTCTAAAATAAATCATATTATTGTATGACATATGTACAGTGGTATACATATTTATGTTCACCTGGAAAAAAGCTTTAATAAAGCTATAATTTAATGTCTGGTGATCTGTCAAGTGATGCAAAGTATAAACATTGCTCTCAGATCTTGGCTAAATATGTGTTTAAATACCTTTTCTAGTATTTTATGCACTTGTAAAATAAACACTTATTCACACACATATCTGTCTTATACACTGCCTATTTGGTTGAAGTTTAGAATCAGTATATCTTAAAAAAAAATCCCTGATTTCTAGGTTAGATCTCAGAATTATTAGGATTATATTGAGCGAAGTAAATGACTTTTACTATTTGTAAGTTCTTCTTAATTACTTCTAGGTTTAGTTGAGAGAAAATAATTACTTTTTCTAAACAGTAAGAATTTTGGCACAATTTTATATACAGTTCTAGAATTATCTTATTTACGAAACAATTAGATAACCTCATGGTATCTGTAATATGTTTCTCATTGAACATTCAAATGATGAAGGATAACACATGAAAAAAACCTGAAGTATTTCAGCTTTGGGTTTTTTTTATGGATGCAGATGTATCCTGTCTGTATTTTCAATGTCATCAGTGTGCTCTTATAATAAAGACTAAAATCTGTCCAAGCCATTGAATTCGTATGAAGACAAATTGTACCGTGGTTAATCACTTGAAAGATTTGGGGTTTTCCTTAGACATTGGGAGTTTCATCATTTCCTCTTTCAAACCCATACCTTTTTCAGCATTTGGTATGGATTACTGTCTCTGTAACAAGACTTATATTAAGATTTCAGCCTCTTCTTCCTCCCTGTTGGAGAAATGGATTCTTTAAAATACTTGATATTAGTTCCCTGAGGGTTCCTTGTAGTTTTTACTCTTTTACATGAAATCAAAATCTGAGCTTAGGTGCTTCATGTGGGGAATTCTGTACTGAGTTTTTTCTGAGAAATATGTTTTTCACAAGTCACCTAGTGTTCTTTGCAGAAGGGGCTGACCTACCAGACTTTGGGTCAGAAGGGAGCAGAAGAGACTAAGTGAAGTTCTGAGATAACATTTACAACCAAAATGGGAGAAATTCACATTCTAGAACATCATCATGAGGTTTAAAACTATTAATCAAAAGTGATAACCTTGCTCTTTTTCTTTGTGGTTCAGGAAAGAGAGTCAACGTGCTGTAGCCTTTGTTTGGCAAATTAGATACAGGTGCCCTTTGCTGGAAGAAAATCCATTTTTTATCCAGATTTATCTTGGTGATCTGCAGGAGTTTATTTGTCAACTTAATTAGAGAAAAAAAAAGCCCCAAATTATCAGTAAGGCATACTGATAATTTGATACTGATTCCTTACACGTTAACCTTGCTAGGATGTACATTCTGGTGATGTTTAGCTGCTCCGTTAGGTGATTGTTCCCATAGTTTATGCTTAGGCAGTTTATATTTTGAACATGCATGTGTAATGTAGCTGTGAAACCTTAGGCAAAATATGCTGCAGTATCAGCCCTTCAAGGTGACTTTCTTTCACGCTTTGGTGCTTCTTACATTTCCATTCGTCTGTGTGCCATATCTCGCTTCATATCCAGCTGGATTACACAGAAATTGATCGTGATTTTTAAGATAGAGCCAAAACTCCCAGGAGATCATCTTTATGCAAATCACATACTCGAGAGGAG
This sequence comes from Dicaeum eximium, assembly GCA_013396995.1. Classification (NCBI taxonomy): domain Eukaryota; kingdom Metazoa; phylum Chordata; class Aves; order Passeriformes; family Dicaeidae; genus Dicaeum; species Dicaeum eximium. Next base: position 3,608,437 of record VWZP01008835.1, on the reverse strand, counting down.
TGAATAGATGCTTAGAATAAAGGAAAAGTGGATAATTACCTGTTGGGTGGTAAATAATCATATGCCTAAAAGAAGACAGAAAAATAAGCCCTGTGTGTGTTTGTCTTTGATATTTTTGCCTTTGATATAATTTAGGATTCTCAGTATAGTGCTAAATGTTTAGAGAAAAGATGTCATTTTACAGACAGAAGACTTTAATTTAGTTATATTTTCCTTGCTCTTTTGCACATCCTTCATTTGTTTATCAATCTGTTTGTATATTATATCTCTGTGAAAGTGCTTTTTTGTTTGGGGTGATGGTAGTTATCGGTCACATTTTTTAAGAAAAATATATGTATTTCAACTTGAAGCTGTAGGAGATTGGAAAATCCTGCTAGCCAGACAAGCATCGTTCTGGCTTGTTGCATTTTATTTGTTGGTGGGGGTATCTTTTGGGATTGTTTTGTTAGGGTGGTTTTTTTTTAAGAAGCAGACCCAGACACAAAAGATTTAATTTTGAAAGCGTACCAAAAAAGTTAGTTTCTTATCAGATTATAAATGCTATGTATACACACAGACTCTACATCTAATGATAAAAGGAAAAATATTAAAATTACTTTTCAAATTTCTCTCCTATTACAAAGTGACTGCAAGAGGTTTTGTGTACATAAATTGTAATTGTTTCATAGTTTGTAATACTTAAATGATAGAAGGCAGGGTTTTAAATAAGTGCTTTAGAGTAAAAATGTTCATTTTAGCCTAAAAGAAAACACTTTTTATTTGCACAGACCATTTTTCAAGTGTCATGTGCATGCATAGGAGGAATAGCAGTATTAAAAGGTGCAAATAGAAGTGGAATGTATAATCTGAGTGATTTTTAGTAGTTCATAGTGAAAAATATAGGTCTGAGTCATGAAAAAAAATGTTACCAGTTGCCCATATCTCTGTCTATATGCTTATGCATGTGTGTATGCATATATTCCTAGTTTGGTTTACTTAGATTTTACAACAATTATTCCTATGCTTTAAATTAAAAAATAAATTATTTTCAGAATCAGAACCCTTCTACTACTTAGAGAAGCTTGTTAGTATAGTATTTATGGAAACAATCTTCAGTCATCTGTATGTTCTAAACAGGTCTTTGAAGCTGTAAGAATTTTGCTGTGGTGTTTTTTTACTTTTGTTTTTATGTTACTATCCCTAGTTGCTTTTTGTTACTTCTGTTTGCTTAATGACAATTACAAACTTGTCAAATACCTAGCTAGTATGAATTCATCATTATGCCAACTAGCTTACTAAGTTATACAGATTCTTCTTGTGATGTGTTGGAACAGTAGGTGCATGAAGGGAAAAATGATATTATTAATAAAGATAAACTATATTTTTTCTTTAGAATATATGTTAAAATATTTTCTCTGGGCAGTAGCTTGCCTCATGCAGCCCAGGATCTCATTTACCTTTTAGGCAAGGGCACGTTGCTGGTTCATGTTTAACATGTCCACAGGGGTTCAACAACATGTATCTACAGCTTTAAGTGAATTTTGTTTTCCTAGATAATTTTTCCTCAAATGCAGTCAAGACTTACTTATCTGTAATTTTTCTTTGGGGGCGGGGGATAAAATTTGGAGTTAGTGAAAACCTGCCAAATTGTGACTTTTGGGACTCATGGCTCCATGCTGTTATATTTTGTCCTTACAATATTTCTGGTTGTGTACTGAAATGCTAACTAGATTATTGTCAGACATTATAAAAAGTTCAAGTTTTCTTTCATACAGATTAATATAATTTTCAAAGAATATTAAATGCAGTACAGTATCTTTTTGGCAAGATATTAGGAACCGTGTTTATTCATGTTTTAGAATAATTCCCAGAGCAGAAAGAGTAGATATAACTGCCATAAAAATTGAGCAGATTGCATAAAACATTAGTGTGTGGAATCCTAGCTCATATTGATAAACACTTTACAGATAATTACTTTCTACTGATCTGCTATTCGGTGTGAAGAGGCTAATAGGGCACAACCCCCAGTGCACTTCCAGGTGTATGACGGTGACAAAATTGTTGACAGAAGAGACAATTGAGAATATGTTATGGTGTGTAGCTAATCCACAACATAATGTGGCTGTTCTGAAATGAGATATGTAGGAATATTATCAACTTGTTCTTTAGAAACATTTGGCAAACGTTGAAGAAAATTCAGTAAAGTTAACTTTACTCTGCACAGTGTGTTCTGCAGGTATCCCAGGGCCGCCTTTTTGGACACACAGCTGGAATCACTTATGTCTGGGTCACAGCCCATTATTGACATGTACCATGTTCTTTCTCACACATTCTTTGAGCAGCAGTCAAAAAACATTTTTGGTCTTCAATTCTCCAGTTTCAGCCTCACTTCTGATCTCTTCTGTGCTCTATGTATACACCTCACCGACACTCAGTGCCCTTCCCTGTAAGATTCTGTACAAATTTTTACATTCTAATCCTGTAGACTTACAAACATTTTACTGAGGGAATCGTGGTAGTTAAAAAGTAGAAAATGTGTTTCCTCCTTTCTGGATCTCCATCAACTGATCTAAAAGGGTGCAGCCTGGAAGAAGAGTGCAGGGTGTTTTTCTTTCCAACAGTATTTATCGCTTCATTTCCTATGAGGGAGCCCAGATGTGATAAGATAAAAGAAATGAAGCTTTAAGTTATCTTTTTAATCCTCATTCCTAAGATTACTTTTAAAGAAGGTATTTTCTCCTATCACAAGGGATGCTCCAGTGTAACTTCTTCTAATATTTATTCCGGAAAAAACGTTTTTTGTAGAGATTTCAGAAATAGCACTAATACAAAAGTGCATATCACAGTTGATAGTTATGCAGAACAATACAAATGTAATATATTTTTATCAAACCTTAATTTTTCAGAGAGAAAAGTTGGAGTTTTTTTTCAGAGATAAGATTTTTCCCTAGCAACCTCTTATGCAAAAATATTATTTTACCCTTCTTTTAGTTTCATCTAAAGCAATATTTTGCCACTAAAAAGGTCATAAGATAGTCCATTGTTTATCTTGTGTAAAGCAACACAAGTTTATCCTATGTTTTTCCCATGTTTATCCTATGTTTTTTAATATTTCATAGTTATTAACAAAAAAGGAATATTTTATAATGGGTAAGGGTAGGATCCTAAGCATCAGAATGATATATTGGAATCTCTAGATAGGAAAAGGTTGACTTAGACAGTTGATACAGCACAACTGTAACTTGTAAAGAAATGCCTCATAATATAGAGGGGAAAAAGGTCAGACTAAAATCTGACAAATATAGAATTAAGGGCCAAGGAAGCACTCAATAGTCCTAACTATAGGAACTCCTTAATGTCTTGAGTCAAACTATGCCCAGTTTCAGATGTTACAGGTATTTTTCCTTGTGGAAGCAACTATGAAAAGTAACTGTGTTTATATTATTTTTAAATTATCTATACTTTAACTACTTTTTAAGCATAAATTAGACTTTTGGTGCATTTTTTTAACCAGATGCATATACTATCAAATTCTGTGCAACTATTTCAAAGCATAATTTACTACTTTGAGTAGAGTATGACCAAGATTGATCACGTTTGTCCTGCGACGTAAAGAGGGACACTCTGAACATAACTTTTTCCCCTGGAATGAAATATGGACATGTCTCTTCATCTTATCAGATGGGCTTGTCCAATACAAGATTTAGCTAATGCCAAATCTTAGCATTTTAAAATTTATAACTTCCCTTTTAAATGTTTAAAACTTAACTATAACAAAGCTATAAAATTCTCTTACCATAAAATCATTATTATTTAGTAAGAAGCCATTTGCTACTTAACTGTTTGAAAGCTAGTTTAATGTTATTAATCTTTATTTATCCAGTATTTCATATTAAAATGCACAAGTACACCAGGTTGTATATTTAATGTTATATAAAGCAACATAAAAAAACATAAAGAATATTGTTTCTTTGCAGCAATTTTATGTAATACTTTCAGTCTCTTTAATGAAATGGAAACCTATCTATTATCAAAAAGGAGTGACATGATATGGCAGCATGTGTGACTGAAGGTTAAAACATTAGCAGAACACTTATAGGAAATAATTTCGTGAGAAAACTGCCATATGCAGTTCAAGGAAGAAGCACATAAATGAATGCAAAACTGTTAATAAAAATTGATTATTACCAGTAATTCAGGAGCAACCATGGAAATTAGCATTATTTTTAATATTTAATACATAAAATTCTTTCTTGTATGTCTCTAAAACTGCACTCTGTAATGTTCGTAAAGGCACTGAAAATGTAAACTTTATCGGAAATTTTGACCTTGCTAAAATTGGTTTTGTCTTGTTTGGCCCTTCATTAAGGCATAGTATTTGCTTTATGTTTCTTCTGTTGACTTCGCCATCATATTTCTGTTGAAAAAGGGTATTTTTAGTAACCACAGGAACATTATTTCAAATTTTAGAATAATGTCTGCTTTAGGGAATGTGGTTCTTTCTAGTTCTGTTTCACAAGGAGTTTCACAATCTTCATTCCTACTTGTTGATTTGAGAAATTTAATCCAGTTTACAAATTTAAGTTGGTCTTTTCCATCTTTTTCTTTTTGACTGTTTCTGTTTTAAAAATGTAATTGTATTCTGATGAAACATCTTTAAACAAAACATGATAAGACTGAGTATAAATAAAGTTGGCTTCTATAGGACTGTTTTTTTGATTTGTGTTTGCTGGGGTTTGGGGGGAGTCACTTGCTTTGGTGGTTTTAGTTCTTTCTGTTTGGGTTGTTCTGTTGGTTTTTTTTCCTTCTCACCTTTAGAATATGATGGGAAAACTGTGGGCAGCTTGGATGTGTTGTGTGCCAGGAGGAAGTCATCCTTACCAAATGTGCTTACCTCTTTGCTGGAATCATTTCTGTAGTGTGACGTGTAAGTCTGTGAAGACAGAACAGCTCAATATCTAAACTGATGCTGCTCTTAACAAGGTGGGCAGGCAGGGGAGAAGTGTGGGCTGGGGGAGGCAGTGCTGGAGTTACAGTCATGCCCTGGTTCTCAGGGGTCATGGTGGGGCTGATCCCTGCCAAAGACAAGTCAGCAGTGCCGTGGAGGTTTGTAGGATCACTCGTATCAAATCGCAAGCACGAGCTCTGAGGGTTTCTTCTGAGGGGTGTTGTTTTTTCTTCCTGTTAACCCACTGAGTAAGCCAGCTTGTTAATGATCCTTCCTTTTATGGAACATTCTAAAGGTTCAGGGATTTGCAAGATGCATTTGGGTACTAGAGAACAAACAGAAGTCATATATGCACATTATGAGCAGGGTGCAGATTTTGTCTTTCATATGTGTATGCTATTAAACATCAACAAGTTCTGTTATTTTAAAAATCCTTGATTGCATCTTTCTATGTTATGAAGGTTGTCTTTGTGTGTTTGATCTGTCTTTCTTAAAGCTTAGGTTGATTCTAGGCAGTAAATGGAAAACATTATTGATGCAATAGATTGTTTTGTCATGCAGGAATCATTAATAAATAATACAGTATTGCTGTAAGAAAAGAAGAGGGCCAAAGAGCACAGCATAACACACAACAGCCCATTAGATGAATTCAATTAAAGATTGTACACACATGTATGTCTGTATGTGTGTACACATGTAAATATTCGGTAGCCTTCTTACAAAGACCTTTAATTCTAGAGGGGAAAAAAGTGTACCAGGAAGCTCTATGTGTTATGTTGCTTTTCAAAGCTGACAGGGACAAAATAGAAATGAAAATATTTTTTAAAGGTACGGGTTTTCAAGCCCATTACACTGAAAATTGTTGTGTTGTTCTTAGAAACCTTTTAGAGTAAGGCTTCGATGCCTTTATGGGCCATTCATTTAAGATCTGGACTCAGTGATCCTTCTGGGTCTCTTCCAACTCAGAGTGTTCTGTGAAAAATTCTGTGATATCATATTCATTAATTAATGAGAAATTGAAGTTTCCTGTCTGGTTTTGTTCCTTTCCTTATTGAGAACAGTACAGTAAATAATCAGTGAGAGATCTCAACTTCAGAGGAAAAAATGCAAATTGATCTTTGAATAAAAAAATACCTTCATGTTGGAACATAGCTACTTCTTTTGCAGTCTTATGGGGCAGTTTTATTTAAAGTACAATCATGGCAAACATGTGGAATAAATTGCTTTCACCTCTGTAGTAGCTAATGAACCCCCTAAACACCATGGTGGCACTTAAATCTAGAATAGGTTTGAAGGGAAAAAATGAAGTTGTGTTTTTCCACCTTGGGAAGTGTGGATAGATTTTTGAAGTTCCCAACATATGAGGAGATTTTTCCTGTTTGTTTTTGTGCCTGTTTTGCTGCCGTGAATAATAGTGCGTTATAACAGATATTTGGGGTCAAATCCCTGCAGGCAAAAACCATGAGGGAACTCTCAGCAAGTGGTAATTCATTTGCTGAGTTACCAGGTACCACTACTACATATATCTTGATTTCATCTGAGTAGTTGTGTTTTACTATGCCTAGGAATATAAATATGCTTTTTAAATCCCTGCCTTCAGCAATGCAAATAAAGTTGTTGTCATGTATAGGGATGTTCTTCACATGTGCCAAAAAACATTGGTCTGTACAGAGAATACCTTGCTAATTTCTGCAGATCTGGGATGAAGCCTCTAGTAACTCTGGTTTCTTTTCTAGCACTCTTTATGAGCATTAGCATTTGGTAGCTATTCTGTTCCTTGCAGATAACAGTACAAAAATGCCATTACTATTTTTTAAAATGTAAATTGAGAAGATTCTTTTTACATTATTTTGGTTTTTAAACCTTTGTTTTGAGTTTTGTATTTTGAATATTATTTTCCACAGTGTGATTTCTAGTTTTGTTTTGTGACTTTTTGCTGTGTAGTTGATCACAGCAGTCTTTCTTAAGAAAAAAAAAAAAAAACCAAAAAAACCCAAACCCAAAAAATTAAACCAAAAAACAAAAAACCCCCAAAAAACCCCAAAACACCACTCCAAATTAATAATCTATAATCAGTGTTTATTGATTTCTGATAACTACACTGGTTATTTCCAGCTGGTGGAGCAGGTTTTCTGTTATGATTATCCTTATACATTCTTGGCCAAAACATGTTGGGTTTCATCTCAAGATGTAAATTACTAACATAGCAACCTCAATTACTAATTGATATTAGTGCTTAGCATTATGCAAACAGTATGCATTGTTCTTGGCAAACAACTGGGAAGGCAAAAGTCCCTGCGTAGAAGAGCTTACAGCTAAGGAAATTCGAAATGAGTACTAACAGCATACAAAAATCTGACATATGTACATATACATGTCTGCATTACTTCTAATGCATGCAACTATAGGTGCATAAAAAACTTGGTGTTTTTTCATAATCTCGTAAAAATTTTAATTTTGGTCTAGCTAGCTGAACACATTAACAAATAATACCATTTTTAAATTGTATTTATAGTCATGTTGTGGCAGGAACAGGGTTTTCCTAAGGAATATTGGATGAAGTAGGCATGTAAGTAGAAACAACCGTCTTGAATGTGACGATTCTCTGTGTGATCTCTAAAAAGGGCTTGTGTAATATAGATCTGTGTATATAGGTAGATATCGTGTCCCAGATGTATTTTCACATGCAGTCAACCTGCTGTTGTAATAAATGGGCTTGTTTCAGCCTTTTATCCTAATATCTATAGCTTTGCATGTATTTGTGTGTACGCTTGTATGCACTATATTTCGTTTCCAGTGTAGATAGTGGCATTAATTGTATTTATTGTTTTGTTTTCCAGTGTTTATAGGGTGTTAAGGAATGAAGTATCGTACACAAAGTGTCAGCTCTGTTGGAGGGTCTGCTTATAAGTTTGAGTTTGCCATTTGTAGTGCCATGCTTTCTATGCAAATGCTTTAAACCTTGATTTCCTCCAATTCATGGATAAAAATAAATTTTGAGAGATCCTTATTTAGACAATACCATTAAAGTTGTGACCTTTTTCTCAGCCTTACTTCAAGCTGCTCTCATGCCATAATTGTCTTTCCCTTTTTTGTTCCTCTCATCTGCAGCTGCGGTTCATGTCTCTCCTCCATTCCATGCTAGATAGGTTGCACACCTTGAGAATGGCTTCTTCATGCAGTCCTCCTCACATATAATTTTAGTCACCTCTATATTAATGGTAGCACTGAATTAAAAAGTATAAATTCTGAAACATTATATTTACATCATTTTGTCTCCACATGTTTAGTTTTCTCCTCTGTTTCTTTTTCTATATTCTTCGGAGTCTTATCGCAGTAGTAAAAATTGACTCTTTCTTTTGCCTGAATTCCTGCAGTTTGTATTTCCTCCCATGCCATCTCTGGGGCTGGAGCCTGGATGGCACCAGGCTTGCTTATCTCCATGTTCTGTGCTTATGACAGGACACAGTCACTTCAAGATGCAGTGACTAGAACTGGGCAAAGCCTCTCTTTTGTACCAGTGACGTACAAGTCACAACACCTGCACAGAGGGCTTTAAATGCCCTGATCTTGCCACAATCTCCTTAAAGATCTGGGGATATGGGCACTGCCTGTCTCCTGCACTCCACTGTCCCTTATGCAAAATCTTTTTGTGAGAGATCTGATAGACTGCCTTTCTCTTGGAAAACAGAACATGGCAATAATTGATGCTTCAATTGCATCTCAAATCACAAGATACTGCATTTAGTGCATCCCATTAGTCACAGCTTCTGGTGTCTCTAGTTTATCAGGGGGTTTCTTCAGAGGAAAGCTCTTCTCCCTTGATCCAATTGGGGTGTTAGAACTAAAGCCACTTGCTACAATGGAGACAAAGATGCTTCATGAACCACTCAACTCCACCTCACTCAGCAGGCAGTGAATGTCAGCTATATGATGGTACCTTGGGGCTCATCTGACACATGAGAAATTTGCTCTGGTCTCTTTCCTGCCATGCATAGCTGCTATAGCCACTGCTTTGCCTCGCTGAATGATAGCAGTATTACTTTAGTATTTGCTCTTTACTGTTAGTTCACTTGTTTTCTTAAACTAGGCTAAGGAATTCTTGCAATCTTATTACCTGCCTTTGTTTTTTTCCCAGTATTTATGAAATAATTTTTCCACTTCTGAATTTGTGAATTTATACAGTGTGTTTGTTAATCAAAGAAAAAAGCAGATGTAGATAAGTGCTGTAGTGAGAAAGCTTACCAACTGATGGTTTGATATACTATGTTAAAGCCTACAGCAGCACTACTCATTAACACTCTATCTTTTTAATAGTTCTGTTTTTTAGTACTACCTCTTGGTTAATTTCAATGATTTTGGTTTCTCTGAGTGGTGCAAAGCCTATAGATGTTCTGCCAATATAATCCTAGAGTGTTGTCAGAAATGTCAGCAGGTTTTGTGTAGAGAATTAGTTAGGATTAACCCTTTCTCCATAGGGAGGGGGACTTCTGGTTCCAAAGCCACACAAGTATGGGGAGACACTGTACAACTGCTGGGTGGTTTGGCTCTTGGGAAAAAGGCAAGCAGTCTGGGGAGTGATGTTTGCAGGAGGCTGCTTTGAATAGCTCAGCCAGGAACCTTCTAGGACTTCATTTACTGAATTTAGTGAACTGAACAAAACAACTTCTAGCACAACCTCAATTTGAAGTTCTCTCAGTGCATTGAGATGGAAAAATTCAGCATTTGGTAGCAGATTGAAAGGTAAAGTGATTTAAGCTCTGTACTTCACAAGTGAAATCACAGCAGTCAGGATCAGGATGGCCTCAAATTAGACATTATTGCAGGCAAGTATAAATTCTGAATTTTAAAGACAAGTTTTATTTCTGGTACCATTAAGAATTGCCTTGCTCTCTTCAGCCCACCACTCAACTGCTGTAAGTTTGTGTCCACTATATTTATTTACCATAAAGGTCTTTGCTCTGCTTCAAGGCTACCCTCAGGCATCCTGATTCCTACCCATGTCATGGCACCATGATGAAGCTTCAAAGTGTGAAGCCTTGAGGCTTCCTGGAACACAGCAGAAAGACCTGTAGCTGGCTGAATAAAACACTGCAAATTTCCCAAATTGTGGTGCCTTGGGCAAACACCCCGTTTGTTTTTCCGTTATTCCCCTTCGAGGCTGGCTTTGAAGGATCCCATGCTATGTCAGGCATCAACCTATGAGAAGCAATAGTCCTGCATGTCTTGGCAGATCTGAAGGTTTTTTAAGTGCTGAGAGTATTGATCTTGACTTCAGGTTTCAAGGGCTGAGCATGCGCATCATGCATCATCAGTGAAAGCATTTGTAATCGAGACAATAATGGCAATTTGGAGTAACACTTGTTTAAATAGCAACTGAATGACAAAGGCAGTAGGTAAATAGTTTGTTCACCTACACCAATGACCAACAGGCTGACCTTAGTATCTGAAGCATAGTTTTGGAATTTTTTTTAACATGAACAATTTGATTTTAAAATAAAGACATTCTAAAGTAGCCAAAATAAAGGACATCAAAAGTCAAAACAACAAAAAATTCCCCTCTACTTTGATTTCAAATTGCACAATGTGAGACTAAGGTATCTGCACATTGCTATAACCATGGTAAACTCATTATTGGAATGACAATGTGGTTAATTAAAAATTATTTACCAGCATCTCCTTGCTACAGAATTACAGAATTCATCATAAGCTGTAAAATCCAGCTAAGAAACAGTACATATTTAGATAGCTAGTCCATTTTGAGTCTGTGTTTAATTACATTGTTGACTCGAATTTGGAAGTGCAAACTGAAGAACTGACATACCCCTAAGCTGATTAAATTGCTAAAAGCTACTAAGACGTGTTTCATGGCCATGCCACTCCTGCCTGCAGCTTCATGCTTTTCTTAAACTGACTTTGGCTGCATCCATTTTATCCAAGTAAGTCCATTCAACACAAAAAAGAAGGAAAAAGAAGGGGAGAAGGAATAGTGTTAATTATTTTAGATTCCCAAGCTGGTCTCAGTTCAGGAAAGATCTGGTGCTGATGCAGAGGAGGGAAGCACATGGGAACAATCCACTGACCTTGTTTTTGAGTCACAGCCATAGTATGAATTGTATTCTAGATTGTTTTAACTCTGTTTTGCTTACAACACAGCCACAATGCTGGCTGCAGCAGACACATGCAGATACACTTGTGAAAAAGATCAGATTTAAATTCAGTTCATTTTCCAGTGCTTTTTAAATGACCTACTTCTTTTACTAGATAGTGACTAGAGTTGGCAGCACACTCCAGGTCTACATGTACAATGCTTAATGCACATTTATTCTTCATTTCTATTTCCCTGGAAGAGGAAATATATTTTGCCTTTATCACTAAGCACTGTAACACTGATATACCCAGAAAGAATCTGAATTTTCTTCTGTGAATTACTAAGTCTGCAGGCAAAGGATTTTGTTTTATTCCCAGTAAATGGTGCATGGGGTTGTATAGCACAAACAGTAACCTTGAGTGCTATTTGATACCACAGCAAAAGATTTCTTGAGAGTACAAGAAATCTGATAAATGATCACCTGTATGTTGCTAATACTGGATTCCCTGCTAAGCCAGAGTAAACAGAAAGGATGTAAAATCAACTGCAGAAGAGATTTCAGTTTGAAATCCAACTATAGCATTTCATCAGAATCCCAATTTGCTTTCAGCATTAAGGACCACAGTAGGTAAAGTTAACATCTGTAAACAGAAAGCTAATCTATGGAAAATTGTGGTCAAGGGGCATGCATTCTTTATTTGCATTTTTAAATGAAGAAAATAGCGCAGTATTAATAGCACATTTCAGATATTCTAGAAAGAAATACTTTTTGTTCTCATCCTGCTTTCTTAATAATACTCTTTTCCCCAAATAAAATTGATTTTATTAGTCAAGGTTTTGTCCTAAATAATATTGCAAAAATGGTCCTATGGTTTTTTATTTTCCAGAAGTCTTTGTCATCTAAAGCTTCTGTAGACTTTGTATCTAACCTAAATGATTCTTACAATTCTATGCATGTTTAAAACTTTTGAAATCAGGTCTGTAATAGCTGCATCCCTCTGCACTACTGCTATTATTTTAAAAACCCTTTTAGAGAGATTGTCTGAAAGGAAGTTACAAGTTCTGACACTTTTCTGAGAAAAATGCCACCAATTATGATTCTTTCTCAGTCTGTATTATAAGTCATAGCAATATTTTTATTTGTTGCATTTTGTATAGACACATATATATAAATAATACAAAGATGCATGACTCAAGCTGTGCAAATAATGGATTTTTAGTCTACCTCCCAAACAATGTAAAAGACCCAGAGAACCCTCAAATGATTTATTCTTGCTAAGCCATTTTTTTTCTTTTAAAATTCATGATAAAGAGATGCGTTGAAAAATGGTCTTGTGTGGAAAGAAGTCTCTTTTAAATTAAAAAGTAATGTATGTGAGGGAAATGTTAGTTGTCTTTAAATTAGAGAAGATGGATGGTATTTTTGAAAGTAACAGAATTGAAGGTTTTAAAAGTGAAAAAAATGCAATTACACATCAGTCAGTTTTAATGAAGTAAATAATTAGAAAAAAACCCTCAACTGTTGTAGATTTTTACAGGGAAATTGATAACAGCTGAAATAGCTTTAGCAAGAATAATTCAGACCAAACCATATGAAGTTGAATTCGTTACAGAATAATGGGGTTTCTGGATTCAAACATGGTGGTGGATCTCACATATATTAAATTTATTAAAGCAGCTGATACTGTCTCAGGTGGAATTCCTATAAGCAAGCTAGGAGACGGTAGTTTAGATAAAACCAAGGTAAGGTAAGTGCAAAGCTGTTTGGGAAAGAGGGTGTTTTCAGAAAGGTTAGATAGTACCTGCCTTCTAGTTAGATAGTATCTGCTCTTAGAAGGGATGTAGGTTACCAGATTGACTTTTTATAATCCCTTCTGTTCCAATTTTCTGTTTGTGTATAGTTCTGTCATACAGTGATGACATTTGTAATACAAACAAAACCCTTTGAAGATATATTTAAATGACAGAAGATATTCCAGTATTTTCAAGTAGCTCAAGAGAATGGAAAGTTAAATTTTCTTTCCCATTCTAAAATTAAATCTAGCTATAGTTATTAAAATTGTAACTTCCCTTCACCTTCCACCTGTGCTGTAATTAGGTTCACTGGCTGTTATTGCAGTGTAGAGTTTTCTCTGTAAGGCTTACTCTGTGGAAAGATAGGTCGAACATCACTAAATTCAAGGGAAAAAATACACCAGAAGACCTAGCAGAAAATTTTATTACTTTTCCATTTCACCAAGAATTTCATCAGACTTCTTTCATAAGGTGTTATTTTTTTTATTATACTAGGAAAGTCATGCATTGCATAGTATTGATTTTTAACTGAGAAAATTGCTAGTTTATCTCATTCAGCACGTATTTTTGCTAATTTTATTACAACTTTCATAGCTTTTCTAAATATTTTTATGCCATATCTTGTAAATACTGAAATGCTTGCTTGAGATATATCTATAAATATACATAAATAGATATGTGTGTTTGTATATATCTTTATCCTTGTAGACTGTAATCCTGACCTTGATATATGTCATAAATAGTAAACTATATTAAAAAAAAACAGCAATTACTTGCTCTTAAATCTGCATAATGTCATGGCTGGCATGCTGCACCTTTTGGCTTCTGTCTCACTCTGCTCACTTGTCTGGGAAACATTAAAAAGAAATCTAGATGAGCACGGATGTTTAATTTCCCCATGCTGGGTCTCAGACTTCTTCACAAAGAGGTTCAGCTGCTGAGAAGTAAGAAGGAAATATTAGATTTTTGATTGTCTGTTCCTAACACCAGAGGCCCAGGATTCCACTAAATAACCTTTTGAACCTTACTCACACAAAAAGTGTTGAAGCTCTCCCTTGTGGCTGAAATGCTCTTTCCACTATGCTTGGAGTTTATTTTCAGGGATTTAATAGAGCAGGTGCCAGACATGGGCTTGTTTTACAGATCTGTTTTATTTGAAATTCATTTGTCCAGTTATGGTTGAATATCTCTTCCTTAACATGAGCTGGTGGAACTTTCTGCATACTTCCATCAGCTGTTTGATGATTTGCACTTCTGACTCCAAAACTCAAGTCCCACAGGCTGTTTCTAGAAGGCAGTATATCTAGCAACAGTGTAAGCTGTAGGCTCTTATCCTTAGTAATCACTATTTTCTTTATTAATTTCTTAACGTTTTCACCTTTTTCCAAGGTTCTAAAGTTTTATACTAAAAATCTCACACCTTTTTTTTATTGTTTTCAATTCCCCTCAAAACAGTTAAAACATATTTTAATGATAATTTTCTGTTCCAGAGATGGAGATCCAGAAACCAATCATCTGATTGTCACATGGAATAAAATACTTAGGACACATTTTAATGTGTTACTGAGTGTTTTCCGATCATTTTTGAAATATATAAAATAATTACTTCAACAATTTTTGTTTATTTATTTAATGACTACTAGTATTTGAAATCTTTAAATCAAACATAACAATTAACTCTGAAAACTTTCAATGATAGCAAATATTCCTTTGTTGCTAACTGTGTCATTAGTCAACAAAAATTGATGAGGATTTTTCAGTTTGGGCTTTTCAAACTAAAAGGCTATGATTTCATCTGTGAGAAAAATGTCAGAGGCTCCTTAATGTCCTGTGAGATTGTGGAATTCCATCCTACAAGCAGTTGAAATTAAAATATCTCTAAATATGTGAGTTATAATATTACACATATTTTTTAATTAAAATGTTATATATAGTTTTAAATCCGCTCATCTTTGTAAGTTCTTTTGGTTATTCCTGTTATTGCTCCTTTTTTAACTTAAAGGGAAAAACACTTCTGACTGCCAGCTGAACTGGGTAAAAAACATATGTCTTGAAGTCTGGGTAATCTATCAATGTATTTGATGCTCTTAAATAACACAGTCATATGCCTTGTGAGTAATATATTTAATTTGTATAGCTTCAAAAGTAGCACTGCTTTTCTTGAGAGGAGGAGTGGACCTTGAAGCTGTGCTTGCAATCCATGCAGGGGTCTAGAATCAGAAAACAACCTCACATCTTTCTCACCATGAAATCCTTCCTGGTTCT
The DNA here is from genome assembly GCA_013396995.1 of Dicaeum eximium. NCBI lineage: Eukaryota > Metazoa > Chordata > Aves > Passeriformes > Dicaeidae > Dicaeum > Dicaeum eximium. The sequence continues at coordinate 3,593,360 of VWZP01008835.1, read as the reverse complement.
AAGTGGTGTTTGATTGTCGACAATAGGCACTATTCATTATAGAGTCCTGCATTTTAAGACACTTTGTACTTGGAGTAGCATTAGCACAGTTGCTGAGCTGGCTTTCCTAGTGGCCCATAAATTCCACATTCTTTGTGTCCATTATCAGTGATGCAGTCTTCTCCTTCAGCTTTGTTAACCTCTCCCCAGGTCTGAGATAACACCTGGACAACAGAACCACCTTTATTTTATCTCGAGTTTCCACTGCAGTGGCTTCATTTTCAGTTCAAGTGTCAGGTCATATTCGGGGTGGGGGGGCATTTCAGTGGTCACTGATGGTGGCAGCCGGCTCTCAGCTCTGCCAGCCTTGGAGTCAGTGCCAACCTGTCTCTCTGTTCTGTGCTTATCTCATGGCAAAGACGTTCTGTGGCCTTAGCACAGCCTGTCTGAGACAGGCAGCTGTGCTACTTCAGTCCTTGCAGCAGGCAGGGCTAAACGCATGTGGGTTGTACAAATCCAACTGCTTAAGAGCAGATTTCTGAAATGCCTGAATGAGCTGCTATTGTAAGTATGTTCCTTTATCTTAATTAAAAATGTACAAAGCCTTTGTGAGCTATTTAGGCTGCTGGTAATAGGTATACCAGGGGCGTTTGTGTGAAATGAGGAAGTTTGCTGTACGGAAGCCTAATAAACAATGTGAAGCACGTATTCAGATGGCTTCATCTGTTCACACAGGTAATAGAGCTTGCTGCTCATGAATGAGGGTTTCAGGTATCTAGGAAACTCTTCTAAAACTGTGGTGCAAATATGGAAAATGAGATTTCATACAAACTGAAACTGTGTCTGCTGGATCACAAATTTCAATGGATTAACGGGGCTATCTCTTTTTTTCCTGTGAAGTGCACTGTAAGGCAAGAGAATATTTTTGGAGTGTCTAATTCTCAAAGGTTAAAAAGATTATTTTTGTACTCTTTATGTATAACACATAAGGACAACTCTTTAATAAAAAGCTTCAGACCTGAGAAATTTATCATGCATAACATAATATTGAAAAAAATACCATCTTTCCTATGATAAAGTATTCTGAGCATATTGTTGCATTTTAGCTAAATAATTAATCCTGTTCTGCTATTATGAAAACTCTGATATGAATGAAAAACATTCTACAAAAAGGAATATATGTAGTGCCAAGTTTAACATGAAGAACCTTGTACTCTTAATAAAAGATTTTATCAACCTAATAGATAAGCTTACTTTAATTTCAAATGATTTCCAATTTCTACTATTCTTGTTACTATGGCAAAATAGCAAAGGTTTAATTTGCTTATAGTTCCTTTATCATTAAAACTCTGAAACCTACTTAATGACTTCTTTCCCTACTAAACATTGAAGTCTATGAAAGGTAGCAGTAAATCTGTGTGGTGAGTGAATCTGATTTTACTGGGACAGATATATGGATATTTTAAACTTAAATTTATTGGGTGTTAGAGCTGGTGAAAAATATAAAAAGGAGAAGATGTGATATCCAGCTGTGCAGGTAGAGCACCAATTTGCCATTTAGAGTTCTTTTGACCTCACTGTGGATTTTCATGTCCAAAAATTAAGCTTATTCATACACCTTAATGATATAAGGCTTGCTTTGAGAGCCATATTGAAGCCTTTTGAATTTCAGTGCAGGGCACCAAATTCTCTTCTTTCCTGGTGTGAGCAGGAAAGAAGGTAAATAAGGTGTATTTTTCTCTGTTCCTACCAACTAGAGTCTCCTTAGGGGTTGACCTTACAGTGAGAAACAGGATATAAAGGGAGGGCACTACACACACCCTGCATGTTTGAGGTCTCTTAGTGCTGCTAAGAAATTAGAAGTGTATCCTTACAGACACTAAATACTGCATGGTACTCAGTATCATCTTAAAATGAGTAACATAGCTGTACCCTGGGGGGGGAAAAAATAAATTCTGTACCTGAGGCCTATATGCCCTTTCCACAGTGCACTTCACTGTGTGTTTTGTCTTTTTTTATACTGTCTTGTTGGGTAGTTCAAGACCAAATAAGATTCCCCCTTATCATTTTTTCCCTAAGGCAAAACAAACCTAGCTCTGTCAGCCTCTCTTTGTACACTGTGCTCCAGCCACATAATCATCCTGGTGGTTCGCTGCTAGACTTACAGAAGGAAAGCTAAACTCCCAGTAGAAAGCAGAAAAATAGAAAACCTTTCCTAAGGTAACAAAATAAGAAACCTTTACCATTATATGCTGGAGTAAATAGAAATACTATTTGAATGCCGGAATGTGTTCTTTATGAAATCTCAGAAATTTGGATAGATGTGAATTATGAGTATTTCAACAAAATCTCAGAGAAACTTACTGAATCTCATATTTAGCAATTTTTATTTAAATAGTCCATTCCAATCTGAAATTTGAAACAGATATTAACTCTACATAAAGTCCATTCTAAATGATGCAAAGCACTTTGTCTTCCTCGTGGGTAAAAGGACAATATCGTTCTCTGTTTTCCACATCATTTCAGTTTCTCAGAGATATAAGTGAAAGGAACATACAGTGAGTACAGCAAGAAGACTGCATACAGTGTTCTCTTCACATATAGGAGATGGAATGAGGAAAACTTGTGGTTATTCTTAATGATGGTTCTTAACATTTTGAACCCAAAAATACATTACAAATATCAAACGCAGAGCTTTTGAAAGTCGTGAGTCAGCAAGAAGTTTCTATCTGCAGTTTTAGTTCTACTTAAATGTAAATCAATCCATTGGGGAAAATAGTGCTAGCAAGCTTTTATTAGAGTATTTTTGTACATTCACTACTTTTGTCTTTTAATTCTTCTCCTCTGTATTCTTTGCACAGATTAACCCATACAATTGCAGTAATGGGTCTATCCATGAACACTCAACATATTTTAGTCAAAATGATTGCATTTATTGAAACCAAAGGATGGGGAGGGGAAGAGGGGATGGGTTAGATTCCTAGATTGTTGCCTAATAAAGTGGCATAATGTGATAAGTTTATTGAAAGTAAAAATTGATATGGTTGATTCTGATTCACTTTTTATCCAATGTATATAAACACAATAGCTGAAAGCAGCATTGAAAGCTGATGTAGTTCATATTTAACAGTAACTTAGAAAGTGATTACTATCAGAAATATTTCATCTTAAATACCCACAGGAATGTAATGAATAGAAATATCTCAGAGGGGACAGTGTAGGTCTCTTCATTGATTTTCACCTTTATCAACATTCTAATGCTTACAAGCTGAAGTAAATCTTGTGCACCTCAAAGAGACTGCTCTCCACCTTCAAAGAGTGATTATTTCTTATTTGAGCCTTCTATTTTTATATTATCAATCTTTCCATCTGAATGAAGATCAGCATGTAGGCTTGGTTTGAATAATTTAAAAAACAGCTACTGTTAATATTAACAAAAGAATCGGACTTGATCACCTTTAAGCTAACTTGAAGCTTGCTTTTTGTATTAACTGCAATTCTAGTAGAACTGTAAGTGTTCAGATTAATCATATAAACACTGATTTCTTTCCAGCTGCATTTGACTATTCAAACTGAGCCTTTAATTTAAGACAGTAGGTTAGATTTAGAACCATTTTTACAAGTCATATGTTTAAAAGATTGAATTTGATGATAAATTATCATTACCTGTCATTCACACTAGTAGTTTTATGTCAAGTAATACATAAGTATGTTGTGTTAATTTTAAAATATTAATGATCCGGAAAGTTCTTTTTCAATAATTGGGATCAGCCCATCTGGCCAAGAAAGATGGATGTTTTTCTTCAGATGGTCATAGTACACCTCCTCATAATTCAAGAGGAATTGATGAATACTTGTGTTTACACAGATAAATATTGCTTAGCAATGTAAATCTGTATGTTGGCAGGTAATTGTCATTGTTTCACCCCAGGCAGCAGCCAAGTCCTCATTCCCCCACCAGTGGGATCAGGGAGAGAATTTGAAAGGGAACTTGGGGGTTGAGATAAAGGCAGTTTAACAGGGAAAGCAAAAGCCACACGCACAAACAAAGCAAGACAAGGAATGAATTCACTGTTTCCCATGGGCAGGCAGGTGCTGACCCATCCCCAGGAGAGCAGGGCTCCATCACACACATTTGCATGGGAAGAACAAATGCTGTCATTCTTATATACTGAGCATGATGCATAGTAAATATGAGATTTTGCATAGTAAAATAGTAGAATCATTTGTGTTGGAAGTGATGTTACCATTGCCAGGGGCAGGGAAACTTTCCACTAGACCAGGTTGCTCAAAGCCCCATCCAGCTCGGCCTTGGACACTTGCACAGATGGGGCATCCACAACTTCCCTGGACAACCTGTTTCAGTGCCTCATCACCCTCATAATAAAGGATTTCTTCTTGATATGTAATCTAAACCTACTCACAGTTCTCTCAGGTTCCATTTTAATCAGCCATGCTGAACTCACAGTAATGAGAGAAAAAAATGCATTTCCTCTCCTTGCTTGGGTGTGCTAAGAAAATTCTTTTAAAGTTCTATATTTTACTTTAGAGATAGAATTGCATAAAGCAAGTAAATTCCACTATCTACAAAAGTCTTAGTAAATATATGTTTTTCCTAATAGAAAAAGGTTTAAGTTCTTTTGATTCAATTTACATAATAATACAGAGACCTTTCAATAAGAAATTCAGGAAAAACATAAATAACTCATTGCCTGCAAGTATGTAGTGTATTCATATGCCAACAAATGCTAAATCAGAAATTAGCTAAGAAAAAAAATCAAAACCAAAAACAACTAAACCCCACTGGTAGCAAGGAAATGTTCATGAGCAGAAAACAGCATCCTGATCAGTGCCTTCAGGTATAGCAGAAGTAAATATAGAGCTGAGCCAAAGACTACTTTTTTTTTTTTTTTTGTTTAAATATTTTTAGATTGTGATTTCAGTAATATGCTTTCCAGCTTGGTTTATTTATTACTGAAACTAATATACCTTATTTTGCATCTTTGAAATAGTTTAAAAATATTATTCCTGAAAAACACAGAATAAAGTAAAAAAGGAGCCAGCCATGTGATTGGGGAAAATTAAAATAAGATTGTAAAAGACAGAAAAACTGGAACTTAATATATGATTTACTCATCCTTGTTAATGAGGCATAGAAATTATCTCATTTTATAGTCTAGTGAGACAGCTGAGCAATATCCAGAATTTCTGATATAAACATAGGAGCAAAAATGTATTTGCTTTAAAGCAAGCCTGCTGGATGGGAATAGCCATTACAGTCAACAATGAGGCAATGAATCTGTGCCTAAAGCAGCATAGTAAGGCTTTTCATAACTTTTTGTATGCATAGTAAAGAGTAAATTTGCAGGAACATCCACAGAGATTTAAATTAATTTCAGAAAGAAAATTATTACATTAATTTGTTTTCCACAAATATAATTTTGAATTAGTTATTCAGTATGGGTTTTCCCAGTTGCCTTTAATAAAATGATAGAGATGGGCTTATGGGGAGAATCTTAATTGTTCAGCTTTCCATTTCTGTTTGACTCATTTTCAAACTTAGTTATTAGTGGGAAATAGCTGAAGTAAATGAGTGTTTGTGAACTCTAGTGCCTGATTCTGAGCTTTTGCTTGGGCTTACTCAAATGTAGTAGATGTTTTAAGAACACTGAACATTTTATTTTCATTCAAAGTAGTGTCCTCCATGGAGCTCTGCCTTGGGAAGAATTTCACTGTGGGTAAGGTTGCAAAGTCACAGTTTAATGCAAAGTTTATAATTCTTTTGACCTTATAAGCATAGTGTGTTAATTTAAAACAGCATGTTGCAGCTTCTGTTCCTATGACTCAGTTATGAGTAATCATGCTTAGTATTTTTCCATATTATATCTCTATTACAGTGTTTAAAATATGCAGAGCTCATGGTGCAGAAAAGAGTAAGTGAAAAATGGTCAGTTGTCAAATACAAAGGAAGAATCGGGATAATTTTTAAAAGATTATTTTTCATTAATAATTTTCACCTGAAGGGCATAATTATACAGACCACTGATAGGAAATTATAGGAATAATTTCTCGTTCCTTCAACAGATAAAAGTTTCTAATTCATTTACTTTATGAGGAAACTGTGTCTCTGTAAAGGTTAAATTTGTATAGTTGGACATAGGAAAAATTAATGCAGAACATTATGGTATCAACACAATATAACAGTATTTCTATGACAAAAAAGGGTCATATAGAGCTATTGCTGTAATTCTGTGAATTGATGTTTGTAGGTATAGAAAGAAAATGTAATTATTATATTATTCATATGGTTATCCTTCCTAATGCTTCGATTCATCATAAAAGAAGTTACAGATAGAAGTTTATTCCAACCTGGTAAATAAGAGGATTAACCAGAAAGATTATAACAAAAGTTGTAATTACAATAATTTATGAATAGTCTTTTATTTTAGTCTTCTTTCCTGACATGACTGCTCAGAACAGCACTGCTTGCTTTCACCTAAGCTTACAGACTTTTGTACAAAGAACATAGATTTTTGTACTGTTCCTGAGACAGACTTGAGCAGGGAATATTTCTGGGATTTGAAATCCACTTCTCTCCTTTCATTTGCATTAAAGAAAGAAATAAGGAAAAGAAATCTTGGCTTTGCAAGGAGTCCTTTCAAATGCATGGAAGAGAGGGAATGCTAAGCATGGCACCTCTGTTAACTTCCCAACAACCCAATGGCAGATAGTCACCTGGGATGTAATCCAGGCTTGTACTGAGTTGTGCAGTCTTTGTTTTTGTTGTTAATCTTTGTCAACACCAAGGGGAAAAAAATGTGAAACCTACTTACTGGGACTAGATTGCTCTTATCTGTATCATGGAGTCCACATTCCGATTCTCAATTTGGTTGGAACGTTTACATTGTTTCCTTGAGATTCAGCACAGGATCTCTGTTTTTAGGTAGTATTAGTGTTCTCAGCAGTGTGTACCCCAGACCTGTGGTTTCTAGCTTCGGAGGCTTGCTAGACAGGTTTTGTTGTGTGCAGGCTCTGAGGAATGGCTGTGTCTTGGTGCCTGCTGAGGAATGCTTTGGTGCAGGTAGCTCGGGGTGCAGCTGCAGTGCCAGCTGCGAGTCCAGCCCTGGGGGTGAGAGCTGGGCAAGGGGCTGTGAACTGCTGACCCCTTGCACAAAAGGGCCTGGGGTCCTGTGGTGCCACCAGGTATTAAATACCAGAGGTTCCTTTGTTCAGGGCTCCATTTCAGAGGCACCAGCTCGAGCTGTCATTTTGTTATGTAGTTATTGCACCAAGATGAAATAGTTTTAAGGATCTGGGCATCTGGGGCTCTGCTATGGGGGGCTGGGGTCAAGCCCGTAAGGAACTCCTGAGTGACAGCTCAGGAGTGCTGGTGCAGCTGTGCAGAGACCTCAATCAGGTGTTGTGTGACTGCCAGAGCACATCTGGGGTGGCTGTGAAAACCCAGCACCCATCACAGTATCTGTGTGTATTTCACTGCTTGCAGTAAGTGAAGACACCTTGTGCTGCTGATTGGTGGCACAGTAGTGGAGGGTATATTTAGTGCTCCAAGGGAAGATGGAATAATTCCAGCCTCTGTATAGCTGGGACTTGTAAAGCTTAATTCTCACATTTAGGGCAGATTTGCAGATGAAGGTAGGAAATAAAGAACACAGATAGGAAATAAAGCTTCAAAAGAAAAAGGAATAAACCCATCATCATGCTAAAGGTCACTGTTGCTCTAATTATAGTTTGTATTCAATATAAACACCTTGTTCAATGATATTTAATTCAAATCAAGATGCTGAAGATAGAATTACACACTGAGAGAATCTATTAGAAGTTTTTAAATTATGCCGAATAAATGTGCCTCAAATTGTATTTCGTGAATCCATTCAGGTATTTAAATTAGATCTGTAAATTATTATTAAAAAATCCACAAGGGATACACAGGTAAATAATCTGTTCAAGGCCAGCAGCTATTGAGCACTGAGTATTGTGCTTTCTTGTATACTGTTTATGGGAAACAGGTGAATGACAACAAAAAAACAAAAAAAACCCAAAGAAGTTTGCAAAGTTTAAAAGAAAGTTAGCAGAGATGTGAAATAATAATAAAGAATAGCTTTCTCACAATAAGTTTTCCAGTCTTTGCCTATACATTGTCACTATACCACAAAAGTAATTAAATCTAGGACAAAGGATTACTTAATGTAAGTGTATTTTATAAAGCATTGATTTCTTGACCTTTTGAGTTTGCCATTCATAATCTGTTTGTCTTTTCCTGAAGTGTACACTGGCCTTTCTGAATCAACAGCAATATATAAATGTAATTGTTCTAATAGTTTAATTGGGAGCATTGCTATCTGTAGCCATTTTAAGAAGGCGATATTCATTTTTGCATAGTTCATGTGACATTTAAGTGTGCCAAAGATATGTTTACAACAGCTGAAGCGGGATGTGTGTATTATACTTATTTTGTCAGAGTTGTAGTGGGAGTTGTGTTATGAGACTTGGTGCTCACCATTCTCTCGCAATTTTTCCAATAGGCTTCCCACTGAACATCTCTCTGCATACGTGTTCTGGGCTGTTGTAGCATGAGCTGGCAGAGCCAAGCTGTCCTTGTGGTAGTTAATGCATGCAACACAGGACACAGCACAAGGTCCATCTGTTTTTCAGTACTGAGCAGCCTCACCAGGACAGTATGCTGTATCACGTGCTGCTGCTTTTTTTCAGTCTTTGCTAAGCTAACCAGAAAGAGGCCAGATTTTATGCCTGCCTACCTGGAGTCATACCTGCTCAGTCTCGTAGGGATGTAGCTTGAGGCATGGTCCTTGATGTCTGTTTTCACCTGTCCATCTGTGCTTACCCATGCCATGACACATTGTGAGAGCTTCAGTACTTTAAGTAATTACATCAGTCATAGCACTCATGGTTCTAGTTATTTTTCAAGCACATAACAGCTGAAAATATAGTGAACAGTGAAACTGAAAGGTCTAGATTCATTTACCTAATTTTGCACCCTGTAAATGTATTTTTTCAATTGTTTTTAGTGAGATGTATTTATTTTTCCAATTGCTATTATCACCTAGTAGACTATGTGAGCAGACTTGAAAGCAAAATGAGCAGAGCTTGTAGTGTAAATTCTCTTCCTGGAGATTAGTCATTATTAACAGATTATCAACAAAATGCATCTGAAGACTTTCCTCGGGCCAAGCTGTACCTGCATGTCTCTGGTAGGAATGGTTGTTCTAATCTTAAAATCCTGTCTTTCCCTAGGGAGCCACTCCTTCTCCCTTTCATGCAACAGAGGTAGCAATCCACCTGCCTCAGTGAATCAGCAGTATCCACTTAACCTCTTCTCAGCAGGATAAGCACCTGCTAACAGCATGGGGTATTGCTGGGAAAATTATGAGCCTGCTACCTTATATGTTAACAGTGATTAATATTTGGTATTACTGTTTCAATATGTAGGAGGCATTACCACTATTGAGGAACTGCCTTAGCCCCAGCTGCTGCTCCTGCAGAGATCCCTCTCACTTAGAACATGCAGTTGTGGGCTGCCTCTACCAAGAAAGTAAAGAGAAACATCTTTCAGGCTTAGACAGCAGAGAGATGGGTAAAATGCTGTGTGTTAGTTTAAACAAACAAACAAACAAACAAACAAAAAAACCAACAAAAACAAGGATTCAAATTTGTATACCATCTTCATGAAATATCAAAAGTTAGGGGCTTCTTGTTATCTGAAGTGTTAGGGAGAGGGGACATTAATACAAGTCTACTTTTTCAGAGATAAAAGTTTTGGGATAGTCTATGGAAATACTTATTTTTGTATCAGAAGTACAAGCACACTGAGATAAGGAGAACACAACAGTGTTTTCTGTTTTTATCATAACACGTTTTCCTATGGCAATGCCCATTGGCCTGACCTGGGTAGGTGGTGGGTGCTGTGCTGATTTAAGCTCAGCTGAAATGCTCTGGCTCCTTTACCCTAACTCATCACTTTGTGTTAGACCCATGCTTCTGGAAAGTGTCTGCATGTTGGAAGGGGTTTCTTACTGTTTTTGTGATGTACGCAGTGAAAGAACCAACAATCTACTGACAGTGTACACATACATGATTTACCAGTTGATTAATTTCTGGCAATTTTGAAGCTTCTAAAACTATATAAAATGTAAAACCTAGACTATAGCTAAGTATTTATTTAAGAGGACAAGTAAACTTGCAAGATCTGGTGCAATTTTCACACTTTGACACCTTGCAGAAAACACTATAGTTCTTTGTTGCAATTTCATTAACCAGAGAAAATAAAATAAAAAAAAAAAAAAAACAAAAACAAAGCAACACAACCCCACAACCTCTGCTAATTTAAAGGCAAAATGTGTTTTCCTGAACTATTAACTTCAGTACTTGGCAAAGGGATATAGTTTTTCAGATTGGCTAGACAAAGAAAATTTTGTTTGTTGCTGATTTATAGAGCATAAATTCAACATGTGCCTTTACATTGCTTGATAGGCTGATATCTAATAAAACCTACTGTCTAGTTAGGAGTAGAACAACAACGGTGGAGAGAGGGAAAATGTGTCCTTTTGGATACTTTAGGAGCAATTAAATATATATTATAACCAAGAAAGGGGATAGTTGGCCTTTAGTTTGTCATTAATTGTTTTTTATTTATTTGTGTAAAAAGAATTTGCTATTTTTCTATTTCATATCTGAATTTTTCTCAAAGCTATCCTTCATTTGTGGCTGTATTGAAAATACATAAAAATCTCCAAAATATAACTTTTTGCATTAAAGGTTATTAAAAATTAAGCTGCTGTAGTGAAAGATCGTCATTAGTCATTATCTATTATTATTCTATGCTATTTTCTTTTATTATTCTGATAACATTTTAGTTTTTAGATATTCCAGTTGTATTATACACTGTTAGCCTAGACGTGGCAATGATGTGGACCCAGTTTTAAAATTATCATATTTAAAATTATTCTAATCATTTCTGCTAACATTTCTGAAAAAAAGAAAAAAAAAAAAAAACCAAAAGAAGAATTAAGGAAAGAAATGGGCATTTTTACCTGAAAAATTACAGTAATTACAAAATTACATTAATTTTTCCTAATAAATGAAAATAAGCATTAAGGCTTTGCTAAGCCTCTATTTCAGAATGCTTGTTCACAAAGGGAAAAAGGTGACTTTACCAAGAAAATCCCACACCCTTCCCTTAAAGTTTCCTTCCAACCTATACTTATTGATGGTCAATAAACATGAGTACCAGTAAGATTCTCTGCTTCTCTCCTTTTGCTTGCTTCTATGGGTGTAGCTCCAGGGAGCTTCTGTGAGTCTGCTAAAAACACCTAAATGAGTCCTTTTACATGAAGCTTACTATAAGGGGTTAAGGTACTGTCTCTTCAAATATTTTTTTTCCTGAGAAGAAACTTGAGACATATAAATGCAGATCTTAGTGGCTCCCTCTGTAAAACAGGTGTTCAGCACTGTGTAATTTCCCTTGGTGATACACAATATTGCTACAATAAATATGGAATATATACATACACATAAGCACTATTTACTGGTGCGCTGCTAATTAATTTCTTATGTATAGATGGAGCACTCTTGAAACACGCTCTAGGAATTGTATTTTGTCACTTTTTTCATCCTATTGCATCTAAATACTTTGCATACTTTTCCATTATATGGAGTGTGTATGCCTCCAGCAGAAGTGTCTGGCAGTTGCAAACTCCAAATGTACGTAGCTTCTAGCCAAGAACAATGAAATTGATTATTATTCATATTAAGATGGTTTATCTTGAAAAGGTAACACTTTTTTTTTTTTAAATAAGAAAGATTGAATTTTAATTGTAAAGTTACTGCTTGGTGGGGGTGTATATATATATGTATTTACAAAACCCAGGTACTTAATTTTATAAAATACATGATTCTGTTCAGTTTACCTCCAGCACCATATTGTGAATGTACATGGAGTTCATTCTGATACTCACATTGGGACAGTTTAATTTGACTCTGGTAATTAACTGACTGGAAAAAGTATCTCCTCTTATAAATCTGTGGTAGATTTTGAAGAGATCCCTATGAGTGCAAGTTGTTTGCACACACAATGAAACCTGATTTTGGTTCACCTTGGCACTCATACCCTAGCTTGCTTATTTATTTTTAGCACTTCTGGAAAGAAGTTTTGTTCATCTCAGTGTTGTCCCTGTGCTTAAATTTCTTGTAAGGTTGCAAAATACATGGAGTCTTACACAGTGGAATGTAGAACACTGCACCAGAGAACCTGGCTACTAGTCTTTTTTGCTTATCTGTCTAAATCCTGACATTTGGGCACTTGATAGACTGTAAAAATGTCATTTTGTATCAACTCAATATGATTTTTGATAAATCATAATCCATTTGCAGCAGGAATATGCTTATTTGTAATAAGATGATTCCACAAAGTTTAGAATGGACAGCAGCTCTACTGAAAAGGGATCATTTTAGGTTTCAGGTCAGTGTATTAGTACTTGTGCAGAAAAAGGCTTCAAAACCCTAAGCAAAGTGAAGTGTGTAAGGGAGCCTCTAAGACATAGTGTTTCTTTTGTAACTTACAGAGTAGTTGATATATCATGCTAAGGAAAGAAAGGTATAAAATAGTGTCACTATAAGCGTGGTTGACTTCCTCTGCCTTTGTCCTCTTGATCTTTATTAGCCTCGTCAAAATGGCACATAATATATTTTTACATCACAGTTTTAAAGCACTGTTTTCTGATCATAAGACTGGTGAGAATAATATAGTTTCTTTACTACTTCTGGCAAAGAATTCCTGTTATCCATGATGTGGAGATTGGAAGGAAAATACTGCCGTTTAACAATTTGCAAGCATCAAGATGAGTCTAGTCAGAGAGTCCTGAAAAAAGTATGAAAACAGGGGAATTAGACACAAGTACATGTAGCCAGTCTTTCACCTTCTTTTTGTAGAAAATGAGAATACTGGGCACTTTCTCAAATACATAAGGATAATCAAAGACTGAAGAAAGGTCTAAGATTGTCTTTACTAACATAATTTACTTGGAGTGGCATTCCCAGATGGTTAAACTTGCAAGCTCATTCAAATGTGAGCAGGAGGATATGAGCTGCATGAAGACATTATAGCAATAAAACTCCCTTAATGTCTAACACAGTGAGCTAAATGATTTTTTTGCATGATGGGAATACGCATCTAATCGTTACTTTGGGAAAATTTGTATTGGACCAAGAAAAAGAAAAGTGAACAAGCCTATTAAAATGTCTGCCACAGTAAGCATGTAAAGGCATTTTACATAACTATTTGATTTGAAATTGAAAACTTAAAGAGAGTAATATATTGCAACCCTAATGCAACCAAAGTTCCTTTTTCTTCTTCTTTCTTTTTTTCTTTCTTTTTTTTTTTTTAATTCATCAAACATTGAAAAAAGAATCAGCAGCCTTCTCTTTTATTTTACCTGTTTGGATTTTGTAAATTTCTTTTTGTACTGGTGCCACATGCTTTACTCAGCTAAGGTTTGAAGATATAAAACTACTATGTTCTTATTCTATATAGCTGTTTGAGTGAATTAATTGCTTGTAAAACTGAAAAACACAACCTTAAAAATTAAAATAGGTGACTTTAATATTAGGACTTTATAGCTTTCTTGTGCAATCCCAACACTATTTGATTAGAAATAATAAAATTGGCAGGCCCATTTAGCACCCAGTACTTTTGAGTTACCAAGAGAAGATGCACTTAATTACAGGTTTGCTAATCATCTCTGTAGCAGTGATGTGGATACACATTTTTCACTCTCAATGAATGCAAAATGTCATGGATGGCACAACATTTTATGATTGTCTAATCCAGTAGGAGCTAGTGCTATATCAGCTATAACCACTCCTTTCTTCATGTGTAAAGATGGCCTTTAACAATAACAATAATATAATAACAATAATACAATAACAATAAACATCATTCAGTTTCAAGTATTTGCTGCAAAAGCAGAATTAAATATTGCTGCATCAGGTAGACACCCAGAACAGGCACTTGCTTAGGGACATGCCTGCAAATCTATATGTGAAGTGAAGAAGAAGAGTAAAATGAAAAATGTTAGCCCTCGATTTTGTTTTTTATAGCTGACCATACCTCATCACAAGGCAATAGTTTTTACTAATCTAGAATAGTCTTTCTTCTTTAGTAGGAAAAAAAACCTATAAGAGCTAACTTAAAAATTCTTAAAAATAATTAAATTAATTATCTGTACTTAGCAGTTAGAACAGTGTGTGTGTTCTGATAGATGCAGTGCATAGCAAGTTCATTGCAACACTGGAGGATGCTTTTTATATGGTGATGGGTAAAATATTTTTTTCTGTAAAGTTGTGTGATGCTTATGCAGTTTGTAGCAATAACGTAGCTGGAGTGCAGTGCGCTCCTGCGTGCAAGAATACATTTTTACGTTTTTTGTTGCAAGTGACAAGACCCAAAAAACATCCTTTTCTCTCATCCTTAAAATATAAATAAGTGAGACTTGAACATGAAGTGGCAACTGTGCTTCAAAAGTTCACAAAATTATGGTATAGTCTTGTCCAGAGCAAATATGACCTGCAAAGTCATAGAGCAGCTAGGTTGATCAGAAGCAATTTCCCTAGCCAGTGTTATCAAAGGAAGTGCTATGACAGGTGTCACATGAAGCCAGCTTTGAATACTCAACTCAAATGGCCATTTGCAGGTGGATCAAAAGGCAGACACCATCTGTGCAAGTTGAGGAAAGAGCTATGAAATCACATCTCAAAATCCTTAACATGACTCTGAGCCTACCTGTTATCGTGCCGGGGCAATCTGCTCACACGAGGTGCAGTGTGGAATCAAAAGGCATGTCCACTCACCCAGAAGAACTGAAAATCTGCTGAAAGTGACTGTGTTTGTCCTTTCAGAGCAAAGGAAAAAAAAAACATTCACTACATGTTCAAGAAAGGTCACTGATACCAGTGTTTCTAGGTCACTTTGCACTTCCTTTAATGGGTACTGCCTAACCTGTAAGGAGAGTCAGAATTTTGGCCTTTGTTGAGAAAGAAGTTAAATTGAAAGATTTTGAATTTAATATATGACAACACTCTGTAGTTGGGGACACAGGCAAACCAGTTCCTAGTAGTTTTTCCTCATTTCCCCAAGCATAGTTTGTACTTTAAAAAGTATTTGAAACTAGCTTTGAGAGGAACTTGCTGACCAGCAGTTTTATGACTTGATTTGTTTTAAAGCCTAAATGGCTTAAGGAAATGTTTTACAGAAGATATAATCCATCCACATGGAATAAAGCCTTGAAAATTAGGTGACATAAACCTAAAATGCAAACTACATTATCATGACTTTGCACTTAAGCTGTTGCTCACAGAACTAATTTAAGAGTGCCAATGTATTGTTTATTGCCTATAACTACATTTTTTGGAAATT
Source organism: Dicaeum eximium (assembly GCA_013396995.1). Classification (NCBI taxonomy): domain Eukaryota; kingdom Metazoa; phylum Chordata; class Aves; order Passeriformes; family Dicaeidae; genus Dicaeum; species Dicaeum eximium. The sequence goes on along the minus strand of VWZP01008835.1, from coordinate 3,577,933 downwards.
GGAAGATTTTTGAAAGTGCTTTATTCAAAAACCTCTAATAATGAGGCCTTGATCCGGTGATTAGAATTTCTCTAACATGCAACTTTGATCAGTGTCTGTCAGTAACAGTGTTGCCATCTTTCCTTGAGTAATGACTTCATTTACAGTGCTGTAAAATTATATTTATCTGTCCTGTTGATTCCTTCTTTTATAAATTGATCCCAAAGTACTTCACTGATGATTTTGCCTTTTTTGCCATCAGACACAGAAACCTATGCACATGTTGACAAGGCGGGACATTTGGGATTTTTATATTTGGAGTGCATCAAAACCTATTGGTTTTAACAGACATTTTGTGTGTATTTTTAAATACGAACCTGGTAATAAAGCACTTACTTGTAAAGCTTTCCATGGACTCTCAACTCCTAAATCTAAACAATGACAGTGTTGATTTTACAGAGTAATGCATATTTAAAAATTGAGTATTTTAAGTTACTGATGTACATTGCTATATATTTCCACTACTTTTTATATCCTGATACACTTAGTGTTGGAATATTGGTAGGACAAATATTAACTAAGGAGAATTAAACACTTATTTGGGAGAAATATTAAACAATTTCATCTGTATTGACAGGACCTGTGGTATCAAAATGTTTTAAAGTAGTTTTTTCCAGAGTTTTTGTAGATTTGATACTTAGTTGATATATGGGGAATTAGGATTATTGTTAGTAGAGACAGGGGAACTGAGGGTTGTTGGAGCCCTAGATACATTTTTCATGGAAAGCCATCTAGAATATGGTGGGATAACAGTCAGCAGAAGTTATAAAACCTACCAGTTGTGGCATTGTCTATTTGATTATCTGTCTTGAATATTTAGTAGGGCTACTTCTCTTGTTTATTTTCTTTTGTGGAAAGTAATATAACCATTTAAAGATTATTTTGATGGTGTAGTATACAACTGTTTAATTTAATTAGATGGGAAAGTTTAATGGATTTGTACTAAATGCCTGCTATTTATATTGATTTGTATTGATAGAAAGACTTGTATTTCATGTGTGTTTTTGGTAGTATGTCTGGGGACAAAACAAGGTGGTTTTGCTTTAAACCTAACTGAACTGGTATGTAAGAGTTCATTGTTGACAACTAACAAAATCTGTTACCTTGCATACGCTTTACTCTCTGTCCACGTTCTTCAGCAATATATATTCCATATTTAACATGCATATTATTTCAATGGTTACTTCATTGCATGTACAGGCAGCATCTTAGAAATAGAATTGTGGTTTAATGCCAGCAGGCAACCAAGTCCCCCACAGCTGCTCACGCATTCCCTGCCCAGTTGGGTGGAAGACAATTAGAAGGGTAAAAGTGAGAAGACTCATGGGTTGAGATAAAAACAGTAAATAAATGAATTAATTAAGAAGAAATACTATAAACATAATTTAAAATTGTGAGGGGGGCGGGGGGAAGTGTAAAATAAACCCCAAGAGAACACGTTATATAGACAAAAGCTATAGTATAGTTATATAGCCAAAGCTGTCTTAAGGTCTGTGACCAAAAAAACCCTTCCAGATGTTCAGCTGTTTGTGCTGCCTAGGACCAGTCCTTTTGGAAAGGACTGACTGTGGTGACATTTTGGGTTTCAAGCAGTGCTTGAAAGTAAATACAAAAGTCTCACAAAAAAAATTTACCAGCTACCTTTGTTCTTAAGTCAGAAAATAGTTTTAGGGGTTTCCTGAAAAATGTTTAACTGCTGACTAGCTTGTGAGAAAAACATACGGCTGTATTGCAATTCAGTAAAATACGGTGTGGATCTCTTTCTCTTAATTCTTTGTCTGAAATTTGCTTTCTTCTAATACTTTTTAAAACATTGATTCAAATCAGAATTTTTTTCTTTCTTTTTAAAAAAAGTCCTGAAAGAGATCACACTCTGTATCACTATAGTACTCTTCTTCCAAGTGTTTTAATTTTGGCCCTATTCTGTTTTATCCAAAGCTTTTAAAAGTGCTTTATCTCAGATGTGCAGTTGTCTTAGCATGCTATGAATGGGTGACCCAGTTATTCCAGTTCTCTGGGCTGTTTGAGGTCCAAATATTGTAAACAATTTGTAAAAGGAATAAATAAAGCTAAAAAAACTACCTGAAATATGTTATAATTTCTCAGGTGTCCTTATTTTAAGTGATCAGGGGCTATTGTCAAAATAACTGGAGAAGACTGACTTTTATCAGTGTAATAAAAATACAAGGTACATTGACATGTACAATCAACATGGCAACATTAAATAAATCAGCAAAACCTCTTTGGCTACAGTAATACATATTATCTGGAAAAATTACTAAGTAATATGGTCCTTTAGAGAACAAAATTTTTCATTAAATTCTGTAAAATGTATAATTGTGTTTCAAAATAGATTCAGAGGAACAGTGCTGTCTGTAACTAAACATTTACATTGATATTGATTATACCAATGTTATTTAAAATTAATATAACAATTTTCTATCTGCTTACATATCAGTGTTGCCTTTTTTGGTCATACATAGATGCAGATGGGTAAATTGAGAAAAAAATTTGCAATTAGAACAATTTCCACGAGGTGGTGCTCAAGCAATAAATTTTAAACGGATAATGTAATAACTATGACCAGTCACAAGCTGAATTTGAAAATATGGCTGTCAAACATATGTTCTTCTCTTTGATGCTATATCTAAGTTAAGGTGGGAATGATGAGGTCAGGAAGGCTAATGAATTTATTATGTGGTGGAAAAGTTATTTCTCGTTGCCCAAAAGACAGAAATACCATTCTTTTTTTACAACATAATACCAGGGGATTGTGTTCATTTTGACATGGAATTCTCATAATCCTTTTCATATCTCATGCTTTGGTTGTTCTTTATATGCTGTCCACTTCTGGTTATGAGTAAAGGAACTAGTATCCATAAAGTTATTACAGCAATTGCCCTGAGCAAAATGTTAGTGAATGCAGTAGATTTAAATAAATTTGTCGTAGAAAAATACACTGAGTGCTGATTCACTGATCATTCAACAGTAAATAAAAAATGTAGACAGTACGATAATGCAGGAAGACAGATGATGTGAGAGAATGGCAATGACTATAAACAAAGCAGACAGTTTGGCATAAGTGGTTTTCTCACTTTGATCAAATAGAGCATCCTTAGCTGTTTTGCTTGCCAAAGTACTGCATCTTTTTTTCTAACATCCTCTGCAAACCCCTTATTCATCTTCTCCTTCAAATTATACAGACCATTTATAATTTAAAGTTCACTGTGACTACCTCTGAAGAAGAGTCAATAATTAACACTGCAAGCTTTGTTGTTGTGGTTGTTTTGTTCCTAATCATCAAAATGGCAAGAAGCAAATCTGCAATGAAAGTTTTTTTTCTTCCTTCCACTGTTTCTTTCTTTAGCTATTTTGTTGCTTGGTGGGAAGACTGTGTTTGTTTTTTGGGGTTTTTTTTGGTTTTTTTTTTTTTTATGTTGTGCCTTCTCCTTTATTTCAACTTAAATGGTCAACACAAAAATATACCAAAAGCACAAATGGCTTTACTTCTACTACAGGCATTGCTCTTGGCCAGCTAGTAACACCAGGAATGCATTTAAAATACAGTATGCTTTCTTTTTTTGTTCATTGCTTCTAATCTCCTGGATGTAAAACACAATTTGTACGTACTTCTGGAAGGAAAACTATTTTTAAAGAGCAAACAGGTCTCTCCTAGATATTTTGCTTTCTGACAGCTGATAGAGCAGTAATCATCCCATTTGAATAAACTTGAAGGGTCTGTGAATAAGGAAGTCTCATATCCTTCGTTCTGCAGACGGTTGGGAGTAAAGTGATGACAGATCCGTGAAAAACAAATCAACCTTACCCTTCTACTTTTATTTAGATTTTGCACATGGAGGCTGCCCGCTCCCGCAAGGTATTTAGTCACCCAGCTCCTACACACATATGTTTGAGGATCTGAGTCCAAGTTCAGTGATGGTCCATTTTATAGATATTTGGTTCACCCAATTAGAAAGAATAGAATTATTTGCTGGATTTCTGGCTACAGTTGAAACACTTTCATTGGCATAAATAGCTGCATCCCATATGCAGTTTTTTTACCTTTATTACCAAATTATCTGTGTATTCACTGGATCTTTGTACAGGTACATTTAATAAGTACTTTGTTTTGCATGGAGAAATCCCTTCTGCTGCTAACTAAACTGAAATAATAATTTATTTTGCTTTCTTTATTTTCAATATAATTCCACTGAGTAGCTGACAAACAAAATTGACTAAATGTTTATGTACCAATCAATAAATATAAGGAATGGAGAAAAAAAAATTATACTTTAATATTTCTGTAAACCATGGTGAATGTACTACAAATATCCATTATATGTATAATGCTACCTGTTTTTTCCATGGCACTTGAAAGTACCTATCACTTGCTCTTTCTTGTTAAGAGTCCTATTAGACCATCTGGCTAATGTTTGTTATTCTGAAGCTCTGTAATTCCTTTTGTCTTGGTACTGGGAGGGAAAGGTTTTATATACGTACTTCGATTATCATGAATGTAAGTTTTAGGGTCTCTATTTTTTTTTCCACAACCATTTTTGCTAATCCTTAATGAGTCTGTACTTGTGCACTTTTGTGGATGAGAGAGCAATATGGACCGTCTGTGAGTAAATTAATTTCATCAGAATTCGTCTCTTTAGTAGTGCTTATTCTGTCTTCTAATTCCACAGCACTGTACAAAGGTAGAATTACAGTTTTCCCACTGGTACTGTTAAATTGCTTCATTACAGGCTCCTTTCAACATTTTAACAGCTCAAAAATTGGTTTCTTTCATTTATTATCCCATGCTCTGCATAAACTGACTTCCCATTTGCTTTTGACCATTTTAGCTTTGTGTATTTGTACTTTCTTTCATCTTTTTTCCAGTTCTTTTGGGCATCTGCCTTGACTATCATGCAGAGTTGAAGTATATGCAAAGTTTACTTTACAACTGGACTCACAAAGGCTGTATGTGTTTATAGGCTGAGCATAACCCAGCAACAGCTTGAGACCTTCATTCTAAGATCTCAGATATCTGTGGTACAAAGCCAGTAGCTCTGACTGAGCATTTAACTTTTACATTTAGTGAGCAGCCTACTAAGAATCAGTAAAACTTGTGGCTTAGTTGCAGATGAGAAAAGGTTAAAGGATCATTAAATTATTCTTAAGATGGAAGAAAATAGCCAAAGGAAAAAGAGTGCAAAAAATTTCTGTGTTTTGCAGTGTGGTCTGTAATTCTTTTTGATTCACTAATGCTTAATTGTGAAAGCAGATGGACTAGAAAAATTATCAATATAAAGATTGTGGTCCATCTTTTTGTTTTCTAAAATAATATTAGCACCTGTATTTCAAGGAATTAAACATTGCAGTCACTTTGATTACCTTATTAAGGTCTTGGAGTTTTATAGTTATTAAAATAATGTGAAAGTACTAATAAAATTGTTAATGTAGCAGAGATTCACTATAAAGTACATGCTATGACTTTCTGATCTGAGAGCACAACAGTTCTCGAGGCCATTTGATTTCCTCAGAAAAGCCTGGATAAAATTAGCAGTATTAACACAGCAGCTTCTGCGAGGCAGAACACACTGCAGGTTAATCATCAGCCCCAGTAGGGCTGACACAGGGGCTCGAGTCCCCAGCAGAAGTCTGGCAGTGTGGCAGAGGAGTGGGTCACCCTTTCAAGGTCCTCACTTCCCAGTGAGCTGCTGTTAACTCTGGTGGAGGAAGCAGAGCAAACCTTTCTGTTTGCGGCTTCTAATTAAAAAGTGAGTGTGAGTCTTTGATGCCTGTATGGGTGGGAAGGTTCATTCCTGTTCCTGGTAAATCTGCTGGAATTCTTGACAGCAGATGTTATTGTTTATGCACTGCAAAAGAACTTGCTGAAGTATTTAATTTAGATGGTGATTTAAGTAAACTAGCAGAGTCAAGGCAACCTGAGGAAAAAATTCCTATGTTTTCTCCAAGTGAGACTGTCACTGTTCACAAGAGTGAAAATGTGTCAAGAGCTTTAAATTACACATTACCTTGAGATCATCTCTTTCTGCAAATACAAATGTCCTCTCATTTTTAGTCCAGCTTTTTTCTGCTGTATTACATTTTTGCAAAAAAGTAAAAAATTTAAAAATTACTTATGTGTTTTAGTATTCAGTTGATTTCCTCTACTGTTTCAACAGGAGCTAGTTTTGGCTAAGTATCATATCCTATCATATTGGCATCTTAAGATATATGTATAAAATGTATAAATAGGTATAAAATCTATGTTAATTAGAATACAATTGGTTGCAGTTCTGTCTTGTACAGTAGGCCTTTTCCCAGCAGGTTTAGTAGAAAGCTTTTAACACTCCTTGGTTTAACAGTGTTCAAAATAAATAAATAAATAGTTCTGCAATTCCAGTGTGAGACCCTTGCAAGAAACACAAGGCTCTTGTCTTGGCAGCCTGAAGCTTCCTTGATTCCTGATGCAGAGTGCCAAATTCACATGCCACCCCCAGCTTTGTTCCTGACACTGCACAGAAAGAGCCACAGAGGCTGCTCACAGGAGATCCATACCGAACCTTGACAGTCGACTTGAAAGGGCATGATTGTTTGAGAATGGTTCAACATGCTGTTAATTGCTCTCTCAAATACTGTAAACCCTGTAGAACTTTAAAGACTGCATTAGTTTAAATTGTTTACCAAACAGCAGCCTGTGTTCCTTAACATTTCTGACCCAAATATGTCATGGTAACAAATATATCATAAAAAGACATAGAAAATCACAATCATTAACTGGCGTGTGAGGCTCAGATAATTTTTCCTTTTAACAATTTAAAGACATCTCTACTTCAGTAGGGAAAAGAAACAACCTAAAACTGCTGGTTGTCATATTGATGGATTGGTCGTTACACCTGTGTCATTTTTAATTTGTAGATTAACAATTTTCTCAGACAAAAGTTGTGCCTTTAAATTCACCTTTCACTTTCATGTTTTCTCTCTTCTTAGCCACTCAGTTAAATCCCTCATAAATGACACAAAATTATAGCCTCACAAATGCTTTTATGAAAGCCTCCTCTGAGCCGGCCTGTTTAAATGTGCTCAGAGCTTTACTGCAGCATCCCACCTAAAGGAGAGTCACACGGCTTTTTTTACGTTCCCCCTTCTCTTTTACACACTTGCACTTTAGTCATGGGTTATTACTACAAAAATTTCTTTGCTAAAGCCATCACCCACATAAGATTCATTTCTGTGATGTAAAACATAAACATTATAGAAAGCAAGTGCAATGATGAAGCACTGGCCTTAGGACTCAAAAAATCCTACATTCACTTTCATCCTTTTGCAAAAGTAATTTTGAAACCAAACTAAGACTTTTAATATGTGGAAGGCCAGTGTCTGCAGATGTGTCTGTTAGCCTCTGTTGTTCATGTGTTTGTTTAATTTCTATCCTAACTCTTTTTCAGTTTCTTTGGGGTTTTTAGACACTTAAATAGGACAAAGTTATTGTTCTACGGCCTATTGAACATGGGAAAAATTAAGACCATGAAAAATGCTAAATCCAGTTTACTTTAAAGATAAAGCATATCTATGCAAATACATCTTTCCAAATTAAAAACATAAACCACAATTTTTCCCTCAAAATTTCAACAAGGTAATTCCTGACTGTTTAACTGTGCTGTTTACCTCAGGAAGCCCTACATGAGGCTATGCATGCTGAGTCAGCTGAAACCCATATTTTGTGCCTAAATAATCACTTAAGTAGGCAAATCTTTGCATTCTTTCTAGAGAAGCATAATTATATTCCTTTTAGGAGGAAGATTAGAAATGCTAATTCTATAAGTAGGTAGTCATTATTTTATCATTTAGTATTAGCTATAATAATGTTAGTCATGATGAACTAATGTGGTATTAATATGGATTTCATATGTACTCTCTTAGGAATGTAATTGCAATTTACCATTTCATTCATGTTCAGTCATTTTGAAGTGTTGCTGAATTAACAGATCACTACTCACGTCATTTTATATCAATGACAACTTTTGCTTATGAAAACATTGGGCCACTAATTAAATTGGAGTAGAACCAAGAGATTGCAAGCATTTACACAAAACCAGAAAGCAAAGTAATAGTTGGGAAAAAGCATGATGGATTTTTCTAGCCCTTTTGCTGGGAAGAAGTGAAAAAGTAAATGCTTTGCAAAGAACAGCTAAACCTGCAATGCTCATTAGCCTAAGAAGAATCTAGCAGACTCTGGAGGTAGCAGGAGTCAGGAAGGAGTGGCTGAAGTGAAGGACACCTTGAGTGCAGGTGAAACACAAACCTAGTTTCTTTGTGTTCCTGCAGGGAGCCCCCTGTTCTTTCTATTGTTTACAGACCCATTGGAATACCAAGGTCTGATGAAGGACTGCTTGCTAATGGAGGAAACTCTCCCTCCTCTAAAACATTAAATTTTATTGTTATTCTGTGATTTAGACATTGTGCTTGTGAACTTAAGAGGTCTTCCTTCAGTTTAATTCAAAAGCGTTTCTGTAGTACAAGCTCAATATATTTCTTTCTGATTTTATGAAAAAAAGCAAAAAACCAAAACCAACAAAAAAGAATTTAAAAACAAGCAAACAAACAAAAAAAACCACACAACAAATGTCCCAAGCTTAGTTTAATTTTGTCTTTTTTTCCCCATGGGATTCTCATAATCTGCTAAGAGATAAAGCCACTTATTTTAATAATGCTCAAGATACATTGTTATGAGAGCACAAATAAATGTTCAAGATTCCTACAGTAGGAGTCAAGGAGATGACAGCACAGGATTTGTGAGTTATATATTTATTTACTTGACTGAAATAAAGATTAATTTTTTTGTTGTTGTTGTTGTTGTCCAACCTATCCAGAAAGCCCGTTCTGTCTTTAATGTAGATATAAAATTCAGTTTTTTCTGTTAATCTCTGAGTGTAAATGGGTGGTGGTTTTTTATTGCAGGTTTATAAAATCCAGTAGAACCAACTCCAAATGCCATTGAGCTGTAAGAAATTTCTGCTAGAAGTATTTGGCTCATATTCTCTGTAACAGTAAAAATTTTTTGAGAAGATGTCAAATGCTGATATATGAAGGACAGCAGCAGCTGCTGCTTGACAAGCCTAAGTCACAGTTCAGAGCTCATCAGAGCAGCAAAATTTCACTGTATCATTGTCTTTATTAAAATTTGGGAAAAAGTTGGTTGTTATTAAGAATGAGGTATAACCAAGGTAAACAGATACAGTTAGGATAGAAGGACAAAATGTTGAAGTCGTGTAGGAAAACTCCAGTGTCAGCAAGAACTAACGGTCTGAAGATCAATTATTGATGTAATGCTTTTGGTTCAGGGGGTAATATAATATTTGGCTGCATAGACAAAATACATTAATTTAACCAGTCATGTTGAGAAATGTAATGTTTTAAAGATAGATCTACTCTAGCAGATTATCAAGAAATATGGTAAAACCAACATGGAGTCCTGGTACCAATGCTCTCGTTTTGATTTTCCTAGAAGGCATGGCATTAGTGCAGGAAGCTCAGAGTAAATTCCATAGTTTGTACTTAAAGTCTGATTAAATTCTTAACACTTTTTGGATTCATAAGCTAATGTTAGGTTGTTTTTTTTTTTTATCTTTTGATAAATATAATTAGATTCAAATTCTGAATGATTTTGTAGTTTAAACTTTTTAAAAAGCTTTGCAATGTGCAGGCATAAAGAATATTAGAGTTTTTTAAAGCACAGGAGGACACATCCAATAAATGTTTAAGTAGGTCCTGCAATAGCTGAGATTATACACTTTGTACTACCCAAGTGCAGGATTAAGAATCCAGATTTATTCTGTAAAGAATCAGAAGTTAAGAGGATTAAACATCTCCAGGTTAACTAAAGAGCCTTTAAGAGCTAGTGAGTAGGAAATGCTTTGACTTGGAGACTATATCACAGGTTCAAAGTTACTTTTGACATGAATGCATCCTAGGTTCATATTCCTCTTCTTCTTTTTGTCACTTGTTGTCCAGATAATGTTCATAATCAACATCTAACACAGCCTTGTAACTATACATTCCAATACGTGAAAAAAATATTTAAAATTAAAATTTCTTCGTAACAAGATACTAAAGCGAATAAGGATGTATTACATTCTTTCTGGATCATATTAGGTTTTGTTCCACAATGCTGCCTTTAAAGTAACTTGGTGTGAATAGCAAACTTACTGAAAAACTGTGGAAAACCAGTCAGTGCACCTGAAAGCACTTAAAAACTTTTTTTTCTCTTTGCCAAGATACTGTTCAGAATCAAACGCCTTTAAATATTTGCGAACAAAGTTTTAGATTACTTATATAGAGACAAAACTACATTGTGAAGCAAGATTTATAGTCTCCCTTTATTTTAGCAGTACAGCTGGTTTGAACTACAGTAATTTGAGTTCAGATGTTTTAAAATGAAACATAGCATTTCTTTCTGGTTACACAGATTCTGGTGGATCTGCTCTATCAGGCTCTTGCTACAAAATTATTGCAGGTGTATCATCACTCACCTTTGTACTATGAAACTAGTTCAAAGTTCAGCATCTGTTATTTGACTTCAAAATGAAGTTGCTGCTACTTATAAATACCTGTCAGTGTGGTGTTTTTTATCTGTCTTGTTTTCTGGGGGGGGGGGNTTTTTTTGGGGGGGGGGGGGGGGATTGATTTGTTTATGTTTTGGAGGGTTGTTTGTTTGTTTGGGTTTTGGTCTTTGGTTCTTTTTGAAGGGGGCGGTGGTTTGCTTTGCTTTGGTTTTGGGTTTCTTCTGGTAGTTTTTTTAAAAAAACAAGCCATTGAATGCAGCAGTATTTGTCATGTGATTTTATTCTAAATGCTACCAGTACTAAGCTTCTGAACTAATAATTTAGACCACTGGAAAGGAGAAAAGATTGTAAGGGAGCTCATCCTTAGCTGTGGTCCATAATGTCAAGTCCTGCTGCATCTGGACTTCACCTCAATGCAGCACAGTAGCATACATTACATTAACTGGTGTGGGGAACATAGATATATTTTAGCTATTAGCTAAATAAGAAATATAAACATTAGCAGAGGCAACTTAACACTGAATTTATTTTGACATGTCAAGCCAGTTTCAAGAGGTTTGTAAAATGTTAGTGGGTATTTTTGCTGTTTTCTTCTAAATTATGTGTTTAGCTTAAAAAAAATCACAATAAAGCCGTAAAACTAGTTAACTTCAGGCCTATGACGTATCTGCTACTATTTTAGAATGTTTAGCTTTTTAAATTTTGGTGGAAATTTGCTTTTAGACTTCCTTTTCAAAAAACCTCTATGAAATAATCTACCAATATTTTTTTAGATAAGTTAGCTTTTCATCAGTGAATTTTTCTACCTTCAGCTTCAATGGGAACATCTGGCTCTTTTCCAATAATCAATATTATCTCTTGAGTTCAATTTCAAAAATCAGCTGCAGAGAGCAACAATTAAGGGTTACTAGACTTGATAGATTTTATAAGAAGCAATTATGTCATTAACAAATTATCAAGTTATCAAGCTGTCTTATAGAGATAATACAGAAAAAAGCTGAAAGCTGGTGATTGTACAGAAAAAGCGATGTGTCTATGATAGGAAGAACATGTTCTTAATTAAAGTGAGCTATACAGACTTAACATTTAGAGGTTTAGTGGTGCTGGGTATCAAATACTTAATAATAAATTTTAAAAGCAAGAAATAAAGATCATATTTTGTTACCGAAACAAGTGTTTAGGTAGACTACAAGAATTCAAATCTAGCATGAATGGATTGTAAATGCCTGGATTGCTATTGCCTAACAATTACTCTTATAGGAACTGATGCACAGGAAGTTTCACTTAAATATGTGGAAGAATTTTTTTGATTGCCCAGAGGAGTTGTGGAGTCTCCCTTGCTGGAGACATTCAAGAGCTGTCGGGACACAACCCTGTGCCATTTGCTCTGGGATGACCCTGATTGAGCAGGAAGGTTGGACCAGATGACCCACTAGGGTCCCTTCCAGCCTGACCCATTCCGTGATTCTGATCACTGCTTTTTACAATCATGTGCCTTCTGTGGAGTTGGAGATTCTGAGCTGTGGGCTACTTATCTGTCTTAAAATAAATTGTTCAGACTCCATGCTGGGATTTTGCATGGCCAGTGGATCATGAGATGTCTTGGGGGTTTTCATTTGTGCTGGTATAATGACTCTTGAAGGACTTGGGAGTGCTGGGTGTCTTGGGGCAGGAGTGTCACCCAATAGCACATTTTGACTGAGATTTCGGTAGGTGTTTTCATCTTGTTTCTCAGTTATCCATAAATCAGTCCCTAACCATCTGAAAACCTGGACTGGGTGCTCTCCAAGGAGATAGCATCTGGATTTAAGCCTTTGAGGTACAGCAAAGGTTTTCTCTTTGAGTAATGTTCCAGCTGCTCTTCTAAAGGTCAACACCTCAAGTGAAAGTACCCACATTATAAATTAGGAAAATAAGGCCTGTTCAGCTCTTTTAAGGAGGAGAGTACAGGTATGTTAACGTCAGAGAGATTAGCTCCCAAGTGCTTAAATATGTCTCCCTAAAATCCTAAATGAATCCTAAAATTAATAACGCTGTTAAGTTTAAGGAGTCCCAGATGGTCTCTGTCCCTAAAACGATCCTCTGGGCTGTCCTCAATGGCTCTTCAAGTAGTTTTCCCTCCTCTTTGTCTGCATGCTGCTCTTCTGTACTCTGTCCAAAAATGTTCATCTTGCTTGCTTGCAAATGAACAGAAAAACCTTTCTAAATTTTGGATTACACCCCTAATTTTGCTGTTGGATCTGTTTCCCAATGTAGTTATTAAATGGTGGAAAGTTTTTTAAGGAGAGTGAACAAATGTAATCATCATTGTATTTACTATGCCAGAAATAACCTAGAAGAACCAAGCTGACTTTATTGCATTCATTTCTTCCTTCTCTTCCACATTTTTTTCAGTTCTTCTTAAAGCCACCAACAAAGCTTTCAGTCTCATATTATTTGTGAGATGCTGTTGAGATGCTGATAACTATTTAGATGCAGGAGAATCTCCCTGCAAGAAACAGGAAATTTTTGATATTTGATCTTTCAAACCAGTTTCCTCATTTTTTCATAAATACATTAAGTCCTATTCTTTTTGGCCAGCAGTCTGTTTATGTTACCAATAAATTAACAGAGAAAGCACTACTATTTTGATCCAGACTGAAAGAGGATGCCTATCTTTATATAAGAAAATGTGCTTTTTCTTCACTTTCTAGGGTATAAACTGCAAAGGCATGCAAAATGATATAACAAGTTATGCAAAAAAACTAACAAAAAGGTAAAAAACCGAACCTATTCTTTATGTAATGTGAGAGATATGAAGCAGCACTGGATGCTTGGAATCAATTTTTTAATATTTTCCCACTATTCTAAAGTGTGTATAGGACTAGTGTGGGTCCAAATAACTCTCTACCTGATCAATCAAATTGGTTCAAAAATTAGAAATTGTTGCATTGTACATAACAAAAGTCATAGAGGAACATAAAAATACAACAGTACAACATAAAGACAGTTTTAACTTGACTGTTTTAGAGCAGGATTTATTGGTTTGGCAGCAGAATTGACTAAAGCTGTGTATTCGCTCTACAAATTCATGCACTTTAATGAGCATGGTAGGTCTTTCAGTCTCTATCAACAGCAGAAATTAAATCGGTTTCAGATACAGTATGGAAAAATAAATCATGTATGTGTCTTACTACTTTATTTCCCAGGATATATATGTCATGTCATTTAAAAAAAAAAAAAGGCAGACATCTGTAATCAGAGCTGTGTTAAGCTATGTAATAGAATTCATATGTAGCTTTAAAGATAACAAGAGGAGGAAATGACACAGATATCATTTATACCATGGGAAATGCCAGTTTCTAGCCCAGGACTGTACAGAAAGAAGGGAAAAGGAAAATTGGGAAATCCATTTAAGGTATAAAACGAGATGCGAAAATATTTGGTCTAAATTGCTAACATCACTTAATTAACTGAAGCAGAATAATTGTGTCTTTAAAAAATCTTCAGACCATGTCAAAAGTTGGGTAAATTACAGGGGCAAGCTAAAGAATGGCTGAGCTCCTACTTCTTACAGCTAAGAAAGGTATTTGCTCATTTTCGTTCTTTTGAAATTTTATTTTACTATCTAAGATTATGTAATCAAGGGATGTAACAGAAAAATTGATTATATAACTGTTCCTCTAGATTTGGCAGTACTTGTAATTCAGGTTCTGAGTAGTTGAAGCAGATGGCTGAGCCTTGAAGGACTAAAGATATCCATGGCACAACTCAATGCTCTTCTATTGAACTACATTGTCTTTATTCTAAAAGCTGGGAATGGGACTCACTAAAGGTAGGAGATGGCCTAAATGAGAGTATCACACGATAATTCTCCAATGTACTCAAGAACAGTGTAATTCTTTTCCAGAGCTCAGATTCCATATAAGGAAACACTGCTTTGCAGTGCATTTGTTCTGTCTTTCTGATTTCTAATTCAACTAAATTCCACAGCACTCTATGCAAGATCTTACAGATGTTTTTACTTATCATTGCAATTATTTTATTTGTATTTAATTGGGTTTTTTTTTCTTACTTTCCAAAATGGTATTCTTCTTATTTTAATACATTAGAACCTCTAAACATTTTCCAGTAACACTATGTGTGTGTTCTGTAGGTATTGCAAATTATTCATTCAAGGCAAGTATATGTTACAGCTAATGTGCAGTAAAATTACAAGTATTTATCTAACTTCAAAAAGTATTAGGGCTACTTAATCTTTGAGTGACATCAATATGGACCCAATTAGCACAGTTTTCAGCCACTTCATAATTCAAGAGAATGTGATCATTCAGCTGTAAGCATATTTGACAGAAACTCCATAGTCATGAAGGTAAAAGCTTGCAAGATCACCCAGTAGGATGGAGAAGCTGTCATTCTCTCATCAGTGCTGTTGAATACTAATGTCAAGGTCAGAAGAGTGTAATTTTAGGCTGCCAAAATATTGTTGAATTTGATCAGCTAGCAATGTTGAAAAAGAAAGTAACAACATAAAAATGTATATACAACTTTGATATGATAGCTTCAAAGTTTCAGGTGCTCCCCCGCTGCAAATGTTCTCAGTTATTTACTGCTTTGATTGGCACTTCCATATGCATTTTTTTCCTAATTGTAACATTTTCTTTAAATACCATCCTTCTTGTCTAACATAAAAATTACAACTGATATATATATATTTTACAAATTCAGTGTGTAATTTAAAATGCTGATATGGGAGACTTTGTGTTCAAAATATATCACAATTAGAGCAAAGATTTGGATGTAAAAATATCTGAGTGCTTATTTTAGACAACAAATTGTCACATATAAGAAAATGATAGATTTATCTTGATTTATCTTGATTTAAGTTTTCATTTACATAGCGTGATCATGCTACATGGAGATCCATAGTGCTGGCTCCATCTAATAAACACATATAGACTGGATGGACCTGTGTTGTTCTCAAAGTATCTTTTGAATCATAAAAGGATGAGGGGCAATGACTGCAGATTTCAGGAAGGCATATTTCTATTAAAAATTAGGAGAAAACAGTTTCAGAGCAAGGATGGTTAAAAATTGCAGTAGGCTCTTCAGAGATACTATTAACTTTTTATCTCTGGAGGTGCTCCGAACCTTCTTTGTTCACAAAATGTCTTAAGCAAACCAGACCTAAGCTGTCCCTGCTCTGTGTAGGTTCAGCTTGATGACCTCCAGACTTGGCTACTTCTCTCCAACCTCCAGTATTTCATCACTCTCATTTCCATTTTGATGAAATGGTTGTTGATGTAATTTATGTAAGATTTTTAAAGGTATCAAATAAGAGTATAATTTTGAAAATACTTGGAGGCTTCTGTAATCCTTAGGTTTTGAAAGATATTTAGTGACTTGAAAGTCACCCCTTTTGTGAAAGAGTAAATCTCTTCCATGTCACACTTCAGGAATTCTCAAGTTGGTACTACATCCTTGCTCCTACCAACAGCTACTCATTATTAATGGCTTCACTTGCTCCTCTGTCCTCATAGAAGAGTCCCCAAGTGAATGAGTTAAATCTATACATTGATACTGTAGTAGTTGGGGTTTTTTTTACATAATTATAACATAAATTTGATAAACTTTCTTAACAGAGAAGTTTCCTGTTTTCTTAACAGGAAAACAAAATAAAGCAACCTCATATATTCGTATCAAGTAGATAGTTTTTGGGGGATTTTTTAGTTCAGTTTTGGGTTTTTATTTGGGGCTTTTTGGCTGTGATTGATTTTACATTCCATGAATATGTCAATGAGCACTGGCAAAAAAATGCCTCAGTAGGATTGCTTTTCAGATCCAGATACATCTTTGAAAGATGTCTAAAATGACATGTTTGCAGTAAAATATACATGGCCGGGTGAACTTTTCTGGTCTTATCTTGCGCCTCAGTAATTTTAAAACAGAAACCAAAGCCTTTGTTCTGATAAACCAGACATCTTTCTAAAATATATTTATTAAAATGAAATATTCAAAGATTCCAAAGAGCAAGTATACATAGAGTAAATGTGTTCTTTTTCTCCTGTGCATGGTTAACTTTCATTCATATTAATGGGGTTAGGAACATGCTTCAAGCAGAGAAGACTATAATTTTTAAAACCTGTCTATTGAATATTTGGTTTAGTTAAATTTATGTTGTCTTTTTATAACAGGAGGGAAAATTATTCTTTTGGATGGTAATGTTTCTTTAGAGTTTAACTCTTTTATAAATATCCTTATCTCTGAATTCACTTGTGAATATTTTGAGAAATACTTTAGAGCCTTGAGAATGTTTGAGGAAAGATAACTATATACCATTTTCATAATTAAAGTATTTTTTTAGTGTTATTCTGAATATTGGCTAGGAATCAAGGTAATTGTCACTGACAACCACTCTATCAGAAAGACAAATTCTCACATGATTTGTGAGACAGTCTCAGAAGTATGTATTTGTAACAGCCAATGCATATGTGATACTGCTTTCAAATGCACTTAGATGTTTAGATGAGTTGAGGGATAAGAAAACTATGACTCAAAGGACCTTGTTTTGTTGAAAATGTGATAGAATTGCTATATCCACATACTTTCAATTCACTGTATCTTAATAGGATTCTATAATTACTCTAAATTCCTTATTTTCTGCAGTAAAGCTCTTTTGTACAAAGAAATGACTTCATAAAAGCCTGGCACCATGCAGTGGTCTTTTTTTTAGTTCAAGAATCCTAGCTGATCTCAGAAATGGTGATACTCCAGAGTAAGGAATTTATTATAATAACTTAGAAGGGTACTTCATTTGTATGAATTCAGCCCTTTCATTCTTAAAGTGTTTATTAATAAAATCGTCTCTGTACTGGGTTTTTTTAAATAATCAAAATATATAGAATCACTGCAATGTAAATTCTCGAATTTTCTAGTTTTCATGCAATTTTCACACTCTGTGAAAGAAATACTTCTATGAAGTGCTTGATAGCAAACTGCTCATACATTTTAATGGTTAAAAATGTGCCCTTGAACTCTGTAGTGCATATGTGAACTCTACAGCATACATATATTTCCTTTATGAATCTAGTTAGGGTTGCACATGTCTGTCTTAAACATTTGTGTGAGTGCACATCGTTTTCACTGTTCAAATAAGTTTTCATATATTTAGTTCACCTTTTCTTTACAGTGGAAAGAAGTATGATTTAAGTTTTTATTCTGGTTCTGAAGATTAACATGTATTAAAAAGTTTTTGTTGATTTCAGTTTGTTTTCAGTAATTTAAGCTTGCTGTTACCTTTCTGAAAACCTGAGGTGGTTAGACACAGAGCATGGATGATGCATACCATGACCCTTTGGCACAGAACAACTGGTAGTGGCTGTTTGTATGTGCAATAACATTGTGATCAATCTCTGACACTTACTACAGACTTCCTGCTGCTTAGAAATGTGTACAGTAATAGCATTTGTATGTTTTCTGTTCCCTTAAGAGTTCAGTATGCTGCTTCACAGGCGCAAAGAAAATTAGAAATAACATCACCGACACTGTGATAGGAATAAATAAAATAGCAATTTGTAAAGTCTTCCAGACAGATCTTTACAAATAAATGCAGGACTCTCTGTGTATAGGTATAATGTAAATATAACTTCAATAGGGATTATGTTTATCTGTTGTGAGTATAAACACAGCTATTTCATTTTATACACTACTGTTTAAATTGTAAGAACCTGACCTTTTTCTTTCTTACCAGTAACTAGACCACAAGAGACACCACTTNAAACACCAAACAAACAAAAAAAACCACCACAGATGTAGAGACCATATCCGTTTAGAAGAACAGAAAAAAACCAAACTACTATATACCATATTCTAGTACCAGTACAAATTAAACTACAGGAACCATGTGTAAGGTTCCCATATTCCATCACCTACTTTTCCTGACATTTCACAGAGATACAAAGCTGATTATATGCACTGTAGAAAAGCATGTAATTCTTTACTTAAGTCTTTTGAATAGAATGATTAATTTCTGTTCTTACTAATAGGTTATGTCTGAAATCCTGATAAGATTTCAGTTACTGAAAACTTCGATTTAATTTTAACGGGTAGAGGATTTACTTACGTGAAATATAACATGAGTGTCTGAGGAATATCTAATGATTATATCTAGTTTCACATCCAGTCTGAAATCTGTGGATGTTTGTGGGGAAGAATTTTATATGCATGGTGCAGGTGGAGGGTTGCTGCAACACTACACATGCTATTTTTTCTTACCTTTTGGTCCCATAATTTCCTTTTTTTGTTGTTTTTCCTTTGGCTAACACAGTGTTTGATAGTTATAGCTGTTTAAATCCATAGAAAATTTAAAGTATGTGCACAAAATACGATTCCAAGGTATTATGCCAGTATTTTAGTTGTAAATAAGTCATATGCCAAACACGTTAGCTGCTGTAATAAATTATGATGAATAGGCATACAATTTGAAATTGAATAAGCTTTTTAAGTGTAGACAATGTTCCTGTAGTAATTCATTCATGCAATTTATTTAGTCAGTATGCACTGTGTTCCAGTGTGGTACACAAAAAGAGCCATTTAGGGAAAATATTTGATGCTTCCTCCATTCTAAAAGTGTGATTTCTATGCAATTGAAGTTCAAGAAAGGGCTTAGTGTTGGGTCACGTAGCTAAAAAGGGAAGTTTGTACAGGCGGTCTCTTCTTTGGTCTCTCCTTTTTTTCATCTCCCTTTGAATGCCATGCTTCATAAAACTGCATAATTATCATGTTCTTGAACCTAAAAATTACAATCATCATAATAGGAAATATTAGCTAACCTCTACTAACAAAATTTAACTGCATGAATCCAGTACAAAAAATCATGGAACAGAATCATTAAGGTTGAACAAGACCTCCAGGATTACCATGCCAACAAAAACCATATCACAAAGTACCACATCCAATCTTTTTTGGTCACTTCCAGGCATGGTGATTTTACCACTTCCAATGGGGAGTGCATTCCTACGCTTGAACACCCTTTCAGTGAGGAATTTGATTCTTAGATCCAGCCTGAACCTTGCCTGGTACTGCTAGAGGCCATTTCCCCTTGTGCTTCCCCTGGTTGTCACTAGAAGAGGCCGATCCCCAACTCACTATAATCTTCTTCCAGGAATTTGTAGAGACCAATAAGACCTCCCCTGAGCTGCCTTTTCTCCAGGCTACACAACCACCGTTCCTTATGTTTCACACCCTAATTCTTGCTTTACTGAAGGAAGCAAGGGCGTGTACCTTCACTATTAGATGTATAGCCCATGGGCACTCATTTAATTTTTCTTATGAAGGTCACATTCATTTCTTGTTCCTATACATTTGGAGTACTTCCCAACTCTTGTTCACCATTCATGCTTTATGAGGAAGAGGAGGTTGCCTTTTTCTGATACAAGCCTAATTGTTGTCATCCCTGATTGATCACGTCCTATGTTACTAAAGTATAATGCATTTTGGAGAGGCTCCTGTAGTGAAACAGCCATAGATTCCCATGTTGCCTTTGTTTTATTTATTAAGTAACTCTTTACAAAGTGCCTTTTACCATTGCATGTTAGCACTGGTTTCCGGGCTTTTAGGGAGTCAGATGTTGCTCGTGGTCGCAAATATTCCTTGGCTTAAAATGAATATAAAGTGACTATGAGTGGGGACAGAACCCAAAGTTTGCACCTGCTAATATATAGTTATCAAATTAAAATGTGCATGTTCCTTAATAGCTTTTACCTACAACTGTTTCCAGAAAAACAGTGAAATTCTTCCCAACTGTATTTTTTGCACTTGCACCAGTGTGTCTACTTGAATACATTAACCATAAATATGTGACGACAATTAGTTTAAAAGCAGCAAGTTAGATGAAAGTAACAAAATGGATAAATCCAGAATTAACTTATGAACTGAATTAAAGAAGAAAATTGGGCCCATTTCATTCAATGAAAAAGCTTTTAAAAAATAATCAGTTCACATGTTGAAGGGGAAGGCAAATCTCACTTGAACCTGCATCTTCTCTTCCTTCCTGCAAGCACCTTAATTGTAACCCCTTCAGACATTGCCTTTGCTGGTGTATTTCCACTTTCCATGCAATATATAAATATTCATTAGCATAGTAATTAGAACTTGGGTTTCCCATGTAAATTGCTTCAACAAACAGGGAATAGAATAATTTTTACTGTCTCTGTCTCATTGAGGATATGAATATTTATTAAAAGTAATAAGTTTCATCAGGAGAGACAGAAACATACTTATCAACAAACTGCCTATAGTAATAAAGATAAGAAAGTTCCTGGAAAATAGGGGTTAAATAGCCTTCAGGTAAAGCTGAAATGCAAAGGTAAGATTCCCATAGAATTGTTGATTGTTCAAAGAACTCTGTTATTAAGCAAAAAGTGAGGAACATGTTATTGGAATCTTTTTTTCTCCTTGTTTTCTGTGTTTTGCAGCAGTGTTAAAGTTTACCATGTCAACAAAAGAAATGAGAAAAAAATGTTAATTTGATTTTTCTTTCAGATGTCACTCACAGAATTTGGAAAATCATTTGCACAATTCCCTAGTCTCATTTTTTCTAATAGATATTGGCTTCCCCAGTTCTTTGTAGGGAATATTCCTCTACCAAGTGAAAAGCACAGCATATACTAAGTTGGAAATTTTAAGGTAACAGAAGGCATCTTTAATACAACCACAGCATCAGAAATTAGTATCGCAAGCTTTTAAACGAAATTGATCTTAACATTATGGATGGCCTCTCAAAAGTAGAGACTGTTGTCAGTTCATTTTTATGGTAAAGTATTCTTATCCCATGTTATTTAACATAGTTTAGGCCTCTTGTATTGGCAGAAAACTGCATAAAGCAGTTTCTTTTTTTCTGTAGCTTTTTAGACTAAGGTAAGATCAGGTGTATGGTAGCGGTTTACTTTTTTCTGGACCCTTACAATTTTTGGGTTGAGTTATAGATGGAATTTGGTGTAGCCTTTTGAAGATATAAAAAAATCCACATGATTGTGTTATTGATCAACAAACTAGAGAAGACTCAAAGAATGAAAAAGACAAGAGGGCAAAGAGGATTTTTTAATTTTTAAAATATGTATTGTACATTTTTCCTTTACACATGTACAGCAATTGGAAAGGTGACTTCTGATAGCTCATGGGTCATATACCTGAAAGCAATGGTTTTAACTAAGTCAAAAATCTGGCAAGGTCTTCCCTTTGACAGGAAGAGACATTTTTCCTTAAAAAATAAAATAAAACAAAAGTAACAGTACTTACAGAGGAACATTCAAAAGCACTTTTAAAGTCCTAGGGGAGAAAAAGATCTGTAAATATGATTAATGATTATCAGGCATAAAGTAAGTGTTTTTAAGCTCTGTCAACTTTGCTTTTCTAATGAGGACTTAACTGCTCCCCAACTAAAGCCTTTATCCAAGCTGTGTTTTGTATTTCATTTAATCAATGCTTGGTATAGAGACAGTTACCATCATCATAACCTTTCAGTTCTTGTGTTTTGGCATCTCGCAGATTTTGTATGCAAGCTGGGGGCTCAAGGGAAGCACATTTCACTGAAATGTCCAAGTACAATTTAGTGTGTGATGTAGGGTTACAGAACTCCTCTCAGACTTGCTTATTGTTGCAAAGAGAGCCTTTGTAATTACTAGGGGATTATGGTGGAATATGAAAGACCTTGAGAGCGGCTTTCGTGAAGATCAGGAATGTGTTCTGCACAACCTCTGAAACAATCAGCTAGAGAAGTGAAGCAGAAGTATATTAAAGTGTGAAGAGTTCACTGAAAAGGTCCTGATAGAAACACCCAATTAAAGAAATAAAAATTTATATTTAAGATTGTGAAAGGTTCACACTTTGGTAAGAAAAAAGAGACTTAGGAGGACTGAGAAATGAGGAAATGAGATGGCAGTACAAATACAGTGGCTGTTTCCTCTTTTTTCTCAGGAGCAAAAGTAACAAAATTTGAGTTAATGTTACATAATTAAGAAGAATGGAATTGAAGTTAGTACTACTGGTACGCTGCCCAAATCATTATGCGAGATTGAGACCAATAACCCAGGCATAATTGAGTTTCTTTTTTTCATACTTATAAATTAATGGAAAATTTTGGATAAGAGTATGGTGCAATGTACCGCCAAACTGTCCTACTATATTAGCTTTCACTTCTTAATTAGGTCTCTTTATCTAATTATTTTTTTAGTCACAAAGGATCACTACATAGTTTTAAAACTAATTTATCCCCAAAAAATGTCTGCATATTTTTATATATTTTTACTGTATATAGCTGTATATTTTTACTTTGTCCTTCTCTATTTCAGAGTTAAAAAATAACAAAAGCAATTCAATGCTAAAAATAGTCTGCCTAAGTGTTGTTGGTGTGATTTTTGTTGATGTATGTGGTTTTTATTTCGAATAAAATCTTGTGCCCAATTGTGATCATGGAGGACTCAGCCATAAACTTTCTTTTCTGTGATGGAAGCTGCCTTGCCTGGCACTGAGTTTTCCATTAATGCTTTTTTTTCCCTCAGTGATGCTGGAGTTGAAGCAGGTTGAGGTGAATTATTATTCAGTAGTGAGCAGGTAGAAAAATCATACAGTGCTTTTGGAAAATTATATCTGTGAATTTATCTAATACAGTTGTGAACTGAGCTTTTTTACAGAAGTAATTAGCAAAACCTGAATCTTTTCCAGTTTGCATATTGAGTGCATTAAGATATTTTCACTTTACGAGTATTTCTGAATAACATGATGAGAAACAGTTTTTGTTATGGTTTGTTTGGTGTTTTTTCTACAGTTTGAGCCATAATATATTAAAAATATTTGAAGCCTACTTGGCAATATTTTTCCTACATAAAATACTTGTTATGTAGTTGAAACAAAGTTCTACAAGTGTGTCAAGTTAGCCTTTATGTGAAAGTACCTTTAGATCAGTGTATAAGCAGCCTGGTACAATGGCAAAAAAAATCCAAATAACAGTTCCCACAAATGCCAACACTGACACTTGCTCTGACTGTCAGTCATAAGAAGATGATGTTCCCCATAATATCTACTCTTTACATATCTGAGCTAAAACCAACTTTAATGTTATTAGTATGCAACATTTTTCAATAATTCTTCATTATACATTACAGATCTAAAATACTCTCATAAGGCAGATTTATATTAAGATTATTTTATTTTTGAGTCAGTTGAAAATTAGGCATTTCCAACACTAAAACTTTATTCTCCCTTCCCCAAGACATTTAATTTAAAAATGTATGAACTTCATAACTAGAAAAGATGTCTCACTTTTTTGGAAGTGCTGGGGGGAGAATGTAACATGGGAATCATAAAAAGTTAGACTTCCCACAAAAAGCAAAATTTATGCAAATGAGCGTGTTCATTGGCAAGAAGCTAGATTAAAAAAATATATAATTTACTCTTGTTGTTAACTGGCAAATTGGAAAATATTTTATTATTTTTGCCTGCACTCATTTTGTGAAAAAAAAAAAAAAAAAAAGTGCTGTGTGAAGGTAGCAGGATATCCTCACATTTTTGTTAAGAATTAAATAGCGACCGTGTGCTTTTAGAGGCCAGCAGAGAATAATACTGTGTAGGAGTGGCCTAAGAATGAGTATTTCTGAATAAAATGAAGAAAAAATAAGATTTAAATACTGTAAGTGAATACTGCTTTGTTCAAATATAAACAACAACAAAAGTCTTTATCTAATGTCCAGGTACGTAAATGAATTCTCAGTGTTGATGGCAAGTACTCAGGAATTTAGGTTTACTTTTCTCTTATTCAATAAAATGATTAAGTTTCTCATAAAAGAGGCTCAAATGTGTGTTTAGAGACCCTATATAATAAATGAAATATAAAATACTGCATTAAAATAGGAGGCTGACAACAACTATATAAGAAATAGAAAGATACTAGTTCTTGTTCTGATGAATATACTTTGGACAATTTGAAATGTTACGTGAGCTTCTACTGTAATATTTCCATCTCATCCTGTAGAATTTTTGATAGTAATTCATAGAATAGTTCTTAAAGTGCAGTTAATCCTAACCCCACAAGGATTATTCCGTATATGTACACTGTATGTACAGGGCAGCTTCATACATGCAAAAAAATTTCATTCGGTCTTTAACTGGGAGTCTAATCTGAACCTGCAAGGAAGACAATGTTGTTTTGCATTAACTATCTGAATATAATCCAAGTGAATAAATTGATTGGTAACAATTTAAAAAGCTGTCAAAATTCAGACTGAATTTGTGATGGCTTTATTTTTCGGTTTTGGAACAGAAATAGATTGACAAAACTGGCAGTGAAGAGATAACAACTGTTTCTCTTCGTCTTCCCATCTCCACCCACTCACCTCTACCCCCGCAAAGTTGAAGATCTCACCATATGTTTTTTAATGCAATAACTCCTGTATATAGGAGACTAGGTTTCAACCCCTTCCCCCTGACTGAGATTTAAGCCTTTATTTTGTATCTTCCCAGAGAATCACCAAGCCACTGGATATTCTGCAGGGGTATGCTCTCACCTGAACCATCTGAACTGCTGCTTTGACTGAGCTGTGTGCCTCCTAAGTGAATTCTTCAACCATCAGACCAAAGAGTCATTCTCTCTCTTTGACTCAGTATTTAAATAATCCATGCAGAACAGCTTTTTTCCATGGGGATCGAGAGAAGCCAATTATAGATTTCTCACTGGTTTAAGAACTCTTTTGGGAAAGTGAAAACGTGGGTTCAAGAACGTGCAGACAAGGTCTTGAACCTGATTGTCCCACATTGTATATCAGATGAGGCCCTAACCACAGAGCTGTTGAATAAGTGAAGAGAGGGGGGATTCTCTTTACTTCCATGAATGATTTACAAAGAGCGTGTAAGCCTAATCTTTCATTTCCAGTTCTTTAGTTTTGTGTTTAAATAGCTTCTGCAGAGTAGCCTATGTCTCTGGCAAGTATACAAATTAATGACTGGAGAAATACGCTACTTTGGGAAATGTAGAAGGATAAGTGTTCCTCACATCCTTTGTTCCTAAATAATTCCTGAATATTTCTGTCAATTCCAAATGAAATCAAAGTATGGTTTTCTTTGGCCCTAAATGCATAGTTTTAGTTAAATTGCAGGGGTAATGTAGAGGAGGGGGGGAGATGACTGATTTTTTTCAATACCCTTTTTGTTAAATCGTCTAAGTGAAAATTATTTATATAATACTTAAAGGCCTCCTGCATATACTTCTATGTTTCCTAAGACTTCCTGATTCAAGAACCTGTACTGAGCTGAATTAGCATGCCTCTATTCAGAAGAAGTAGTACAGCTTGCTGGCCACGAGTGCTTATTTCAATTCAGACACAAGGATCAACACAAAAGAAGCACAGAAACATTTATGAAATCTGAGCCATTTTTCTCTACCTTTTACAGAGCCAATGGATGTAAGGAAAAGCCAGAACAAAGTATAGGTAATTTTTTTTTAATGGGGAAAAATCAAGCTAGAAAAATCTTAACTGCAAAGGTCAACTGTTGATCTCTTGCAGGAAAATGTCTCAGTAGTAGTGTACAGATACAGAATAGGTTCTCAAATATTGCAAAGCTGTACAGAGTCACACAGGTTTGTTGGTACCAGTTGTGAAACCCAGAGTTCCTGAGTCTTAATTTAGTGAATTATTTTCCCTTCCTTTAGAGCTGTAATAAGGGACAACAATGGTAATGTGTTGTTCCTTACCTAGAAAGAGGGCTTGGTGTACATTTTGATTTCCTAAGCTTTTACTTTATATCTAGTGGAGTAGTGGTCAAGAACACAGCATCCTTCCTTCTCCAAGAGATATACACTAGAATGATCAAGACATAAGCTGAATAACCAAGTCTAGTTTCCTAAACCTTCGTGCCTAGTTTTCTTCAGCTGTCCCTTTCAGAAGTTTACCTAGGAAAACAAAGAAATCCATTCCTTTTTTGATTACACATACTCACAGAGATCCACCATGCATTTCATGAGGGCAGGGAACATTCTCTATCCATTAATTACCCTAGAAGGTGGCTATACTACAGTAGGTGTTTAGGTAACCCTGATGCCCTCACTTTAAATCCGAAGACTGTTTTGAAATATCTGATAGATTTGTGATAGGAAATGTACTTGAACTCAGAGTTGTTAATATGTGTCAGTTCTCCCAAAAGAATGCATTTTTCTGGAAGACTTCTAACCAGAACGCCCAAAGATATAAATATTCTTTCTGGAGGAGTCAGGTGTAATTGCTAACTCGTAGCTTGTTGCTTGTTGACCATTTTGCAAAAAGATACAGCAAGCAATTTTTCAAGCAAAAGCTATTTCTAATAGAACATTCTGAATTCTCTTTTTAATTAATCATCTGTCTTTCTTGATAATGCTTGACCTTCTCAGTCCATAAAACTAAAACTAGTTTCCATTATGGAGAAATGAGGATATTTCAGCCAATGTTTCATTTTTAAGACTGAACGTGATTTCTGAACTACAAAAGTGAAAACAATCATAAAATAAAAAGTAATCAGTCTATTTCTTTACTCTGACCTGCACATTCTTAGATTTAAACTGCACATTGAAAATGGTAATAAAAAATTTCATAATAATTCTTATGCATGTTCTGTTTAATATCTAAGAAACTTCTCTTACTTTATGGATTTCACAAAATAAGAAAAAATGAATTTAGCAATATTCAAAACAAGCATCCAAGATGTAAATCTTTAAAGTGATTCTCCATTCATATAAAGCAGATGCAATACAAAGCTTTAGTACATGAACAACTTCTGCACTGCATGCAGGGTTTGATGAAACCTGTAACCTGACTGTGAAATCAGCAGGGCAGGCAAACTTGGGTGTGTTTCTTCTGTTCTGTCTGGTCAGCACCGTAGGTGAGCTAACTGGCAGCAGCAGCCAGATGCAAAGTTAACAGAAACAAAAGAGGAAAAGGTGCTGGAAGGATCAAAAAGTGAATTTTTGCAGTGATTTTTTCTTTTTTTTTTTTTCCACCCCTACAAAATTTCTTTCAGGACATCCCTCAGCCTTAGCTTGTGTCTCTCAAGATTTCCCGCAGTTAACTCCCACCTGGTACATAGTTTGTGTTCTGTATCAAATCTGTGTCTTCCAACCTAAATCATACACTGTCATTGTTCAGGTAAAACTTTCTTCAATGACACTTGACACCTGAAATTGTTTTTTTTTACTATCTCATAGCAGAATATTAAAATTGATACTCAGGAACTTAAAAAAAAAAATAAAACAACAAAAGCAAAACAAACCCAATATAAAACCCTAAAGAAACCCTGCAGTGAAACTCTTGCAAACGTGGGAACTTTCCCTGCCTTATTTTTCTCAAAACCAAGGAAAATCTCAAGAATGAAAAATGAAAATATCAAATAATAAATAAAATTGCTTAATTGTGCTTTTTTCACAAAAAATGTGTGAAGCACATATGAAATTATAATTATTTGTTCTTCATAAGTAATAAATTTTAAAAAATTTATTACCTGTCTTAACATTAGATGATCAGGTGCCGTTACTTTTTTGCTTCAGGGCCTGTGTGGTGACAGAGCCTTATATATTTCTTTGGTTTTGTGGCATTTAATAGATGAAGTTATTTTCCAATTAAATGAATGATATTTTCCAAAATGACTTTCCAATCCCATAAGTATTTAACAGTTGGAATAACAACACTCAGTGCTTGAATTAGCTTTTCATTTATAGACTACTGAAGTATGTTGAAGTACATAGATCTTTATTTTCTGTGAAATTATGCTTAGATTCAACAGGAATGCACATTCACTTTAAAAAGTCTTGTTCAAACAGTAAATCATTTTGGTCTCAAAGAAGAAAGTGGGAATATATGACAAATGGAACTTTAATAAAATATTTCAAACTAGGCCTTTTAAAGTGGTTTGTATAAAGCAGACAAATATTCACCCTTTCCAGAACTGATATACTGCAGTTAAAATCATGAATATTTTTCTTTTGTACTTGCAGTATTTTATTTTTCCTATAAAAGTGGGACAAAATCCACATTCACCTTGAGTCTAGAACTGAATCTATTACATATTCCCTGCCTGGCTGTCACACTAAGGCCACTTAAGTCACTTCAGCAGCAGTCAGAGATGTTCAGAAACACTTCTCCTGAATGTTTTAATTGCTCATCAAGACCTAACCCTTTGAACATTGCTTTAAGGCATATTGGCTCTGCTCTTGAGTCACTGAAGCAAAATTGGAGCATCTGGATGCAGTGTCAAAATAGCCCAGGGAGCTCCAGTGCAGCACCCAAGTGGATAATCTCAACACAGAAGACAAACACTGCATTAGCAATTGCCGGGAGGCTACAGTTCATCTTCCTCTGAAATACAATACAAGAAAAGTTAAAGGATGATACTTTTTCTTTGTATCTTCTGTTGTGTGAACAAAGAATCAAGCTGTGTTTTGATGTTTTGTCAAGTGTTTGGCAGCATTTTCAATCCTTGTTTGCCCTACTAATCCACTGATTTTTCTTTTCTTTGGACAAAGCAATGAATGTTTTTTACAGTTTATGCTGTATTGGACATGTTAGTGCAAAAGGAATCCAGCCAATGATGTTGCCTTTGAATCAAAGTATTGAATCAAAGTAGAGGAAGAATAAATATGATAATATTTTGGTTGCCTATTAGTACTACAACATCTAATTATACTCTCCTTACTTGTACATTAAATTTTTATAATTCTTTGACCTATGTGAAATAATATTTATTTTGCTTTGTTTGCTTTCACAGATGGCAGCAAAATTGCACTTCATTGATTGAAAAGAACATTGTAAGTAACTCTTTTTTTTCCCCCTATTGAATTAGGCATCACATTTTATTTTTCTAAATCTACTAAAATTTTGTCTTATGGATAAAACTGTGTCCTTCCTTGAAAACTGGTGAACAATTAATACTCTGTGAGAGCCTGTGAGACATCTGGCATGCGGCTACAGATACAATTCCCAAGCCAGATTTCTTTTGCCATCGGCAAGAATAGTTTATGTAAGGCTTAGGCCAACAGGTCAAGAAATATAAATGCAGAAGCATGCTAAACACACCACCTGACATCAGGCTTTTCCTGGAACATGGTTGATCTGTAGAGTGCACACCAGAATGAATACTGGAGTGCAAAACTGGGGCACAGCAGCATACACAGTCTGTTTCCTGACTTCCTGTTTTTCTGACCGTGCATCTAGGATTTTATTCATATATGTGTAGAAGTGAAACTAACTATCAGCAGAAGCATAGACTGATTTGAAGATTTACTATTTTTATTTGATTCAGATAATGCATTTGGATTGCATTCTATATATATGTGTGTGCATAGAAGCCTAACATAGAGTAAAATAATTCGTTCAATGATACTGAAAGAAACCCTCTGCTAAACACTATTTCACACTACTGTTCAAACTATTCACACTACTCTTCCAAATACATTAACAAAATATATTCCACTTGGAACATGTCAAGTAAATGGGTAACACTTTTTCTAGCATGTCTAGCTGCCATTAATTTAGTTAGTATTCACTGTAATTACACTCATCATAATGAATTCATTTAGTATTAATGAGAATATTATACAACTTTTTAGACAATCCATTATAATTCAGCAATAATTAATGTACATATTAAATGAAGTGTTACTACTTACTGCTAAGATAAAGCCATGTTGTTTCATTTGAAAAGCTTTAGAGGAAGTTACGTTTAATCTCATTGGTATTCCAAATGTTGCCAGGAGATACTTTTCAGTGGCAAAGGGCAATTCTCCTTGGGAGACTTGTTAACTTTTCAGTGAGATTCCATGTTTCCACTTGTCTACTGATTCATTTATAAGATACTGGCATTTGAAACAAGATACTTCATGGACATGATAATGCAAAAAACTCATTGAGCTATCCCAAAAGCATGAAAAATTTCTGACATTTCAGATGGTATCCAATAAAAGATGCCTGAGTTTATAAGTGAAGTCCTGTAGCACTTAGATTTTGTGATTCTTCTTCCCTTTTGCCCTCCAACGGTAATCCCAAACTGAGAAGTAAGGTATTTTAAATGTATCACACATCAACCGGATGAGGTGCCTCAGAGGCATCCATGCCCACTTCAGGCAGCTGCCTGAAGTAATGACTAGGGGAAACATAGCAAAAGGAGAATGCCCATATTGGATTAGGGCAAGAATTGTCTGAACAGCATCGGGTCTCAGGGCAGTGAGTATACCCAGGGAAGGGTAAGAACTAGAACTAGATTCCCCAGCCTCCAGCAGTTTTAGCTGATGAAGTTCCATCAGATGTATGTGGTTTCTAAAGATTAAATATTTGCTGTATTTTGATTCCCTGAATCTATTCCCACAAACCTATTTAAGTCTTACAACAGGTATGAGTTGCATGGGTCTACTACCCTGTTCCTTTCATGCATGAAAAACTTTTTGTTGTTGTTTTGAATGTGATTTCTTTGATCTTAATTTGAATCTACGTTGTGTTGGGTTTGATTGAGCTGCAAACAATCCATTCCCTTTATGCTACCAATGATTTGTGAGCCTCATCTATATCCTTCTTTGGAAATCGTACTTTCAAGAGAAGTATCCTACTCTGTATAGAAGTTGTTCATCTTTCTTGCCTTGTTTTGGGTTTTGCATGCTACTCATGGCTTTCAAAGTGTGAGAAGTTCTTAGGTTTATACTATTTCAGAATCCTTCCTTCAGCTTTTCTTTCTTAGTTTCTTACTGAATACCAATATTGAATGGTTATGCAACTATGGGCTCATTTCTCCATGTTGACTATCGACTCCACTGCCCCTTGTTGAACTCCACACTTCTGAAGTGTTATGAAATTTTTGTCCTCTTTTTGTATGGCAATTTTTTCTGTATTTCCAGTGTTGAAGTATCCTTCTCCCTTTCTCAGGCAAAATCCATTCATCCAGTAGCTAGCTTCTTGCATCTGTGTAAAGGAGACTGCAGCATTAAACTTTAAATAGTTCATATCAGGTCTAATTATGCTCAGATACGTAATGTTTAAGTTAACATGTTGAAAATTTGGTTTACTCAAGTAAACAAGATGAGCCTGTTCTCAGTACTATTTTGCTATTGTTTTATACCTTCCAGGTTTCAGTGTCATCAAGCTCTTTTCCATTTAGATATGACTTTTGACCTCCTCTATGGAGGTCTACTAATTGTTTCTTACAGGCTAATGATACTTAGTTAAAAGTAGTCTTGTCTACCTTATCATTATTCCATAACATGCCATTACCTTTTTTTTTTTCATTAATTGATGATCTAAGTATTTAGCTCCAGTTACTATTAGGGATTTATGACCCTTTTGCAGACATACTGAACTCCAACGTTTGAAATGAAAGCAAGGTATTGACTCAAAATTGTTGTAGCTATACCATTACTAACACATAGAGCTGGTCAATGTTGTCTAAAACATTTAAACCTTTCATTCTGGTTTTGCTAAATAGATGGTAATCTATTTAAAACACTATTTTGTATTTTCTTGTAGGGTTGAATTCTGTTTCTGACTATATTGAGAAGTGGCAAAAAATTTAAAAGTTTTAATGACAAAGTTAACAGCATTTGAATTTTTTTGTTGAAAAAAATGCCAGTCTTTAGGAACAATTTAATGTATTTTATTTCACACATACTTTGGGGCATTCTCTGTGTGGTTTGTACTAATGCTTTGGTGGGGCAAATAGAAGTGCAGTCTAGGCTCACTGCTATGTTTCTGGTATGGACTATCTGAGATACATAATGAGAAGGGTTTTCTTTTTAATCTGATGTGTTAATCTGTATTTTTCAGGCAATAATGCTCTCTGTTCTTGGTTGTTT
The DNA here is from genome assembly GCA_013396995.1 of Dicaeum eximium. Classification (NCBI taxonomy): domain Eukaryota; kingdom Metazoa; phylum Chordata; class Aves; order Passeriformes; family Dicaeidae; genus Dicaeum; species Dicaeum eximium. The sequence goes on along the minus strand of VWZP01008835.1, from coordinate 3,545,506 downwards.
TTTCTTTTTTTTAAGAGATACATGGTATTTGCTCATCTTGTTTCTGTACATTTGCAGATCAGATGTCACTCTAGCATTTGTTCAGTTGGTGCATTATTCAACATTTGTGACCTCTTAAGGTCTTTGTTCATATTCATAGTTTTTTCTTTTCATGACTGATACTGATATTTCTCTTTCTAAGTACCTTCATGGTGACTGTTCTGGATCTGCCCTTGGGGGAAATGGGATTAATTCAGTGGAGTTTCTTCTCTCAGTGGTACATCTGGTTCTTCTTTTACAATAGAAAGATGGAGAAATGCCTATGCATGAATACTCATGAAGTTTTCTCACGAAAATATATTAATTCAGCTCTTACTCCAAATAAAATATCTTTAAACTGTGATAGTCTTGAATCAATTTAATTTAAAGGAAATATAAGGAACCAAGTTCTGACTGAGATCCCAGCAAGGAGGATCAGATTGGAAGTTGCATGTTGTGTGCCCAGTGCTTGAGCATTCTTAGAGATTGTGTCCTATTGCTTTCACTTAAGCTTTGCTTTTCAAGATTAGGACCTATCTCAGTCAAGGAATTAAAAAGTAAGTGCCTAAAGACACACATTCTAAGAGATATGCAATATTCCACACTGCAGCCCAGAGCCCTTTGCTGTAGTATTAAGCTCTCAGAAAAACAGTATTTACAATGAGAACCTTTAACACCCTTTTACCATGTTTGCTGGCAGGCACTGATTTAATGCTAATGTGACAGCTAAGATTTTAGTGAGAGACCCTTTTATTTCTCCAAGAGAAGTGTTACACATTCTGAAAACCAGACAGATTTTTCTGGCCAGTGTCTCCTCACATTTGTGCCAGTAGGGATTTGCTGACTACCCAAATTATCTTTCACAGGATAGCACATGTCTGTCTTATATAGAAATGTTTATCATCCTTTTTGATGCTTGTCTAAATAGTCATACTTTTTAAAAGAAATAAAACAGACTTTGTTGTTGTTAATAAATGGCTATGTAATGTACCCCCACAAAAACTGCCAGACATATAATGCAAGACATCAATTTAGGATGAGCTTGCATTCTATCAAATAAAATCAAATTATATTTCTTAGAAAATACATTCACAATTGGCAGTAGACACTTCTTGGGGAAAAAAATAGGTGTGAAAATGCACTTATATAGTCTCAATAACATTTATAAAGTTAGAAGTGCTGATATATTAAAGTAAGCTCTGTTGCATTTCAACAACACCTGGATGAAAATGGTTAGATGTTTTGTTTTTTTGTTTCTTTTTCTAGTAAGGCCTATATCTGTATCTATACATATAAACTATATTGTTTGATCGTATCTGTGGTCAGACAGAAATTGTAGTCTTTCAGACCGGGACACCTATGAAACAAATTCAGTGACTACAAATATAACCTAGAAAATACCACCTGCTTCCTCAGGTTAGCAGTATTGATACTTGCTTACAGTTTTTTGTTTCAAGTGATGTATTTGCATCTAAAACTAGTAGGATTTAGCTAAAACAGATACTTCAGAGGGGTCCAGTGCACGAGGTGTTACTCTGCCATTCCTTGCTTAATGCATAGTTGTGTGTTCAAGCATAGCCCTCATTTAGAAGTACTGTGGAGTGGAGCCTACCCTGTGGAAACACTTGAAGATGTAAAACTACCCAGAGTTTTCAAGCTTGCAGCAGTTAGCAGTCTTCAAAGCAGCCTCTGCCTCAGACTAGGGTACAAAACAAGTGGCTGGCAGTACAGTATTATTTTGATTTGAATCCTCCAGCTTTAGTTCATGTTTTTTCTTCTTTCATATGTTAAGTAGAGGTATGTATAACATTTTTCAGTAGAAAGAATAGCACCGAAGAACCTTCTTCCAGTCAGTTTTGCCAACCTCTCAGAAAACTCATTTCTGATGAACATCATCCTTTCATGCTTCCCTTGTGGAGACTGCTTTAAACAACAGTTTCATTTATATCCTAGCAAACTTTCACACCAATTCACAACATAATTAAATTAGACCCAGAAGTTCACTAGCCAAGCTAAGTCTGTTTTCAGAACTATCAAAGGAAAAGTAAAACATTTCAAGGAAAAATTATTGGCTTTATAACAATTTTTTTCCTAGAGACAAAAACCCACAACCTCTTTGCAGTTCGCTCTGTATTAGCAAAAGTTCAAATAGTTTTTTTACTGAAATATATGTGCCGAGGACAAACTGAACATTTCTTAAGAAACGTATACATATATGTGCGGTTAACAAATTGAAGTAACTTATATAATTTCCTGTATTGCCCTCTAAGCTAAATGTAAGAAGATAAAAAGAAAATTGATGAAATTTCATGACCATCACTGAAATACTTCCTTTTCTTCTGAGAGGCAGGAAGTAAATAACTAGGATTAACAGATGCTATATGATATTAATACTATTTTAAATGGAGTACTAAAGCAGTAACTGACCACCTAATCAAAGTAAAATTCTCTGCCTTCTAAAATTTGACAAATGCAGTGTAATTTCTTTTATAATACAGTTGCATTAAAACTTATGCAAAATATGCGGATAATAAGTCTGAGGGAGGAAGAACTCTTTTCTGCAGTTCTCCCCTTTTTTAATGATTCTAGATTCTGTTCACACTTCTGCTTAGTAGCGGTAATAGAAAATACAAATACAATGAGAAACTTATTTCTTACAAAGTTAAATACATATATAGTGGACTTTAGGTTTAAGTTACTTCCATCTCAGGGAGCAATTAATCTGCTTCATGTTATTCTTGATGAGTAAAGTTACTAGTGATGAAAGGATATGAAAAATTATAAGAGCTCAAAGGATGAATTTCTATACAGTGTAATTTTTTTTCCAGAAAATATCCAACTGTTGTCTGACATTTGCCGGCATCTTTCTAAAAATAAATTACTATACCACAAATTGCTATGCCTAGAGATAACTAATTTGTAAAAATTCCTTAAATGTCGTCAGTTCCAAAAAATAAATTCTAGTTGAATATTCTTCACAGTGACATAAACTTGGTTCAAATGCTTCTGCTCTGCTATAGCAACTGAGATGTAATAATGCACATAGCTGAGTGTACACCTACACAGAGAGTTAATTTTTAATTTTTATTAAGCCTGTTCTCATTTGCCTGCAAGGCTTTACTTGCATGTATTTAACTCCATATATATCAGATCACATTTGTGTTTAATGCCTAGTTAATTGTGAAGACACCTTGACTTTAATATTATGCTTTAAAATTAACTCTAGTGAACTGTGACTGAAAATTACTTTATAGATTATTAGGTATAATCTGAAAAAATAAGCTCTTAATATATGTTATGTTGCTTTTACTGCAATGGACTGAAAGATTGTTTAGGAATGGGTGCCAGTGTTCTTACATTTGTTTACAATTTACATGCACAAACCATGTAGATAGAAGATACTTTTTATCATCTCACATATATATTTAAGTTTCAATAGAAAGACTGTAGGGAGATGATGAATTTTCTGTGTAAAACTTTAATTGCATGTAGATCAACTTGAGCATCTACTTTAAGAAATTTGCAGGTTACATGCTAGAGCAATTACTAGGCCCATCTAATCCTATAGATTAATGTGGTTATAGAGTGAGCTCTACAAAGCCTATCACTGCCTATCGCTGACTTGAAAGTGTGATGCTCAGCAGGTTTTATTTGACCTTGGTTTTGATTTCCACATTTTTATCTCATGTCCTTTCTTTGTCTTCATCTTCAGCAGTAAAGGTCATTTGCAACAAATCGTTCCTGAGAGCAGTAGCAAATGAATTTTATAAAGCATTGTCAGCACCAGTGCAAATCTCTGCCACTACCAAACTTTGCAAAGATGCTAGTAGTTCATCATTTCTAATCTAGATAGCATCCAAATTTCTACAAAATACATTCCTTGGTTTACATTCTTCTTTGTGCTTCAGTCTTTTGCCTAAGACCACAACGTTACAATTTTTTTAGTTTTGATCAAGCAATTTACACTCCAAAGTAAAACTTGATCATCTGCACAAATATAAATGCTTGTAAATTGATTACTATCAGTTCCTGACTCAGATGGACAACAACAACAAAATTTGTGAAGGATATAAAATACAAGTGTGATGAGGGGTGGCTGAGGGAGCTGGGATTGTTTAGCTCAGTGGGGACCTTAGCACTCTCTACAAATACCTGCAAAAAGGTTGTAGGGAGGTAGGAGTTAGTCTCTTCTCCCAAGTAACAATGGATTGGACAAGAAATGGCCTTAAGTTGTTCCATGAAAAGTTTAGATTGGTACTAACAAAAGCTTTTTCACCAAAACAGTTTTCAGCCATTGGAACAGGCTGCCCAGGGAAGTGGTGGGGTCACCATGCCTAGAGGCATGTAAAAGATGCCTAGGTATGCCCCTTAGGGATATGGTTTAGTTATGAGCTTGGAAGTGCTGGGTTAATGTTTAGATTTCGTGATTTTAGAGGTCTTCTCCAACCTAAATGATTCTATGAATTGCTCACCATATGTATTATCATAGTGCACACTTTTTTTTTTAAATACAGAGGAAACCAGCTATACAGAGATATTTTCAGTAAAATGTAAGACATAAACTGAAAATGTAATTAACAGGTCTGAAGGAAAAGGGAGATATTTTAAATATACTCAGTTGCTTCAAGACAAAATGCTCAGGCTTCAATCAAACAGTTGTCTAAATCCTCTTGCTTCTCACTAGATTCGGATGCAGCTGAGGTAGAAATTCATCATTTTCTTCCACTAGTGATTCTGGGACAACAGAAGAGCCATATGTCAATAGGACATTAGAGGACTCCTTTTCAGAGGGAGACCATGTTAAAAAATGGTTGTCTCTGCTCTACCACTGTTTGATTGTGTGGCACTGGTGTGTTCACTGCAAGTGCAGTCCAGAGCATGAGTGTGGCTAACCCAATTCATGCTACTACATGCTGCTGTTGTAAATACTGTGCTACTTAAAGAAAATTGATAAGTGAATGCAAGTAGCAATTTAGAAAACAACTACTATGAAAAAGGAGTAAAATCATAGCTCCATTAAAGTAAACAATGTAACTCCCACTGATTTTATCCCAAAGACTCAGCTGCTTGTGAACAGCACTGGTTTATATTGTCTCAAAATACAGTTTTTTTATAGGTCCTTGTGTTGCTGCCACTATTAGAAGAGGTGAAGCTTTTCTGTAGTACTGTTTTTTTCATATATGTTGTAGTATTTTTGCTTAAATATACTGAATAGTAAATAGTTTATTTTCTGCATTTTCAGATATTTGCAAATAGTCTAAAGGAAAAGTATTACCAAAACAATTACATGCAGTTCACGTGTTCTTTAAGAATTCAGTTGGAATTGAGTCTCAGGGTATTGTTTTTATTCTATCCTCTTACTAAAAAAGAATTACAACATTACAGATTTGTAAATCCCAATATTTAGCTTTATCAGTATTAAGAAGTTTTTTAAAAATAGGTCCGTTTTTGTCATAGTATGCTCTAAACAGTTATGGATTTTCTGATAAAATGCTCCAGATAGAACTCTTCCTTGATAGAGAAGCAGCTGTAATGTCAGCTGCAGTGTACCAAAATCCAACAGTGGATTGACCAAAAATTTCTGTCTTTAAAAATGTCATTGTAGTATAGATGTGTCTGTCTGCGTGTGCACGTGTGACAATCGAAATGCACTTAGAGCTGTCAATTTTACTTTGTTACAAAAGCTCTTCTCCTTAGCCTCCTGTGCTTTGCCTAGCATAGTTATTTATCTGCCTAGTTATTTATTCCTATCCCCAAATTCCAAATGAGCCTAGTCTGCTCCACCTCCACATGACTTCTGCCCTTACCCAGCCCAGCTACCCAGCCTACCATCAGTCTTCATGTCTACCTCAAGTGGGTCTGAATTCCCCCTCCCTCCTGTCACTGCCAGCTTTTTTTGTGGCCACAGTGCTGCACCAGCCTGTCAGCTGAGTTGTCACCCTTCCTTTTCCATTTGTTGTCTCTTCATGTGCAAAATGCCTGTGAGGAAGCTGAGATACTGGTCCAGTAAAAAAAAAGATAAAGAGAATGGGCTTTAGGAAACGAAGAGGTTTCACAGCTGTAAAATGGAATAGGAGAAGTGTGACTGAGTAAGGACAAAGCCACACCTGCTTTCTGCTCTGGCTAAGATGGCAGCTGAATAGCTGGGCAGAAAACTTATTCTAAATAAATAAATGTCTAAAATTCATTAGATTACCTTAGCTTCTTCTGTGAAACAGAAAAATTTTGTAATTTGTTAAAAAAAAAAAAATTAGGGTGTCTTCATAGAAGATTTTTTTTCTACTGACGTGAATTAATAGGTCAGCTGTAAAGACAGAGATTTTGCCAAGAAATGATAAAAAATTTCCAGTTTCTATTTTAATTGAAATGTTTGCTACCTAAAGCCACTTTTAATTAATCTGCATGTGAAAAACATCCTTAATTATTTCTTCTTGCTTCCCAGTGTGTAGCTTCTGATTTAAATCTATCAAAATATGTCCTTCATGTTTTCAGTACACATAAAATGCATGATCAACAATATCAGAAATGCATTGTGTTGTGGTAAAAAGGCTCAGTATGTAATAAAAATCACAACTCTTTCACAGGAGCTGCAGGAAAAAGAGAGGGATGTCTGCAACTCTACTTTATCATTTCCAAGCAGGATATAAACTTAAGTCCTGCAGAGTTGTTAAATCTCACTTACCTTGGTTATTATAGGGTATTAGAATAGTAGATGGCTCTACCTTCAGACATTCCCTGCAGGAAAATTATTCTATTTCCTCTAAAAACTAAATACTTTGAAATTATAGGAAAATAATTCATATTAAGATAGAACCTTTTTTTATTTATTGTACCCTAATGTAATATATGGTTTATGTTGCTAGAGAATTTTCAGTCATTTGCAGACACTGCTGGCTTGTGCTTGTTGTCACAGGTGGACTGGTTTTTTGCTGCCCTTGTATAAAAACAGTGAACATACAGAGAAGTCAGTGGGGAATACAGACAAATTCTGACTCAGTAACCAATCCTTGCCTCTTTTTACCTCTTGGAGTAAAGCATTGTAGAATAAAGTTTATTCTAGACTTTTGCCTTTTAGTCTAGCATAAGTTAGAATGGGAAAAAACCAGGAGGAATCCTTAAAGAAATGTAAAATGAAATCTAAAAATGAGCTAGCAGTGCTAATTAAAAAAAATAAAAGCCAACAAATCAAACACAACGCGCATCTAACTGTATAACTGTGATAACCAAAACATAGTTATCTCAAACTCTGGTGTGTCTGTCGGGACTGCTTCAATACATCTGTTTGATTGTGTTTAAAATATTGTGTACAGAAATGTCTGAGCCTGCAGAGTTTACTTGTTTCTCAGAAGAAAGACTCTGCAGGAGAGAGTTTCCATCCTGTGGAGCTTACAGACTCTGCAGGATCTTTTGCTCAATGACCTTAGTTTATCAACAATTCATTTGTGTGACTGAATCTTATGTCTCCCAGAAAAACGAGTTTCACATCATTAAGGCTGTACTGTCCTTGTTAGCAAGAATATATGATTGGTCAGAGGAATGCCAAAATATCCTTTTCCAAAATACAGGAAAATAACGATTATAGAGGTTTTTTTAGTTTGGTTTACAACTAATTTATGAGATGTTTCTTGTCCAGTCTCAAGAATAAATTATTGATGACGTTTCCCAGTTCTGAATAGATTTATATATTTTTTTTAATTCTCTTTGATAAAGAATTTGGTTTTATGCAATATGGGTTGAATTTGGATGTCAACTAAACCTTAATAAGGAAAAAAATAAGGATAGCAATAGTATCTCTATAGGTGTGCAATCGTAACAACTTAGACATTAAAAAAAACAACAGATACAAAAAGAGATGTCTTCCATCTAATATATTGTGTGTTTAATGTGTAAAAAACTAGAGTCTGGAAAAAAAATTAGGAAACTAAAAGGAAAGCTTTGTGGCAGAGGAAAAATCTCACCTTTTTTTTCCTTTTGCATCCTATGGTGTCTTTGGCAAATATCATAAGGACATTTTATTTAAAATTGCTAAGACTTAAAATTTGTCTTTGCCCATCTTAAATTAAAAAAATAATAACTTGTAGAAAAAATAGGCTGTATAGAAATCTGTTGTGTCAAATATATATTAGAGCCATGTATCTCAGAAGAAATAAATGATAAATAGACTTATCATATAGAATGTCAAACTGAAACAGTATTTGAAAATACTCCATTTTCACTGAATGAATGATCTGATGAGTGTGCCAGTGTAATACTCAACGTGTAGAGTCATAATAGTTCTGCAGTCAGTTTTACATATTCGTTAATATGTAAGTGAATTTATTTCACATGAACTTTGTGCAGAAATCATGAAACAGGCTTTGTTTGATTACTAATGTATGAATGTAAATTCTGCTATTGTTATTTTGTCATATTAGAACTAAATCTAAAAAATATGCTGATTCTGTTTTAAAATTTGTTTAATTATTGGTACAATGAACACAAAGAAAATGACGTGGATAAATAATCAGGTTTTTAAATTCACTTATTCCTATAAAATATTTGGAAGTAGAACAATCATATCACTGTAGAAGCCACACAGATACTCTCCAAAAAGATCTCTCTGATACTGATGCACTTTCAGCTTGATTATGCATATTCTCTGTTTTCCCTGCTTTAGAAGATTGGCTTCAGCTTAGGTATTCCAAGTTTAGGTATTTTAAGAAATATTCATATTTAAAATTACATGCATGAGAATTAAATTACTATAAATAAATAACTCTTTGTTTTATTTGTAATAGTCATGTGGATATCTAGTGCAACTGACTTAAACCAAAATGCAAGCCTTCAAAATTTCTGAGATTAAGAGGAAAGGAGTATAGAAGTCTGTAGTGTGAAATTTCTTGTACCATCTTGTATTTGGAATGATGCAAATTCCAAGGATACAAGAGAAGCAAGTTTTCAGAGATGCAATTTATTGCCCTTAATTGAATGATCGTTACATTTTTCATTCACTGTTGTGTTTTTCTTGACTTGCACTGTTTCATGTCATTTGCTCTTAATTTGAGCAATGTAATAGAAATTAGAACATATGTACTACTGTATTTTCTGAATTTCTTTTTAAAAATTCTCATTTCTGGCTTTTGCTCACTTTTTCCTTCTCCATTTCTTGGCATGCACTATTGCAAATACAGTATAAATGTCAATCAGCCTTTGCCCTTACACTGTTCTCTTCCTGTCTTTCATGAAAAAAAAAACTGGACACAGACTTTAGACTTGCTAGGAATAGCCCCTCAGAGTTTCTGTGACACAAAACAAGAGTTAGGGGAGGGTAATAGAATTATAATACCCTCCATTAGAATTATATTTTCTAATGGAAAAATAATAGTCAGAAAGTAGATTGTCTCCTGACTTTCTGAGCTAAATTTTTTTTAATTTTCTTTTAAAATTTGTTCCCAATTAGTTTTAAGGTTTTTTAATGTGCTTCATATGCATATTGCTGCCCAGCAGATGCATCTCTGTTTCCATGTAACATTTTACACCTCAAGGAAGTCAGCTTTCAGTGAAGTGTCATCCTTTGGTATGCGTGTGCTCGTTCATCAGAAATGAAACACGTGGAGGAGGCATGTCAGTTCCTATACATTTCTGCTGAAAGGTGGGAAGCTTCAAGCGGCAGCCTGTCTTCTTTGCTGTCAGCTTACACGGCAGCGCTCCCTGGTCAGCCAGAGGGCCCAGCACCTGACTGCTCACAGCATCCTGACAGCGACTGCCCTGTCAGGGTAAGGCCTGTGGCTTTCTCCTGGTTTTTTAAGTTATAGAATTGACTTGTGGTCCACTAAGCCTGCAGGTAAAACCCTTCAAGCCTGGAGTTAGTGCAAGGCTGTTAGGCACGCTGAAGGTTTAAGATCTCAGTTGCGCGCCTTGGCCGATGCCCTCAGCGCTGAGCGGCCCTGGAGGTGCCCCTGGGGTACCAGCCAGGGAGTCCAGACCAGCTCTGCCTGACTGAAACTCCCCTGGCTGCAGGCACCTGCCTGAGACTGGTCTGCCCTCTCTACCTGCCCTTCTGGAAAGTTCTCTGTGCCCTGGCCACAGTGGCAGCTGTTTGCAGGTGAGTGATAGCAGGATCATAATAAGGGGAAGAAAATGTTACCAGTCTCAACCCTATGCCAGACTACCACGCAATCTATCCTGTATCCCATACACAATCCTGTAACAGTTCATACAGATTGGTTTATCTTTACATTCCAAAATCTAGGGTATGCTCGGTATAAACTCTGCGCTTCCTTCCAGTGGCCAAAACATTAGGAATTAATTATAAAATCATAGAATTATCAGGGTTGGAAAAAACTTCTTAAGGTCATCAGGCCCAACCGTTAACCCAGCCCTGCCATCTTCCCCTCTCAACCCTGTTCCTAAGCACCACATCAAGATGCTTTCTGAACACTCCCAGGGACAGTGACTGCACCTGGGCATCCCGTTACAATGCTTGACATCCCTTTTAGTAAACAAACTTTTCCTAATAGCCAATCTAAACCTCCCCTGGTGCAACTTGAAGCCATTTCCTCATGTTCTGATGATTGTTGCCTGGGAGAAGATGCTGACCCCCAGGTTGCTATGACTTCCTTTCAGTAGTAAATCTCCTCTCAGCCTCCTTTTCTCCAGGCTGAAGAGCCTCAACTCCCTCAGCTTCTCCTCATAGGCCTTGTGCTCTACTAATATCCCCATATGGCCACAAATTTCACCTTTTTCCACTGAGAACTAAATCATCTGGTTTAACATTATACATTCTTTGAAAAAATTAAAGTAATTAAGTAAGTTAATCAATAAAACAGAATTCCTACTTTCATCAATTTCTATTTTATGGCATAGTGATTCAGGTACCTGGAGTTCTTTCTGCATATTGTGTTTCATCAGCCATCCTGGCAGTCTGTCAGTCTTGATAAAGATTATAGTAGCAAATAAACAACCTTAGGAGTGATTTTTAGCATAGATTTAATCAAATTCCTAAAAGGTGAAGGACTAGGGCTTAGTCTGAAATTGACTTATTTCTGAAAATAATATGTATAGTAGAAGCCTTGTTGTGTCATCCTTTGTGTGGCAATTCCTCTTCTGTCCTGTACAGTCAGTTTTCATGAGTCTACACAGATGTGCGCTCTTTAAAAATTGAAAGAGAAAGGACTGCTTAGTTAATTTTGACAAGAAGGCACAGGTGCTACTATATATGTTAAAAAATGTGATAGTGTATGAATTATGAATAAATAGATATTTAAGTGCATAAATCAATAAATTTATTATGAGGTTTTATTTTACTTCTAAGGCCCCTATAATTTAGTAGTAAAATCTTCTGTCATGGTTTATAGACACTTTCAAGGCAAGGTAAATGAGCATTTAGTCATAGCTAATGTGTTGATGACCTACCATTCTCTTGCAACACTAATAGAACCCACTTCACAGGATGATCTTATTTATTTCTCTTTATAGTTAGAGACTATAATTTATTTTTAAAAATATATTGTTAAGTTTGGGGTAGTCTCTTGACTTGCTTGAGTCTTACATCTTAATATTTCTAGAAATTTAACAGAATAAGATGTATTTTGGATTTCATATGTGTATATGTTTGTGTGAATACAGATGTACAGATGTATACTGCATATTCTTTTAGGAAATCATGTATACATTCCTACAGAGGCACATGTTTATGCCTCACAATTTCAAAGGGAGATTTCTATTTCAGTATCCACAGGGGACCCTCTCTAACCTCTCCTCTGTTTGCTAAGGGTTTGGCATGCAAAATGGAACATCACCACTACATCAGTTCCTATCTCAGCTTGCCTACCCTACTGAGACAGAATCCTTCTACTTCGGTTCCTACGTTTTCTTCCTCCATACTATTTGGTGACTTCTATAAAGGCCTTTTTCACCTTGTTCTCTCTGGGACAAAACATCCCACTTCAACCTATTTTGTGTGTGTTTGTGCTGCCTCAGCAGCTCATGGCCAAAATCCTGCCTGTGGTTCAAGCCTTGAGGAAGGGGATCAGCGCTAGAGCTTGTTTGTTTAGCAGCCTCAGAGGTCTCATCTGATGTCAGAACCAGACAGCTGCTCTAGTGCAGCCAAATTGCATTGGTCTCTCAGGCCTTGATGCCTCACAGGGCTATAAGAACTGTGGGAAAAGGATCAGTTCTGAGTAGATACCTGCTTTCTTTTTCCCTTCACTACATCATGCTATAGGAATGGAGCTTTCCAGGGCCATGCAGTCACTGTGAGGAATGAGGCAATCCTCTCGATCCAGTTTCATCTGACTGAGAAGAAGATCATGAGATGCAAAATTGCTTCATCCTGCTCTCCACTGGCACTGGATTATCATGCAAAGACTGATTTGACAGTCTCCTTTGCCAGTAGTTGTGCCTCTTGTTCTGTTCTTCATCACACAACAGCATTTATTATCTGGGCCTGTGCTCAAAGGTGCTGTTATGTCAATCATTCATGCTGTGTACAAGGAATGAGAAAATTTTGATGTCAAGCTAAATGTCTTTTCCTCTGTCTTATATACCATGATACTGCCTCCTGGAGATGACCTGATCTGCAGATCATGTGCATTTGATTCTTGGATTAGATGACAGAGAAAGATATTCTCTGTTTGACCCATATCCTTCTAGAACCAAGAAGGAATGTGAACCAAGTTGCACAGATGATGCAAAAAAGCTTTTAAAACCCTAACAGAAGTGTGAATCAGGACATAGAATCATAGAAATGTTGGGAGGGGACTTTGAAGATCATCTATCCAACCTCCCTGCTGTGGGCAGGGATGCCTTCAACTAGAACAGATTGCTCAGAGCCCCCTCCAACCTAGTCTTGAACACCTCCAGGGATGGTGTATCCACAACCTCCCTGGAAAACCTAGTCCAGTGCCTCACCACCCTCACAGTAAAGATTTTTTTCTCCTAGAGCAGAAATAAAGAGCTTTTTCCGGAATAGGGGTTGACATGTTGATAGTTCCCAGGCTTGTCCTTTTTTCCCTTCTTATATATGGACCCTGTGTTTCCCTTTTTTTCTGACATTTTATAAGTGTATCCCCTTCAGAGAAATGCCTGAAATTTATCACAGTTTAACAGGAATCTGTCACTGTTTCATTTCTTCCAAAGTTTCTCTCTCTGTTAGGGAAGTCTTGCTGGAGTGCGTGTATCAAGGCTTAAAATTTTATTCATCACCTTACCAAGTAGCAAAGACAGTAGATGGCAAGAAGATGGAATACTCACATGGGCTCCACTGTCCTTTTTTCTTTGTGCACCTACCATCCCTTTTCTTCACAGCTGACAGCCAGAAATATGTTGCTTTCCCTCAGTAAAAGAATGAGAAGAATTGGAGCTTGGGTAGGGCTTTAACTCTGTTCTGTTAATGTATTGTCTTGTGGGTTTTTCCCTAACTGGAATTTTGTGTGGTTTTCCTCAAAATTCATACCATCTTCCTGTCAAATGACACATCTCAGGTCTTTTCTTGTTCCTTCCCAGCTGGTTTTATAATTAAACCAGAAGTAATCTGCATAGACCATAATAATAAAAGGTGTAAGCAAACTGTCATTGCTGAATTCCTTATATCATAAGGCAGAAGTCCAAAGGTAAGAAGTGGTAGTTGAAATTCCACTGCAAAATGAGAGACCCATATGAAGTTCTTTTGTCTTCTAAAAACATTGTATTCATTATGTTTTTAAATCCACCAGTGAAATAGGTGCTGTTGATGCAACTGTTTTTGTATAAGCTGTTTTCTAAACTAACTAAGCACTATTAAAGCCTGTTCAGAAACACAGGTATGCATGCAATCTCTCTTTACATATAGTTCATATTGCTGGGTTTCTAGAAACATTCTCTGTGCCCTGGACTCCAACACATATAAAGCTTAATGTATCTTCACAGTATTTTTCTGAAGTAAGTAGCTGTAATATGAAATTAAACCATCCGTTCTGAAATATTTATTTCGGTTTAAAGAATAACATCAGGATGGGATATAAGTGTCTGTTAAAATCTACAGAGGTCAAAACTTGGATTCAATGAAAGATTTTGAGTGAATAGAATTAGAGTTGCCATAAACTCCTCAGTTTGATTTGCTATTATAGTTGGAGAGAAGAAATTTGGATATCATAGTGGCATATGGAATAATGGAAAGCCATATTAAGTCCTTGTTGCCTGTCAAAAGGAATAGTGATTCTTCCCTCTTTTACCACTTTTTTCTAAACCTACAACCTATGGGAAACAGAGCAAAGCCTCTGCTTTGTTAGAATTCTCTCTTTAGAGGAATCCAAAACCCAGCAGTTTTCTTTCTTAGTCCTTTGCATCTGATGTGGTCTTTGCACTTCAGGCAGAAGCATTCCTGTTCCTATTTCTCCTTCATAAATTCTAATTCAGTGTTTTAAGTTCCTTTGCTTTTAAACATTTGGGGGCTCTTTTAAAGCTGAAACATATTTTAAGACTTTGAAAAAAGTTAGTGCTTTTTCTGGTTAGTTTAGTTACTGTTTCTTGTCTGTGAGGTAAGCCTAGAATTCTTTTCCATAATTGTACTGGGAATCATTTACTCTTGTACTGTGGGAACATTAGGTGAAATGACTCTTATAAATATATAAATTACATTAGTAAATATAGATATTATTTTCCTTATTTATAGACTAAAATAAATTACTCTTTAAAGTATGTTACAAATGTGTCTGACCACCTATCATGGTTTCACAATAGGTTCAAAAATAAAATATTCTAAACCAGAATTAGATATACAAATAATTTCTACCTCCATTTTATTGATGTTATAAGCAATAAATAGTCACTTAAGTTGTGTTGCATGAGGTGAAATGAAGGTAGCAGGTCTAAAGGCAGAAAATTTTCAGTAATTACAGTAATTAGATATATTTTGTGGTTTCTTTGCTTCCATGTTTTTTTTCCCAGCTGAAGTGATATTGAAGTAAAATAATTTTGTTGAAGTTAAATGATATTATAAAGTTGCCATTTGAAAGGAGGCTTAGCAATAAAACAGAATAAAACAGTGTTTCTTTTCAATTTCTGGCATACACTTGGTTGTGCTTGTCCCAATTAAGCATTAGATTTGCTATTTCCAGATCCTCTTTTAATTCTAAAGACTACATCAGGTATATATTGAAGAATTATCTTAAGAGCCAATTCATGGGGAAAAACTGCTTATTTCCCTCACAGCTAAAACCAGAGCTGTGACAGGGATGCAAAAATGTGATGCAAAACATACTTACAACCATTCTTAAGCAAAGAATTGTATTTTATCAGTAACTAATTGAAAAGTGCTTTAATTACACATTGACATAGGCTTGATGGATTAGCTTATTACTTAAAGATCTTGGAGTATAAATGAAGTGTTATATATTTAAAATTAGAGATATCTTGATTAAAGTTATTAATTTAACTTTTCCCCCTGAAAATAACTGTGTTACATGTATGTTAATTGTATTAGTAACATAAAATTGAAATGAAATTTATTTTGGTAGTCAGATTAATGTCTTATTGTTTTTTCCTCCATATCTAAAGTGCCTATTTAAAGTCTTTCAAGAAAAAAGCCTATCTGCATTCATCTTTTTTGCCCTAGTACCTATGAGAAGTCTCATGGCTAGTTCTGCAAAACATACCCAAAGTAATTTGTGGATTGTGATCTCGTACAACATAGACATACTACTCTAACTGCAATTTCAAGCAATCATTTGTATTGAAATCATTTGTATTGAAATATTTAACTTTTCATCTTCCAAAATTGTCATTGCTTTTATGACAGTAAAATAAGCAGTTAAATATAACTGTTAAATAAGCAGTTAAATATAATTGATATCAGAAAACTGATGGATCCTGCATTTCTGAAAGTTTTGAACCTGAATTTTAATCAAAATTGTTATATCCCTCTTGATATTTTGCAAGACTACTTCCAATGTTACAGTACTTGTGTCCTGCCCTCTGGTGTAATCCTCATTGCTACAGAATACAAATAATTGTCTTCCTCAAAAAACCACGGACTGCACACCAAACAACATAGAACTCTGTTCACCTGGGTTGTAGTTTTCTTCTCTGAAACAGTAATAATATCTAGTGAGACTTGAACGTAGAGAGACAGGAAATTAGTAACTAGAAAGCCAAAATTCTCATAATGGAGAAAAATGAGCTGAATCGAGTCAAATTTTCTCTTGTATTAATTTGTAATTATTTCTTCAGTTTTCTTTCACTTAGCTTTTTTTTTTTTTTAACTTGAGTGTTGGTAATGCAAAACAAAAAAAGTAGTATCATCTTTCCAATTGTTATAGAAAGAGTATTTTTCAGTTTTTTCTGAACTTTGACAGTTTTTACAGTGAAAAGGAGGACGTTGGACCATGCTTGTTTATGCACTCTTTTTACATCATTCATGTATAAACACACATACACAGCCAGGTTATGCTCTGAAAAATCTTGTATGAAGCAATAACATTGTAAAGCAAAGGAAATATATGACATAAGTCAGATGAAAGTCCCAAAGGAACTCATAAAATTATTGTCAGTGTTTCCCCACTATTTGTTAGGACTGGAATTTATTATTTGTTACACCATGATAATTATATCTTCAATTTCTTCTTTAATTTAGCAGTTTTCTTCTCTTGCCATGAATGATGGCTACTTAAATAGGTTGTGCTGGTGTCCCAAATAATTAGCTGCTTTTATGTTTGAGAGAAGGAGCTCTATAAAATATTTCAAGTTTTAAAATGAGCAAACAATCACTAAGTAGTGTTTGAGTTAGAAATGGGACGGGGAGGATTCATGATGCAGATGCAAAATTGGTCTATTTAAAATCTCTGAATCCAGGATTTAACTGATTGGCTTATTTGGGCAAGAATCAAATCTTCTTATTTCTATTACTTTCCCAAATAAAGAGTAAATTCTATGTTAGAGTCTGTGCTAGTGGTAAAATTGTTGTTGGGAGTTATCATAAAAGATCTAGGAATAAAGAATTCAATGTCAGAGTAATGTTTTATTCCAATTTACTCGTATAGAATCAATAAATTGTTCAAAGAAAAATTCATCTACAAATCTAATAAAACCATCTTGAAAATACTTGGTAGAAATATTATTTTTGACGGTTTTAAGAGGCAAAAACTGATTGTTGAAAGATTGGGTGAAATGTAATTTTGTAACAAAAAAAAAAATCAAAGGCTGTTTATGCAGAACAAATAGTATTTTACATGACCTGAGGAAAGCAATTAATTATATATAGCTCCTAATACCTATGTGTCATTTTTCCTCAGCTAAAATTGTTTTCCTTATTTTGTTCAAAGACTCTTTGTGTGATCTACTTTGAAAGAAAAACCAGAGGAGGAGAATTACAGCAAGTGTACTGCAGAGATGACAAATGCTGTTGGATCAGTTATGGGCTTTGGTAAAGCTGTGCTGTAGGGAACCTGCAGAGGTATCACAGCTTTCTTCTAATCAGAGGATAGAGAACATTTTGTCACAGAGTGAAAGAAGGAAGAAAGGAGGGGAAAGGACATGTCTTAATTTCTGTACAGAATCTGCTTGTAAAAAAAAAAAGTTTTGGATAGACCTCAAAGCCTTTCCAGGGCATTCCTTTCATTGTATGCTTTCAGATTTGATGTACACAATGCAACTTCTGTTATTCTATATTTTGGGGTATTTTATTCAGATTTAGTGAGGAGTTTCTTTAGAGTGTCTTACTGCACAGCTGTAATGACAATTTCTGTAATGAAAATGCTGTAATGAAAGCATCATCTTTCTAAATGTGTGAAAAAAATTCCTTATTGCTTATTAAAACTGCACAGGAAACTGCTATGTCTGCATGAAGGTTGTTAAAATACCCTTATTTAATATAGCTAAAGGAATAACAAATAATTTAAATTACTTCTGATTGCAATTACTAATACGCACACCAAACTTTTTTTTTCATATGTTTTTATTTCATGTATCAAATCCTGATACTACAGAACCAAAAATTCCCCAAAAGACAGCTACACGTAAATGTAAATAAAGCATAGGAAAAATCCCAAAGAACAAGCTGACAAGAAGACTAGCATTTTTTTATTTTTCTAGTAATTTCATTTTAATGCCATAACATGATGAAGCAGTTGATTATTATTAATTATATTTAAGGTAACAGATATAGCAAGAGCTTTCAAGGACATATAGTAAATGTTATCATGAGAAGTAAATGGGAGTTTACAAGAAGTGGGCTCGATCTCAAACAGCTTTAGAGGCAATGTATCATCAGAATCAGAAAATCAGAATTAGGAACAGGTAGAGCACAATTTGTCCACAAATGTAAAAAGATTTTTCTAAACAGTGGAAAAGAAATTTGAAAGCATAATAGAAATCTCCAAGTTGTCAAAATGATCAGACAAATTTTCTCAAAAGAAAGCTCAGAGAACATCAGTTATTTTGGTTTGAGGGCTGAAGTTTTGAGGGGCTAAATATTCTGTTTGGCCGTTGTAAGCAGATTTCATCTCCCAGCACACCTCTTAACTCAGAGAATATTGAGTTCTTTACTTATGTAGAATTACATATTCAATGAAGAAAAATGTAAAATTATGATAAACAGAGATACTACTTATGTTAGTGATCCCAAGTAAATACAAAAGTGAAAAATGGTAACGAAAGCTTAATGAGATATTAATGATTGTGTCATAAGAGAGCCTGAGGATCTGTTACCTCACAGTTTCAGCAAATCAGATTTCTGAAATAAAATGGGCATTGCTTTTGTAGCATCTATAAGATAATGAAACACCTTAAATCCTCAGCATTAGCAGGGTTTGAGCAGAGTGATTGAATTATTCCATCTCCAGAATAGGTGTGTAATTCTCGAGCCAAAAGAGATAACCCAAAATTCAACTCTTTGCACAGTCACTGAATCGGTTGCACTGGTCAGTAGACCTTATAGTTCTGTTGTAGTTCCATTATTTGTGTGGCTGAAAATTATGAATATAGCAATATGAAAGTGAATTTACTCAAATGTGCTGAAAAGTAATGAGTGTGAACTCTGAGGGGAACTCAGAAAAATTATTACAGAATGGCCACTGGCAGTGCCCCTCACTGTTTTCATAATTATCTGTAGAAAATTCTAGAATTCTACTAACTATTGGAGATAGTAGCTTCTTAGACATAGCATAGCTGCTGTCAGTGAAGAAGATCCAGGTTATTTTTCCACCCTTTGGAAGCTATTCGGGTCCCAGCACTTCTGAAGTCTTTGTTTCTTTATTTGTATGCAGACAAAGGTGTTGCTGTGTTCTTACTGATGCTCCTATGCCAAAGGCAGTGCAGAACAGAATATAAAAAAATCCTGAAGGGCAAAACTTTTTTATTTTTAAAATCATGTTATGCTATTGGTGATGTCTTATGGTGGTTGTTCAAACTGTAGTATCTCACAGGTTATGGCTAAAAGGAGTTTCCCAAAAAATTAGCTGGTACAAAAATTAATCTTCATGATTCAGCAAATGTCATTCTTCCATCTGGGTCAATATTGAACTAGTTCTATTCCCATGACTTTGGGTCACAGTGTTGTTGAAGATAGATCTGAGATAAGATATAAAGTTGAAGACTTTATATTGATTATTTGATTTTCAACCTTGAGGTAAAGGCATGTAGGGAACCAATGTAATCTTTACAGAATATTTCACTGTTCCTCTTCAGTCTAAAGTCATCTGATGTCTGGCCACATTTTCCAGAAATGTTGAATCACTGGAAAATAAAGATGAAACAGAAATGTTACTTCAAGAATGAAACAGAAATAGTTGCATTCTCCCATTGATAATATCAATTTAAAGAAATGAAGAATTTAGCTGTATACCAATAATTCAAGCTTAAATATCTTCCTTTTTTTTTTAATTAATCCAAATTGCAACCACAAAATGATTGAATTAATGTCTTCAGCAAAAGACAGAAGCTTATTCTAAATTTAGGTTGAATAGTACATTCTGTCAAATATTTGTGCAAATACGGGAATGTGCTGTTTCACATTTTTAGTAGTTATAAGTTTATAGTTATAAGTTATAAGGAACAGCATTTTTTTCTATTTGGTTTAACACTTTTTATTTTAAGCAGCTATGAGGATTTTTTAAAAAGAGCGTGTCTTAAAAAGGAATAAACTTTGAGATATTGTCAAGTAGGTATAGCATGTAGTAAAATTTTGCAGACATTTGGACACTGAGTATATGTACAAGCAATATCATTAGACTCCTCAGGTTTCTTGCACTAAATCTTTCAGAAATCTAAATCCACTGAGGTAAAATCTATTTTGTTTATTCTTCTAATCCAGCCCCTAGAGACACTGTTTTATGGAGAGCTTACCCACTAGCTTAAGACCATTCTTGCTTTTTCATGTGTACTGTATTTAGGCCATCAACAGCAAACATGGAAATTGTATTTTGTAGCCCTCCAGGGAAGTAGAGACTTGATAAGTATCCACCAAGTGCACTTACTTCAAGTGATAAATTAAAACAGAAGTAGGAAAACACAGGAGCCACAAAATTATATTGTCAGTCAGAAAATCTACACCAAGTTGAAAATACTGGTCGACAAGAAACTTGATTAACAGACTGATTTTGGGCCTCTTGGGCTCAATTTGGAAATGGAAAAGAGGAACAGAGATGATAAATTTTATTAAAACAATATCTGCTCACAGTACTACACACAGTGTTGGCATTTCCATTAAAAATCAGTATCTTCAGGGAGGTCTCAGTTTGACCCAGAATGGTGGGATGTTTTTCCATTTATTTTTTGGGGGTTTATTGGTTTACATAATGTTATTTTTTTTCTTTGTATATTTGTAAGAGAGGAAAAATATTGCTTGTATTTTTAAGCTGTAAAGAAACTTTTAGCATATAAAGGTCTTCAATTAAGGTGTTTCCCTGGTTCACCACTGAAATCAAGACTGGTTTTGCAGTCATTTACTCTTTTGTGTAAATGATCTGCCTTACATATCTATTGTTAAAGAAAATTGGGATAATTCCGTTTTCATATCTTTAGTGTTTGATTTCTTTGTTTCATTGAATAATGTAGTGTTGTGATTTGTAAAATGTAAATTTTTTGCACCACAGCCATTTGAGAACTGTAACATATCTGTACAGCAGATATCTGTCCAAATATTTATGCTGAACCTCTGATTCCATATTCCAGGAAATGGCCTATGTTTTTATTACTATTTTAAATTAGGTATGAGAAGTGGCTGCTGATGCTTTGTGCTTTCAATTTCTTCTGTGTCTCATCTTAAAAAGACATATATCTATGTTTACAGACTCACTGTTTGATTTTGAAATTAAAATTTATATAAGATTACAAAAAAATGGAGAGGAAAAAAGCAAAACCTGAAGTGCATCAAAAAAATCAATTCGATTCTTTTTTTTAAACATATAAAAATATAATTTCCTATCCGGACATAGTAGTTATTTAGCAAAATAAAAATCAAACTTGTCAGTGCATGAGAACAATATACAGCTGTCTTTATTTTTCCATATGTGTGTGTGTGTATAAATATCTATATAAACAAGGGGAGATCCTAGCATTCAGTGTCTGAAAAGAAAATAAAATGCTGTTTGAGCACCATCCCAATATAAAGGAGCCTCCAAAACTCCCAGCATAACTGCCTGTGGAGTCTGTCATAGAACCACATGCTGCTACTGGAAAAATACCTTCAACTTTGCCAAAGAGTGGTGAGATGAAGTAGCAATTAAGAATAGCAGGATAGTTTTGTTCACCTTCATGGCTGGGCGTATTCTTTTTTTTTTTTCCCCACTATGTGAATGCACAGAAAATGCTCATAGCATGGTTCTTACGTCTGCTTGCCTTTTAATAACATTAAGTGTATTTCAAATCCTATTTTTCGGGAATATTTTTAGTGTCTGTGTCTTATATTTTTGGATTTTGTACCAGTTTTGAAAGACTGGAATTAATTATATGCAAACTTTTTTAAAGGAAACCTGGTGTTTGAGAAATGCTCATCGAAGCAGAGCAAAGAATTACCAAGAGCACTGTGCAACAAATGCTGGCAGCTCATCGGCAGAATGCAAACTCTGCTGTCTTTTTGTTGTGCTTTTAATGCTGCAAAATACAATTAAAAATAGGAGAATATTTCTCTGAGTATTAAATCTAAAGATATTATGTCTGGCTCAGAGGAAATTCCTAGTTTGTAGGTTGCCATTTCCCACGGAGAGTAGGGCTATGAAGTTTTCCTTTTTGTGCTGTTTGTTTTTATGCTGCTCTACTCCAGGCACATCACTGGCCACTGCCAGGGGCAACACAGTGGCTATATAAACCTTTATGAAATATAAATCCACCTTTATATTTCCATAGCATTTTGAAATTTAAATTCAGTTTATTGCCACATTTCAGATCTAAATAATTTGGACAGCTCCTTAGACCTGTGAAACTTGTCCTTTGAGTTTCTCTGTAACCTGGAATACCATTCAATGTTCACTTTTACATGCTGTATCTTGGTGACTAAAATGAACCTAACTTGTTGGGAACTCTTTCATTCTAGATATTGTTTTGAAATTAAGCTCTCCAAAGTACTCGGTTGAATTGGAATGTTCTTTTCAAAAAAGGTATTGTTAAGGAGTTAACACTGCTGGCTGATAAATGCCTAGCTGATCACATGGCTTCTTTTACTACTATGCATAGTCAGAGAAGTGTTTCTCCTCATTTGTCACAGATCCTATTGATTCCACATGTCAGAGCTCTCTGAATGGCTCTTTCAATGGCCAGTCTCTCTTTCATATGTCCACAGAGCATATGCCTTTTTTTTGTATTCAGCTATATTTTGACTTAGGTCTTGGCATAAAACACATCCTATTTACATAACACTACTCCATACCATGTGATAGTTGCTGGATGCTGTGTTATCTAAATTTAACCTGGCATTCAAATATAGTTTCTAAGTTATGGTAGAAAGCATATTGTGGCTTGTTTATAATCACAGAATGGGGCAGACTGGAAGGGGCCACAGTGAGTCATGTGGTCCAACCTCCCTGCTCAGGCATGGTCATCCCAGAGTACATGGCACAGCATTGTGTCCAGATAGTTCTTAAAAATCTGCAGTGAGGGAGGCTCCACAACCTCTCTGGGCAATCTGTTCCAGTCCTTGATCCCCTGCACAGTGAAGAAGTTCTTCCTCATGTTCAGGCGGAATTTCCTGGTTATCAGTTTCTCCCCATTGCCTCTTGTTCTTTTGCTTGGCACCGCCAAGCAGAGCCTGCCTTCATCCTCTTTACTCCTTCCCTTTACATACTTGTATACATTTATGAGGTCTATAATTGCCTTCTTTATATTCAGTGTTCTTATACTCTTTCCTTACAGTATTCTTTTCTGTATGAAATAGAGAAGATGGCTTTAGCTTTTTTTTCATCCTTTTTGAATAATTAGATTTTGTGAGCTTTTATACTAGAACTGTTTTTTTCCCAAGTCTGGAATAAGCACACTATATTACATATTTATGAAAATATTTGTTTCAAAAAATTTTATTTTAGTATTTATTTGTTTACACACACAGTCCCAAAACACTTATCACTGAAAAGCAAATTCAGTAATTCCTGTTAATATTCAGGCTTGATTTTAGAATTTGTTTTCTTGTGCATATGGAAGAAACCCACCTATTAGTGTGCATAATAACCTGCTTGATAATCATTTTTCTCCTTCAAAAAACCAAAGTTTTTGAAATTTTTTTTTTAACTTGTCTCTTTCCTTGTTTATTTGCAAAGTACAGATGTAATATTTCATCTTTATTATTCTTAGGCAGTGGAATAGGTATTCTGCATTGCTGGCAGAATATTGGAGTTGAGTAAGTGCAGAGCTTCTTCAACTCAACAAAATTAAAATTGCCTAGAAGATGCAAAATACCATATTTCCTGTATCCTCAACAACCTGCTCATCCTTTTTGTTGATAAGTTACGGATAAAAGAAATTGAATATTGTGGGTGTCTGTGTGTACATGTGCTTGTCATATGGTGTGAAATATAGACAATACACTGTTATTCCCATGAACTAGAAAAATAGATATTCATTGTAGAACTGGAAAAAGGCTTTCGGTTATTACTTGATTTCTCTGTTTACTTCAAGTAAGCAAACTCCAAAACAACAGCAGAAAATGAAGTAGCTGCTTGCATTTGACTTCAAAAAAAGTGTCACAGGATTTATAGATTGTAAAAACTTATAAGGTCATTTTGCCAATCCTTCTGTCTGTAGGAGATTTTTCCCTGTGGTATATTAAGAGTTTTATAACTTTCCACAAGATTTTATGAGTTCCCCAGGAGAGGATTTTGGTCTGTTGAGAAAGCTAAATGAGAAGCTCTTTTACTGTATTTTACAGCTGGCAAACCTATCTTTTATTGACAGCTTGCATTGACTCTGGGCTCAGGAAGGCAGTGAGGCTGTACATCTCCATAGATGTGAGAGTTTGGCAGAAGCATTAAATGGGGTGACTGAAGTTTGATTGTAGAAGCAGGGAAGCTGAAGTTAGAGATTTTTCTCTGCAGCTCCAGTTAGCTGTATTAAGAGATTATCTTATTGATGCACAGGGATACTTTCTACAACACTCAGGTTTAGCAAGAGGCACTTCAATTGGTCCCCACTGCCATGTAGCACAAAAAAATGGAAAGGATTAAATATTTTTGTAGTCATAATTGCAGAACCTGTATTGACAAATATTTATATGATACAAAATATTGCTCATTTGAAACAGTTTATTTCTATCGTTGTGAAAAGGCACAACCAAGATGAATATGCATGTACCTTTTGAGAAGGCTTAGTGTCACTGAATAAAAGAGATTGCTTACTTGAATTAGTGAGCAGGTCAAGATGTCTTCAGGATAAGTGCTAAACATATTAATTTATTTCAGATCTTTGAACAATTTTTATTATAAACCTACATGTTTCACTCACTTTCTAAAAAGAACAGTTATATACTGAAGAATTTTTCTCATTTTTAAAATGCCTTTGCTCTGTAAATATTTTATTAAGACAATATATTTAAAGAAAATGGAGGAACCTAAAAGTTGTATTGTATACAGTACTTAGCCAAAGCCTTACAGTTGTTTACACAAGGCATCCTTGATGTTCTTTTGACAGTTCCTTAATAGCACAGTTCAAATGCAACAGTGCAGTCAAAAACTTTCCTACCTAAAAGCTGTCCTAAGAATTAGAAGTTCTGCTGGCTAAATAACAGTGAAAGATATTGCTAAATGAAGTTCACTAGAGTTCATCTGCTGATTGCTTGCCTCAATCAGTTTTCAGTTTTCTAAAAGGATGCATAGATCTCCCAGGGATACTTTACTCCCACTTTGCATCTGGAAGTAGAGTTGGTGCTACAGAGGTCTCTCTTCATGTATGCAGTTACAGAAGTTGATCAGGGCCAATAAATTTCATGGAGAACATGTACTGAGTACTTACAAACATCAGCTTGGTCTGTTTGGCTTGGGATAAGAAATTTTAACCTTACATATAACTAGAGTACTCCACTTTAAATACAGTGATACCAAATTTTTCATTTTGCAGTATCCTCTGAATGGCTAAATATGTAGACTCTTATCTTCCTTTCACCAGAGGAAAAAAAAGAATGAATAGAAGAGAATATTCTACATCTCACGCTATGATGAAACAGCAGCAGGAATTTGTTGTGTGTTCTCTCCTTTGATTGTGGCGCATTTGGCTCTTACCTCTTAAATATCCCCTCAGGTAGCTGACAGAACTAATCCAAACTTAGGATAGTGTTGGTCAAGAGCAGAGTCATGTCATTCATTTTTGTGAGGTGAATCCTTACTAAATATCTCACTCTAATGTCAAAAAATTCAAATCACATTGAATATTCCTGCAATTATTCTTTTTTCAGCTATGCTATAAATAACAGAAGTATGTCAGAACTGAGAAGAGATGAAGCATAATCCACTGTATTCTGTTTGTAAAAACTATGCTCTTTATTTCTGCCTACCTTCTTAGGCCTATCCTGTACACAATAATTTCTTCTTTTAGGAGCTTTAAAAGTTTACCCATTTTCTCTTTAATAGAAATTACTATGTCTATACGTTCATTCTTAATTAGTAGAATGCAATATAAATTCTCTTTTTGCCTCATGAAACATTCCTATCAACATAACTATGCCAAACATCCACAGTAAACTAATATCTTTGTTCAGGAAACACTGGTAGTTTTATCTGTGTCAGTATTTTTCATCATGGACTTCCCTACCATTAAATGTTCCATAAATATTCCTCATTAAGATTATTTTAGCTTTTTATACTTTAAAAGTGAAATTGAATGTCACATTTTCAGAGAAATCATTATCAGTGTCTGTGCCTTGTTAAACAGGATTTTTTTATTAGTAGTTATATTTTTAGTGATATCTGGCCTGTTATGTTTGTCTTGATAGGAAAAAATCTAGATTAGCTGTGTCAATAGAATGATGAACCATCTCATAAAATTAGCAATTTTAAACTTTCAGGCTTCCAACCAGAAGACAGATTTTGTCTCTTTTACACATGAATGAGTCCATAAGTAGCTCTGTAATGGACTGATTAAGAAATAAGCTGACTAAAAGTAATTGTTAGCACATCAGACCTATTGATGTGTTCTGAATTTGCCATTGTAAGGTACACTGTTGCACT
This sequence comes from Dicaeum eximium, assembly GCA_013396995.1. Taxonomy (NCBI): domain Eukaryota; kingdom Metazoa; phylum Chordata; class Aves; order Passeriformes; family Dicaeidae; genus Dicaeum; species Dicaeum eximium. Next base: position 3,518,888 of record VWZP01008835.1, on the reverse strand, counting down.
GTTGACAACGTCTGCACATTTTAAGGGACATTCTGCTTTTTTTTTTTGAGAGAGAAAATAATGTAATTTAATAAAATGTTTAAATAGGATAATCTAATTTCTAGGTGGAATAGGTTTGGAGATGTTACATTAATCTCACTGAACGTGCATGTCATGTGAAAAAGTGAATTCAGTCCTCTTGCAAACTAATGGTTTCTCTTTAGGATAAAGGAAATGTCTTTCTGTTATTTCACTCTTCTAGCTTCTTATGTTGATGGTGGGTTGTTAGCATATGGGATCAGTTTTTAACACAGTAGAAGCCAAAGGTTAATTTTGCCCAATTTTAGTAATGCTAAAACTGTAAGTCCTACATTCCTAAGGTTCTGTAAGTGCCTCATGGGTTGCTCTGTCTATTGGAATAGTCTTAGAAATTGAATTACTCTTGATATTCTGGTTCCAGAATCAGGGGGTGGAAGTTTTCAGCATGGTGTGGGTGTGACTACAGTGTTTATTCCACAATACTCACATCATCACTGGGAGTGTGGTTTCAGCAGGAAATGCCAGGCGCCAGTAAAACACCTTCTCTTTTGGGTAGTTTTGCCATTAATACTGATGTTGTTATTGTGCTTTTAGTAAGTTGTTATTTCAGATCACAGTCCCTCATTTCTTGTCCTTTCTTACCCTAAGGGATGGAGGAAGGGAAGTGGCTTATTTGTAGTTCAGTTTCCTTGCTGGGGTTAAAACCCTCACACTGGATTAAATTCAAAGGCCTGGGTATAACATGAAGTTTATTAAGTTTGCCCCAGATATGGCATGCTTGTTGGACCATTAGAATTTATACACTCTTTCAAAGCTAGATTATGCAGCGTCTAGAATGGTTTGCCTTGTACAAATGTACATTTCTGCATAACATATCTGAGTGATTGATATTTCAATTTTATCAGTTGGAAAGAGATTTGATTAAAGATTGAAAGTGTCTGCAAATGTCAGAAGGAATTACCTGAGGCAATTTCAACAGTAGTTGCACCTCCAAATTATGCATATTTAGTGACGTTTGCACAAATGTCACTATTTGCACTATGCACTTCTCATCAGCCAGCCCTGGCTGGCAGCACAGGGCTCTTAGAGCATTGTCAGCATGGCAGATCTCTGCACATTCCCTGTGGTGTCCCTCTGTGTGTTTGCTGGGAGTTTTACATGTGCAAAGCACATTGTACTCAGAGCGTGAGCACTCACTACCACGGCAGCGTGTATGCAAGCCTGACACACACTGTGCTAGGAGACACCAACGCTTCCCAGTACGCTGCCAAATTTATTTTTCTAGTGTGATAATATTGATACAAATGAAAATTACAGGGTTGTCCACACTTTGTCGTATCTAATGATAGAAAAATACTTATTTCACAAGATCTTTTTCTTTATAATTATGTAATTGTATTTTAGTAGCACAGTATTTCTTACACATAATGACTGTCATTGTACTAAGGTAGTATTAGGCTATATAAAGCTGAGCAAACCAATTCTGTTTTACATTAGTGTTATAAAATATAGAGTTCTTGGGGGTTGTTTTCACATTACCTGGTACCTCTGCACTTTCATTGTTAAATATTATTGCCAGCTTGAGACTAATTTTGCTATTCTCTCCTACCTTTATTTTATCTTTATTTAAAGGTTTTCATTTTATCTTTTTCAAATTTTACAATTCCAAACACTTGATTTATATTTCTACCATATTTTTCTGTGACATCACTCCGATTCTCTTCATATGTGAACACTTGCTTTTCTTTGTGATAATACTAGATACATTTTTAGAAGCCTTTTTTATTATTATTTCTCTTGTGCCACATGATCAACAGTAATTCTTTAAGCCTTTATATTATAAATAGCTTTAATATTGCAAAACAATGTGGAGAAAATGCTGTACAGGTATGATGTAATTTCAAATTGCTGTACAGGTTTGATAATTTCAAAATTAAGCATCTTTGTTTAAAGACAAAGACAGTACTTAACATATTTTTAACAACTTGAAAACCTGGATCTATCTCCTTTGTTGTTTTTATTTTGCTGCCAAAAAGCAAGCAGATCCAAAAGAAGATCCTCTTGCTGGGAATAAATTTATAGCTGCATTTCACATCATTGGAAGATTTGTGTTAGCAAGGCTTCCAAAACAGAAAAAAAAATTAGATTTCCAAATAAAGATATGGGCATGAGAGGCCTGAATCTTAAAAAATTGCAGCATCAAGATGGGACTGTTTTGCAGTTTTAATGGTTGACGGCATGGTTTTATTAACCCTCTGTTAACTTATTAAGAAAGTAGACACTGAATGGCAGTCCCATCTTGAAGCTTAATAAAAGGATTCTTTGTTACTGTTGGAAGACTCCTTTGTCTTAATTTCTTGTGTGGATATTCAGAATTCAAGTATTACCCTTGGTAGGTGACCTAATGAAAACTTCATTGCTGTTTTTTGCAGAAGGATTTACATAATTTCTCAGGATGTTAACTGCTTCAATTTGGGTTTCTTGCCCATTAAATGCAGCTGCAGTACTGGTGGTAGTGCAACGAACTAACTTACCAAACAGGTATTTGGAATAGTTTCATAAAATCAGTTCTCACAAAGCAAGCAGGCTATATAGCCAATATTGCTGAAACAGATCAGGAAATTCTTCTGGCATGACTATATGTGGTTAGGAATCATGAGGGCTGTGTGGCACATACCAACCTTTCTTCTCGGACAGTGAGGGGATGGACCACTGTTCTGAGCTGCTTCCTGCCAGGGGGAGCAAGGAAAAACACCATGGATGGGTCACGCCTGAAACGCGTCACTCATGAATGCAGTCTGTTGTTTTCCCTTGTTTGACAATGCTAAATCAGTAGGACTAAGTAGGACAACTGCACAGAGTTCCTAAAGTGATGTGAAAGTGGCCAGTCTGAGAAAATTGCTAATTGCAGGAGAACAGCTGGGGGGTTTTAAAGGCTGCTTTGTTTTTCAGACTGTTCTCTGAGCTTCCAGCCTTCTATGTGACCCCTTCCCAAAACCAAAATTATTAACTATTTTTATGCTTTATAAGCAACAATGAAAAAAAAAATAAATCCTCTTTCTCAGATATAACTAACACTTACAGCTAAACTGAAAAGAAGTCATCAGTTTATTTGTAAAATACTTCCTGACTGGAAGATTAGTCAGTAGATGTTTCAAAAGAAAGTGGTGCTTTCCCTGGCAGCTAAGCTAGCTTATACTCAGATTTTTAAAGTCACTTAAAAATGGCAAGGAAGAACAAAATTGTCTGTATTTTTGCCTCCTCTTCCCATCCATTAACACATCACATATGCTAGTAACAGACTTGAAAATAGCAAACTGATCTGAAAGTCAGTCTAGATATCCTGTGTTTTTTCACTATGATGTGTCATTAGATTTGAGACAGTGCTTTAAAAATTGAAAGTGGGAGTTGAAAGGTACCAAATAAATAAAAATGTAATGCAGTGAATGTTGTTTTCCAATTGGGAGATGACAACTGCATTTGATTGTTTTTATCAGTCAGTATAGATTCTAGAATGTGCACATATTACACTTCCTTTTCAAGTGAACTCTTTCACAACTTGAAACTGCACATTAAATGCTAGAAAATTTGTTAGGAATTGACACTGCCCTTACAAATGTATCTATCTGGGGAGAGGGAGAAGCGTGTTAGGGGAGTTAGCAGTGAAGTGACACCTTCCTAAAATATACTTCCATACATCTAATACTTCAAAAACTCAAGGGCTAAATATGGCTTAGGAAGAAAAAGTTAAACTTTTAAGGTACTAATTATATTAATTCTGTCTTGAAAAGCTTTGTATGCCTAGTTGATTTTTGAAGTGCAACCTATCATCAGTCATAGTAAAGCATTACTGTTTGCTTTTGGATTTACTCCTAGTGGTAAAATATCAACAAATAGCCTCTTGTTATGATTTCACTGGCACCCCCTTCTCCTGACCCCTGGTAATAGATGAGATTTCTGTTGACATCACAGGAAATTGAACAATAAGCCTCACAGTTAAATACTGCTGTTTACTGAAGCAACTGTTAGTAGGAAATTAATAATTTTGTTTTAGTAATTTTTAATGTCACTTGATGGGGTTTACAATATATGCAAAATTAATGGGTTTTTTTAAATCTTAATCTTCTCAAAATGTTTTTTACACAATAGAGAAAAGAATGGCTGTTTTCAGTTTGATCAAAACACCTCCTAGTCTGATACACCATCTCTAATAGTGGACAGTCAAAAATGCCTAGGAAAAATAAGAACAGATCAAGCATAAAATGAAACTTTCTGGCATGTGGCAGTCCACAGCTCAGGGATTTCCCAAGCTGAAGGTTGCATTTTGAAGGCTTTATTCCATGAATTTCTGATAAGTTTTCAACCCTATCAGATCTTTTGATGATCCTGTATTTTTTCTACATTTTTTTCCCTTAAGGGATGTTTGTTAATCTTAAGAGTTATTAGAGATGAGGATACAAAAGCATAAATGTTAAGACCGAGAAGTAATCAGATTAAAATTTAAGAAAACCATTTGTGTTCACTGGTGGCATTGCATTTCACATGAGATATCCTGACTGTAGGTAAAAACTACTTAATGCAAAACATATCTGACTTTTAGCTTCTTTGTTGAGTTGTAGAAATGGCATTGCTATTCTGCCCACAGAGGTAGGATTTGACTGTTTTCTGTATCCTAAAAAGGAATGAGAACCTCAGCTACAGATTTTCAGGCACACAGTGGTTTTCTCTGTTAATTTCATGAGCTAACAATAATCACAATGACACATCTTCAGCAATAGGAATCTGGCTTAGATTTTTGAAATGTTAAGGTGTTGAGAAGGGTTACTGTAGTTTTTGTGTGCTTCCACTGTGTCTGTAAAGCATGTTAATAGGAATAATTTCAAATGCTCAGAATAGTTGCTGTTTGAAAACTGTCAGAAATAAAGGTTACAGTATGAATTCTTTTTCTCCTTAACTTTCTGACACTCTTTAGCCTTCCTGTCTGTTAAACTAAGAAATATAGTGATCTATTAAGCAATTAGCAAATGGAACTGTAAATGTCTATGGTCAATACTTCAAAGACACATGCCTAAATTTTCAGTCTCAGGAATGTCAGTGGGCCAGAATCATGAATGTGTTTTTTAGAACAAATTTCTTTATTTTCAACCAGAGCAAAATATCAGATAAAAATAGTATGAAATTTTCTCCTGACAGCTACATAGAATCATAGAATTGTTTAGGTTAAAAAAACCTTTAATATCATCAAGCCCAAAATTAACTCAGCACTGCTGTCTTCACCATTAACCAGTTTTCCAAGTCTACAGTATTTTTAAGATTTGCAGGAGTGGTGATTCCATCACTTGCCTGGACATCCTGTTCCAATGCTTAATCGCCCTTTCAGTGAAGATTTTTTTTCATTATACCTGTTCTAATCCTCCCCTGCTGCAAATTCAGACCACTTCCTCCCATCCTGTCTTCTTGTTGCCTGCTGGAAAAGACTGACACCCGTATCATTACAATCTCTTTTCAGGCAATTGTAGAGAGCATAAGGTCTCCCACAAGCCTCCTTTTCTCCAGGCTGAACAACCCCAGCTCCCTCACCCACTGCTGATAACACTTGTGCTCCAGACCATTAAACAGCTTCATTTCCCTTCTCTGGAGCTGCTCCATCACCTCAATGTCCTTCCTGAATTAGGAGCCCAGAACTGGACACAGCATTGGAGGTGCAGCCTCACCTGTGCTGACTATGGTAGAAGAATCACATCCCTGGTCCTGCTGGCCACTCTTTTTCTGATACAAGCCAGGATGCCATTGGCCCTCTTGGCCACTTGGACACACTGCTGGCTCATGTTCAGCTGCTGTCAAGCAGCAGCACCAGTTCTTTCTCCACTGGATCGCTTTCCAACCACTCTCCCCACATCTGTAGGGCTGCATGGGGTTGGTCTGACCCAAGTGCAGGACTTGGCATAGTAATAGCAACATAGGAAGAAACCCACCTCTCTGCAGATGGAGCTTATCTCATCAAAGACAGAGAGAAATATTCCTTTCTTGGTGTTATACTTCAATAAGGATCAAATGAGGTTTGTCATTAATAACATGTTCCTTCCTTCACCAAAAAAATATGGTTTTGATTTCTGTGTCATGAAAAGTTCTGCAAGCCATGTCTATGGATTTGTCCTTTAAGGCATAGCTGGATCAGTCAGCCTGAGTGTTTATTTGGAAACAGTGTCCTGTAAAATCTAGTTTAAATTTGTACTTATAGCAAATGATTGGGAAACTTCATTTTGCAGCCTGATACAAAATCCAGAATTTATAACTCTGGTGTTACCTATTTTTTTTCCATTTCTTTGCTTTTTGGCCTGTATTTTTCAATGGATCCTAAATTTTCTGTATTTCTCTGTCCCTCTGGAATTCATTAGTTCTAGAGTATAAAGGGGGCAGTTTGATGTAAGAATGTTTGTATTATTTCCATTTTAACCTGAGATGTCCAATCGACACCTGCAGACTGTGTATGCATTAGTGTACTCTGCATGCTGCCCAGGAAGTATAGTCTAATGATGGTTTTGATTGAGTAAACATTTCCAAGTAAGGTTTTATTGTCTATATGTATAGTTCTAAATGAACAAAACAAGTTAATCACTCTGGCACCTTTTTTCTTGTGAAACTAACTTGCTCTGAATTTTATTAAATTCTTCTTCACTCTTTAGATCTCTGCTATTCAGACTGTTCATAACCACATATACATTTATAGGTAAAGGGGATTTTTTTTTTTGTTATTTTAGCTATAAAGCACTTTTATCTAAAAAATAAGTTTCATCTAAACATATTGTGATGGCATTGTCCCTATAAATGTGAGCATTGATATTTATGAATCTTGTACATAGCAAAGATTATAAGAGTTCTCACCAGGAATGTGTTAGACTTTTTTTTTTAAATGTTACAAAAGAGTACCCATTCTGTTAGATGAAACCATTTCTAACTTCTTTCATTACTTGAAGACATAACATTGTCTTTACAGATCTTTTGAAGGCAGGATTTTTTTAGGTAGTTGAAAAAACTCTTCCAATATTTGAAAAGATCAACTAAAAAGATGGCTGGTAATAGAACTTCAGGGCAAACCCCAAGAGGGTTTTGATCCACAATCCCTTAAGGTGCTGTACATTTGTGTTTTCATTCATACCAGTGCCTTCAAATACTTGGCAAGTTTGAAAAATATTTTTTTTTATTTCGCACTAAAGGTCTCATTCAGAGAGGCACTGTACAACAGTATACCCTCTTTATGTCATTCTTCTTGGGAGTCAAGAAATGGTGTGGCCTAATGAGGTGCTACATAGGTTATCAACAGCATTGTAGGATGCACATCAATAGCTTTACATCAGAGGCAAACTTAAAAGAAAAAAAATTAGGTGAAGAGTTAGTGCCGTATAACACCATTTTCCAGGGAGAGAAAGTTCAATAATAATACCAAATAAAAAATAACAAATAACAAAGGTAAATTCTTAATGAGGTATTGTGTTCTTTCTGATTCATTTATGATTGCTAAAGAAATTATTTCATCAATTAAATATTTAGATATTCCTGTAATCTTCAGAGCTAACAAATATTTTTAAGAAATTTAAAATAATTCACTTGAAGTAGTGTATGTGACTATTTTCAAAAGACCTAAGGAAAGCAGTAACATTTATGAAAAGCAATAAACATAGGTTTATTGTTATAAATCTTTTGAAATGTGACTATGATCGAGCCAAAAATTATTATGTGTGATGTTTATTGTTACTCTGCATACTCTTCAAAATTATTTCTTTATTTCTGTGGATCACACATGTCAGTATTTTTGCTTATTTGACACGGACACTTGTGAATTAATTGCAGTTGGTCTGTAACATCGGAATATAATTTTCTGCTGCTTTTAATTAGTCTTTAATACTGTGTATCCTTAGGTGACATATCAATTTAAGATTGAGCTTAGTCTGGTAGTTTGAAATCAAATGTGATCTTTTCTTTTATACTTAATATATCTTTTAGGTAGAAGAAAAAGTAACAAGGATTAATAAATCATAAGGTTCCTCTTCATGTTAAACAAATCTAATCACTCAGCTTTTAGACCTAATACTTGATGACGTCTTACATTGTAAAATATATACTGAGGCAGGTTGGTTTACAATTAAATGCCTGAGATGATATAATGAGATATGACATGTTAAGATATCATTTTCACCATATCTCTGTCCTCTCTTGCAGTTGGAAATGTTTCACTGAATTATTTGATTTTTGAAGTAATGGAAAAATTGAATTCTGAGCATGCAGTTTAGGACAAATGTGTTGTTTCAAATGCTGCATCTGAAAATACAGCTATGATGAAAATACAGAGTAGTTTGGTAAAAAATGTACTTGCATTCTGTCAGGATAGCAGTAGGACTGTGTCTCCCCTGATATATCTTTGCAGTTTAGGTGTAGGAAAAACTGAGGTGTACAGCATAAACACATGAAAAACTTACAGTACTGAGACCAGATCAAAGCTCTTTCTTGCACAATATTGTGTTTGATCAATTATGTATACCTATAGAATTGTATGGAAACAGGCAAGTGTGTGTTGATAGGTCCATGCCTCCTTCCACTCGGTGTCTGAATCCACTTCCAAATTCACTGCTGTTTTTCTATGAATGGGTCTAATTCATCTGCAGTCTAATTTTTTGAGAGATAAAGTTTTTGGTTGTTTTGTGTATGTGACCCCCATCTTCATTTAAAATTCCCTAATATTTGTGTTAGAAAAGGCAATTAATTCAGTTTTGCTAGATGGCTTCTCCATGGCATATCACACATGAATTTCTAGATAGCCATCAAGCGGACTCCAGATCTAGAATTTCCAGGCTTATGAGTTCTGGCAGACATGGTCTGTCAGATGCATTTCTGTTAAAGGGAGTGTACAGCATCTGAATTGGAAATAGCCAATGGTGGTGCCTGGGGCCATGAAAACTAACTTGAAAATCTTCATGAAATCATAGAATCATAGAAGTAGTTTGGGTTGGAAGGGACTTTTAAAAGATATCCAGTCTAACCCCCTTAAGACAAGACAGGAACATTTCAGCTAGATTTGGTTGCTCAAAGCCCATCAACTGGCCTTAAACATTTCTAGGGACAGGCATGTAGCACCTCTCTGGGTAAATTGTTGCCTCACCACCCTCACAGGAAAGAATTTCTTTCTAATATTGAATATTAACCTGCCCTTTTACCGTTTAAAGCCATTTCCTCCTTGTCCCTCTCATTACAAGCCCTTGTAAAAAGGGCTCTCTCTCCAGCTCTCCTGTAAGCCCATTTTACATACTGGAAGGTTGCCATGAGGTCTCCTGGGAGGCCTCTCTTCTCCAGGCTGAACTGCCCCAATTCTCTCAGCCTGTCCTCTTAGGTGAAGTGCTCCTTTCCTTGGATCATTTTTGTGGTCTTCCTCTGGATCTGCTTTAGTGTGCTGAGGAGCTCAGAGCTGGATGCAGCATTCCATGTGGTGTCCCATGAGGGCAGAGTAGAGGGGCACAATTGCTTCCCTTACCAGCTGGTCAGGCTCCTCTGGATGCGGTCCGGGACAGGATTGGCTTTCTGAAAGTGCAGGTGCCTTCAAAGGGAAACTTTTGGAGAACCCTCAGAAATTCAAATTTAACTTACAAAGGACCATTTCTCACCTACTTGTAAAAAAGCCATATTTTTTTTTTTTTTAATAGTGCTGGCTTTGAAACTTGATATCATCTCAGAAGAACACATCTAATACCATGTTTTATCTGTTGTTGACGTGAACTTCATCCCTGGGTCTTGGAAAGCTTTTCAGAACAATGTCTCACATTTTCTCTACATGATAATAGTTTTAAATCTAATCATTTATTTAGTGATTAATATAATTTGCTGTTAGAAATGTACTTGTATTTCCAATTTGAAATATTAAGATATTAGACTTGGTAATCTCAAAGGTCTTTTCCAACCTAGTTCTTTCTGTGCTTCTGTAATTCTGTAATATTTAGGAATGCATATAATAAATTGCAGTCAGAGCAAATGAGAGTAGGACTTATCATTTATATATATATATATGTATATGTATGTATATATATATATATAATGTAAAATTTGAGGTAAAAGTTATTGGAGCTGTTTAATTTCTGTCTGTATTTATCTTAGTAAGTAAGGTAGTTTAGGAGTACCATTTTGGTTCCATTGAAGTGCAGCTATACAATTCAGGAGAAACTGCTCCTGAGTTGCTGTTCATGGGTTATGATGCTCATCTCACAACTGTCTCTCTAGCTGTGAGCACTTGTAAACCTCACAGGCTGTAGTAAGAGTAAGTTGGGGAAGTTAGAAATCTAGAGAAAACTGGCAGATGTGATATATCATATGGAAATACAGCAGGCAGAAGATTTTGTATGAAAGAGAATGTCGTGCATTTGAAATATACGTTGGTGTGTGTTGCTCTTAGGAGGTGTGTTCCACATGCTACATATACAGAATGTTTTTAATGATTGCCTGATAATTTTGATAACCATTTAATAGAAAGTTATTAGGCACAAGTTTGTCTAGATCTTAAAAAGGTTGCTATTTATAGGAAAAAAAAAGGATTTTTTTCAATCTGAATTCATCAACAAGAGGGAAAGACTGATACCCTGCGTGGTAACACATGGTTACAAATGGTTTTGTACTAGAATTCACAGCTACTCTCATTGAAGCCATAAAAAGTGTTTAATTGTGCATTAAAGGTGTGTGGTCCACCACCACACTTACAAATGAAACCCCAAGAAATATCTTTAAAGTTCTCATTTTCTGAGTACACTAGAAAATACAGTTTGGGGTTCTTTCCATTCAAGAAATAGTGATCAAGCTGTATGTGTAGCTGGCTGAAGAATTTAGTGCTCTTTCTTAATTTCATCATCAATATTTACAGCATGTTGTAAAGGATCTGAATTATTGTGGGTACATTAATTATTCAAAAGAATTATTTAAAGTATTTATGCAAATAATTCTTGGTCTGGATCCCATTTATATTGTCTTCAAAATACAGAGATTTCATTCTGTGTTGGATTGCAACTGTCCTGATTCAACATATGTAAGCACCTTTCATTGAATTAAAAAAGACATAATATTATCAAGCTTCTATGCATATATTATTTTATTAAAGTGATGAATCCATTCTCATGGCTATTATGTAAAATATAAAAAGAAAAAGTTGTTCAAGAAACTGTATAAAATTAGGAATGTTAATATAAATCTTGCAGTATTTTTCTGAGTACATATGAATTAGTCACAGGTAAATTTGGCTGCATGTATGGTATGGAATTGAACATAATGATGTCTGTCTAATAAATCATACAAATCATAGGGACCTTTTTGTATTTTCAGCATTTTGTTCTGTAATTTGTTCTTAACACTACCTTGCTCGTGTGTAACCTAGCCATTAGGTTGAAATAGTACACTGTGCCAATTTCTTCTTTGGTTGAGGGCTGTGATGTATAGTCAAGCTGTGAGGAAAAGCAAAAAATTAAAACAAAAGATAAATGAGACAGATTGAAACACTGCAATGTTTTGGGCCTTAACTGTCTAAGTACAGATACAGGATACGATTCTGTAAAAAAATCTTAACAATTCTAGTTTTAATTAAAGTTGGATTCTCTGAATTTTCTGACCTGCAGTATTTTAATGATATGCACATGCATCACAGTTGTTTTTTTTCTTGAAAGTACTTATTCTAAAACTTCAGCAAAAGGAAACCCTCATAACATAGATGTATGCCTCAGTTTGTACATGGAACGTTTTTAATTTCAAAATCAGAGCTGTAGTGATTAGATATATTTTGCTGACATACGTGACTATCTGTCAGTCTCTTTGTTATCTTGTTTTTCAATTTTCTTTCTTTCTCCATAAAACCAAGCAGTTTTTACTGCTTTGTGGAAAACTTTCTTGCTGCAGTGCTGCACAGAAAGACATTTCAACATCAGCTGTGAAAAAGGTCAGGAATATCAGATATTTAGTAGCTAAAATGCAAGAAATTAAGAAAAAAACACCATTTGAATGTTAGAGTTCTAGCATAAAATGGTCTGTGTACTTTTTTATTTCCTGTATTGTGGCATTCAAGGGATATAATACTTGAACTAGGTTTTCTGATACTTCTGTTGGTTAAATAAATAAATTGTGGCATTCAAGGGATATAATATTTCCTTATTGTGGAATTATTTCCTGTATTGTGGCATTCAAGGGATATAATACTTGAACTAGGTTTTCTGATACTTCTGTTGGCTAAATAAATAAATGCATAAAGTAGATAGAGCTTGATAGAGCTCATGCAGGACTCTTGATAGAGCTCATGCAAAACTACCACTGTTCTCAGAATTCTGTGTGTAAGCAGCACTCAGGGTGCTTCAAAAATACAACATTCTGTGTCGAAATCAAATTCTTTTAATAATCCCCAGCGTTCCATCCTGATGCCATCCTTTGGCTGTCTCTAATTCGTGAAAGACAATTTCAACCAGCACAGACTTCTTTAAAATACTCTTTATACTTAGTTTAATAATGAGATGCTAATTTTCAAATATGTGCTAGTAAAAAGAAAAGCAGATGTTAAAAATTAGTAACTTGGGGTTTTGCTCAAAACTTGTAATTTGGCCTTTTTCAAAGGCTTGAAAGTCCTGCAGGTAAAATGAAATGAGTCCATTCTCACCATTCTCTCAAACTCTTAGGTAGAGTACAGCAGCAGGAATTAAGGGTCACAGGGCTCCTCTACAACTGATTGGGAAGGAGTATTCATACGAGAATGTCAACCCAAAGAAAGCATTAAATACATCAAGATATGGTAGGAATGAGTTACTTTGACACAGACTTAGGTTTTTCTGTGAAGTGTTATCAATTTTGTCTTTGCTTTTGCAGAAACAAGACCACCAGACTTTCTGTACTCTATAATTTGCACCTCCTTCTGAGGAAATGCTTGCTTAATAGGTCCTCTCTAAAATAATCAGAAAGATTTCACTCAGAGTTTTCCTTCATATCATTAATAGTTACTTTCAATACTGCAGTTTTATATACAAACAGAATTGTCAGAAAAGAAGTAGCTTTTTCAATTTCCTACTCTAAACATATTTGTAAGACCTTGAACCTAGTAGCTGGATTAGGTGCACAGTAATTATGTAAGGTCTATTTTATTGATTATCTGTTCTCCTCATTAGCATCTACTAATACATCATGCAAATAAATGCTAGTTTCAATTTTCAAGTACTTCCGATAATTTCTAATGTTTAAGATTTTTGTGGAGGCCATCATTGCCCACATCCATGAGGGATAGAAAAAACAAAGTAAAATACTTCTTGATTTTTTTTTTTGTGATTACTGCCTCATATAGAACACTAAAATTGGTATTGATGTGGGAGATTGAATCTGTTTATAAAGTTATGTTTATATTTTTAATATTTTTATTTGAATCTAGACAGCTTGTCATCTGATAGCAAATTTCACTGAAGAATTCCTCATTGTTCTTGATTAATGTCTGCTTTATGTCTATCATATAAAGTTGTTTTGTTGTAATTACAGAATATATGATTGAACAGTACAGTCAAGAAACCATATATCTATATTAATCTAAAGAATCAAGACAGAAGAATAAAACACAGGAGCATTCCAATCTCCAAAACCTTAAAAGTCTGATTCATGATAACTTTTACAGTCTTTGGGAAATTGTCTTAGGATATGGAAATCAGACTATTTTGGAGAAGAGAGAAAACAACTGAAATATTCTGCCTTGCTCTTCTTGTTGAAGCCATAATTGGGTTTACATACACTTACTCCCTCTTCTGAAGTAGCACTACCTCATACCAAATTACTATAGGTATCCTAATTTTCTGCCCAAGTTAGATATTAGTTTTATAGCATATAAGGTGTAGGTGTTCATAAGCAACAAGTGTCATTTGAAGAAATAATTTACTTGCATTAAACTCTCATTTGACAATGATTTAAAAAGCAATTTGTTTTTTCTCCTCTGAAAAAAGGTGTCTGAAACCTTCAAGACATGTAAGAATGTACGGCACATATCTGTATAACATCACTGTCATAGTAGCAGTATATGAGTGGGAACAAAGTTTGAATAATTTTTAATTTATCACAGCTTTTAAAATAATTTTAGCTTGGAGGAAGAAAAGGAATTTAGGTGAATTTATTGTATTTTAAATTTACTGTATTGTAAATATTGTAAACATTTGTGTTCCCAGGTGTTACAAAAATGATTTCAGGCTTCTGTTTAGGAAAAAGAAATCAATAAAGGAAGTCAGACATAACAAATTACAATTTTAGGCCCAGTGACAGTAGACAGATCTGGGTGCCTTATATTCACACACCTTTCAATCAAGTAATATGTGTATTGCAGTGGAATAAACTGGAGACACTCTAGCAGCCAAGTAGACTTTGATCACTTTTGTTCATAAATGTGACTCATATTTCAGTAGCCACTTTTTTCTAAGCTACTGATCTTCCCTAAACTTTACAGGGAGTGCTCAGTGAACTTAAAGGAGCCTTTACTCATTCTGCAAACAGACATTAAATACTCATGCTGGATCATACTGTTTTTTTCTTAAATATCAGATACTGTTTCTTTGTTGCAGTTTTTGTTTCTTCTGTTGTTTTGTCCAATGTCCTTCGCATTCTACAGAACAACTTGTGGTGAAAGATGAGCTCCCTTTTGTAATCTTGGTGCTTTCATTAATTCAGTTTTATAGCAGAAATTAAGTTTGAAAATACTAATTTGCCTACATTTGTTTTATTTAATGGTTTTTGTTCATTCATCTTTCTTGGTGATTACTCCTATGCTTTCTGTTGATTGCATGGCAATTAACATACTGTATGCAATTAAAAATAAACATGAGAAATACACTGTCATAAGTCTCCCTAGTTTTCTGAAGGAACTGCTAAGAAGAGTTCACTTTTTTGTAAGAAGGATACAAGGTGTAATAGGGACTGCCTTGTTCTTTTGATTATTTTTAATGATAAGGCTGCACCCATGTAAGCAATGCAGTGGTAGAAATAAATGAATAGCCTTTGGTCATGCTGCTCTTGTTGTCAGTATGGTTCTTACTGGATCTAGGATGTGACCAGTATTTGTTATGAATTTTGTCCAGATTTTGGAGCATAATGGGTGAGCTCCATGCAATCTGTAAAAGTTGTATGTTACCTGTTCTGGGTGTGAAATGAGGGCATTCCCATGTGAGTGTTTCAAACCTGCTGATGTAATGTGATTCAACTGTAGAAAATAGAGGAGAGGGTCAACCTTGGTCCACTGTTCTCTGTATTGCCTGTTCAGCATGAGCTCTGGGATGGGCTGTTTTACATAAAACAAAAACAGAACCAAAAAACCTAGGAAAGAAATAATATCTGACTTAAAGAGGTATTACTTGAAGGTTTAGTCAAACCCCTACTTTGCTCCTGCTAGATCTGCTTTGTCATTGCCTTTTCCAGCTGAGCTGACTGGGTCCTTTTTCTGCCTCTCTACCAGTCAGAGCGGTTGTTGACCCATGCAGAACACATACTGTGCTTCCCCCTCCAAGGATGAAAAGCAGCTTTGTTAGCTGTGTTGTCTCAGGTCCCCCAGAGGCATCATAACTATCAGAGGCAGAGTACTACCCAGAAGTTGTGGGAGTTGTGCTTCCTTGCTACACCTTTTTTGGCTTTTTTTTTTAATACTACAAGAACTGTAAATAATGTTCTTAAAGCATCTCCATCTCTAGTTTCTCTAGGGGAAACTTGAAAAAATGCATCTCATATGGTCATTTATAGCCAGAAGTACCAGTTTTAAAAACACAGCATGAAGGAAACAGGTGAAAACTGAATCTTTTTGCTTTCAACAGAGAGGGGTGCTGAAAGTCACTCTAAAAGAATTATTAAAAAAATAAAATTGGTTTAGATTTTAAGCTCTCTAGGAAGTCACCTTACAGATGACTTTCTGAAACACTGTCTTGTCTCCTACCTCCTTTAGGTTAATTTTGTGTGATAATCCCTGGGATTCAAATCCAGGGAGATAGTTTTCTCATTCCTTTTATATTCATTTGGGATCATTAATCATATCAGCACTTGCTCTTTTCTTGGCAACATCAAACATACCAGTCGTACCATTGTAACCAGTTGTTACAATCTTTTATAGCAATAGTTATCACAGAAAATTACCATTCTATTCATTATCAGATTTCTAAAGATTTGCAAGATTATGAATATTTACAGTTAATGAAAGAGGGTTGCCAAGAAAATACAAATACTTCAATAAGCATATTATTTAAATTTTAGGGAATATATAAATAATGATTTTGAGAAACCAAGAATACTTTCTACATTATTAATATTTTTATAGTATACTTCTCTTTGCTCTTTCAGTAATTAAGTCTTATGACATTCCAGAAAGCATAAATCCTGCTGAGATGTTTAGGTTTGGTGCAAACTATTGATGTACAAACAAAATTTAAAAAAAAAAGGAAAAAAAATACACCCAGAATCATAACAAGCTGTTTTGATTTTACCTTTGAAAGAAAATTTAATGGTAAAGTAGTATGGCCTACTGAAACTGTTCTAGCCTCCTTGTTAACCAGAACCTCCTTTTGAAATTCATTGCCTTCAATTACATTTTTAAAAGAATTTTAATTATGTGCCTGAAAAGAATAAAGATGCTCAGGCTCCATTTGTTTATCGTGGAAGGCCTGAAAAAAATGAGGACAGAGCTTCCCAGCTCATGCAGGGGTTACAGAGAGAGAGAGAGATGACTTTTAATTCGACAAGTTCAGAGAGATTTCTTAGTTTGACGCGCACAGCAGGGGGTCTTTGAGTGCCTGGCAATACTTCAGCATTCTGAGCTTTGAAAGTCTTTCCCTGCAGCAGAAATTGTATCAAAAGCTAGTGATAATATTCCCTGCAAGGTAAAGGACCCTATTGAAGATTTCTAGAGCTGTTTATTTATTCATCACAGTTTTTTCTTTTAGGACGTATAAGACGTATAGGTAAAAATTCACACAGATGCTAGGAAAATGAAATAAATTAAAAAAGAGATAAATGGGGACCTCTCATTAATCCTTCAATTTTCCCTTAAGTTTTCCATAGGCCATGTTCACCTATGAAATTTCCTGTCATTCCCTGCCATGTATTCGGCATGCAATCTTCACTTCAAATCTCAGCTTTTCCTCATTTTTATCAGAATTATAATTTTTGTCTGCCTTCTACCACCAGCTGAGCACATAAGATGTTTATAGCCATTTCTTTCCACTAAACCCTTAAAGAGATTGATTAATTTTATGGAAGAACATTCGATTCCATAGGGATCTTTTTAAATCTTATTTTTAAAGTAGATTGGAGATAGCTATTTCAAAGGCAAGATTAAAGTGTCATTTATATTCCAGAGATCAGACTTTTAATGTTTTGACATTACGCTTATTTGAAAAGTATACACTGGTTTTGTTTTGTTTTGTTTCTGCAGCAGAGCTGGGACTCTGAGACTACGCCAACCTTTCCCTTGTGTAATGTCAACGTCGGCTATCACTTTGGCAGAATCACCCAGCTCAGTGAAGACAGAAAACCCCTCCTTTCCTCCTGTTTTTCATCTGCTGGTGGCATTCCAAGTGACCTTCCCTCATAAATATTGGTGAGTGACCACATGGGGAAAGCAGCTCCTTCGTGCAAAGAAACTTGTTTCAAAAAGCTGTGTTGACCTGAGGGGTTTCCATTTTCTCAAAGTTTCAAAAAAGCCCACCGATGCAGGTGTTGCTTGTGGGGGGAGTTTTCCCTTCTTTAAATAATAACTTGAGTTATTTAATATCACATTTCTTTAGACTTATAAGCATTTATAGAACACTACCATGTGCTAACTATTCAAACTATAAGAACCAGCCTTTCAAAATCCTGTTTTACAGAGAGAAATATTTCCTGAGAGCACACATGATTTTTCCTCTCTTCCTGTTACTTTCTCGTGGCTAAGAGGTCTGGAATGCTATAAATTTATCATAACACCCCAAATATGGCAAGATGAAAGTTTCTCAAGTGTAGGAATTAAGATAATTAGAGGCTTTTTTCTGGGACCTTTCTGGTTTGGGAAGTAGGCCTAGAGTGAAATCACAGCACTGCAGAAATTCTGATATCTTCAGGGCAGTCCAGGGGTGATGCCATAGCTTTAGTAGTTCCAGAAGGCTAAGTTACATAGTTCAGTACTGAAAAAACTTTTCAGGTCATTTGAGGCTATCAGAGCAGATTTACCCCACTTGAGATTAAGAGATTTTCAGTCTTAAAACCAGATGTGTAGATAGTGAAATTGTCACCCGTGGTTCAGGAATATTTACAGTATTGTAAAACATAACAATATTTTATGGAACAGACACAAAAATATTTAACTTTTCTTGGAACAGTTTGGAAGCTGTAAATAAGTGCAGGATCTAAGACTGCAAGTTATTTAAGTGTTGGTTACACATATTAAAACTGAGACGTGGACAAGAAAAGTCACTTAGCTGTCATTCAGTATTAACTATGTATTGCAATCCTCTCCTACTCCGACAACAGTAATGTATCATTAATGGCTATATGATATGGAATGTTAATTTTTTTCTTTTTTTTTTCTTTTTTTTCTTTTTTTTTCTTAACCATTTGTGTACTTGAAGTATGTCAGTTTAAAGGACCAGAGCATCTTCAAAAGAAATATTAATAGGAGCATTATGGCATCAGCCTAATAATATAATGCCTTTTGATTAATGGAACATTTTCAGGAAAAGGAAAGGCTGGCGTACCTGCTGTATCTATCTCTCTGCTTAAAGTGCGAACAGTGGTGCTATTTATAAGATCCTCAAGTATGTATTAGAATTGTCACTAATTTCTGTGACTACTTGTGTGGCTAGCCTAGCTCTGGGGAACTGTAACCTTTAGTTCAATCACATACCATGGTAAGGTTGCGTACCATTGAAAACATGAAGCAATGAGATAGAGCATCTTTTAAGACTTTTTTTAACAGTGTTTCCATTTTAAACTTCTCTGTCAACTCATTTTTCATATCTTTAGAGGATGTTTTATCGATTTACAGTAGCTTTATGGAATAACTTGCAGTTTGGTAAGACTATGATATTTTGCATATGTAACTGCTTTCTTTTACAACGGGCAGGACACAACTATACACAGTCCAAGAATTAAAGACCCTGACTTTGTTTTTCTTGCCATGCCAGATTCCAAGTATAGGCATACAGTTCACAACTCATTATTTTAAGTTATGACATTTTTGAAATCTTGCAAGAGCAGCTGGTATACTAATAACAGGTAATTATGTGATCATAAGTTCTGCTGGTACCACAGCAACTGCTTTATCGTCTCAAAGAGAGTGAAGCAGCTTTGTAGAGTTAGGATGTTACCCGAAAGGATCAAATATAATCATTACCATTCATCAGTACATAACATATCTTTTAGATCAAAAAAAGGTGGCTTTTTTTACTTTTGACTACATCCATGTTAGAAAGAAGTGACCAAGTATGCAAAAAAATTGGTAATATTATATTTTCCTGGTTTAATTTCTTTTTTATACAACCATGTGCTTCAGTGTGATCTACCAGATGGTTCTAGATTCAGTAATTCGCTGCCTCTATTGCATTTTGCACATATTTAATATTTTGTTGAAATTTGACATTTTATAAAGGGTAAAGGGTCTTACTTAAAAAAAAAGGAAAGGCATACATTGATAAATATATTAAATATTATATAAATGTAAATATTTCCTCTATGTGAAAAAAAGGTGGGATTAAAGACATTTTGGTTTTAACCTATTGTGTCAGAGTGGGCTTAATCCACCTCTGATTATTTTATTGGCTTTTCTTAAAACCTCAACTATTTATCAGGAGTTTGGTGAAAAATCTAGTGTAAATTCTAACATAGAAGTTTTAAAGGCAAGTTTACCTTTTTGAAGCCTGTGGCTCTGAACCTTTATGAAGACATTTTTGTGTAACTAGGTTTAAATATCCATTGAATGTGCACATTGCATTAACTACCAGAAATATCAACTGTCATCAGTTTTAAAGACTGTTGCTCTCCCATAAGTACATGACTTTGCTGTAAAAGAATACATTTTTTTCTTTCAGTCTTTATGGTTTTTCTTAGTTTTGATTTGTTTGGGGTTTTTGGTATCTAAACTCTCAGGAATCTGATGAAACTGGGATCGTAGAAAAGTTGCATAGTGTGCCATGTAGCAGAAACATGATGCTTGAGGAGGTAGAACTAATAAAGCCAGGACTGTTTTCTTTGTACTCTAAGGTCACCAATTTCAACTGCAACCCTGATCTCCCTATTCCCCTTATTGCCTACCTTCTTTGCCTGGGAAGCAATAGAGCTGTGCTTAGTCTGCAGCTCCCTGAATGCTGACTAGCCCAGCCAGCTCCTATCCACATTCCTGTCCCTGGGGATATTAATTTAGATCTCCATCCTTGAAACTTGTGAGGGCCTTAATTATCTTTAACACTTGTTTTTTTTTTCTCTCATTTGCTTAACACTTGACAATCATGCAGCTAAAACTTGCTAGGTGAGGGGAGATGGGACATGCATAAAGACTACAGGTTTAGCCTTAGGTAATATGCAGGCATTAAAAAAGATACAAGAAATAGCTGGGATCCCTATCCCAGCTAGGGAAAATGCTGAGATTGGGACTAAGAGACAGCTCAATTAAAAAAAAAGTTTCCGCAAATGTTAGGGGTTCTTAATTAAACAGCAAGTTTTTGTGAATGATACTATGATTCTTAATTTCTTTTTAGATATTGTACGTGTTCAAATAGCAGATAAAACAAAATTATTCTCCCTGTCAAAGGTTTTTGAACTAAAGATATGTTAAAGTGAATTACTGAGGTTTACTTGGGATTTTACAGTGATTATTTAGCTAGGTTGTCCTAATGCCCATGTGCAAGTGTTATTACCAATAAGAATTGAGAAGACTTGTTAGTGATTGTTTACATGAAATGTTCAGAGATAAAAGAAATTAATAAATAGTTCTGAGTCATAAAATATAAATATAAAATCACAAAAATGCTGGTAAATACTTGAAAAACATCTACAATTCCTAAGACGTGTCATAAAAATTAATTTTAGCATATTGCTAACAAAATAAAAGAAATTATATGCACACATGAAAATCATGAACATAAGTTATTCCTTTTCTAAGGTAAATATAATTTTGATTATATTATTTGTCTGAGTACAAGGAAAACTTTAAAATCTGAATGGCGTTGTTATTTTCTGTATGAAAATATGAGGCAATCTAAGTTTACTCCTGTGTAAAGGAAGTAAATGAGAGGGCTCTGAAGAGATGCCAAAAGCCTTTTGAGTGACAGCATTTAGGAAGCACAAGCTCTTCATATGGTAATACTTTCAGGTAATTCAGTAGCTGTCTGATCTGCTATTCAAACATCCAGGTCAAAGTTATTATGCATATATTCTTGTTACTTGGTTACAATTACACAGCAAAGTTAAAATAAAGTCATGGTTATTCACATGTCTTTTTGCAAGAGGAGGGAAGAAAATATTTCATAAATTTGTTTTCTGTTGTTTGTTTCTCTTTTTGCTTTCTATTTTATGTCAAAAGAAATTGATTCTTATTTTCATTTTAATTTAGACTAAATGCATTTTTAACTTAAGATTTGTGCCTGTGAAACTGTGAATTTTATGATTTTATATTTTTTTATTTTAATAGGAGACTTATGTATGAGTACCACAGAGAATTATGACATCACTT
The DNA here is from genome assembly GCA_013396995.1 of Dicaeum eximium. Taxonomy (NCBI): domain Eukaryota; kingdom Metazoa; phylum Chordata; class Aves; order Passeriformes; family Dicaeidae; genus Dicaeum; species Dicaeum eximium. The sequence continues at coordinate 3,497,155 of VWZP01008835.1, read as the reverse complement.
AGGTTTCAAGCATCTGCTGCTTGGACTGCCACCCAATTCTGTATTATGTGCTGTGAACTAAGTGACAAGTTTCAACATAAGATGCTAAAAGGAGTCATGCCCAAAGTGTGGCAATAAAAGATATGCCACAAATCTCATAGCTGTGGGCTACCAAGAGGCATCTTTGTCAGAGCAGGAGTTGCAGCTGACTGGAAGTAGAGTAAATGTGAGAACGTTCACAAGGTTAAGGGTGCCCATATAAATAACTAAAGCTTTAGCTCAGTTGCCATGCATAGCCTCAGAACTCTGTCCGTGCTGCGTCAGCCCGTGTGTCTCTGGTGGCACTGCCCATCCCACCATGGGGATCACGAGGGAATCCAGCTTCTGAACAAGTTCCATTTAGACACACAGTCTAGACACCATTCTTAAAGAAGTCTCCTCTGTTCATCACTAATGTTGAGAAACTGTGGGAAATGAAAGGAAATAGAAGGATCAGAGGGAACACAACTGCAGCCTTGTGGTTCATGCAGTCTCCATAGTGAAGAAGGGAGAGATCCTAGTCTCAGTTTTAAGGACTGCTCATGCATTTTTTACTGAATAGTCATTGGAAAAGACCTTTCAACTTAAGAGATTGACTTTTTGTAATAGAGAAAATGTTGACTTAACGAACGTTACCTAAAACTCACATAGAACTGAATTAAGATTTTACACGTTTTTGTATGTTGTAGATACAAGCCTCTAGAAGCAAATACACTTTTTCAACTTTTTGTTTTTTCTTTTTTTAACTTTACTGGTAAGGAAAAAAAATATATCTTCTATATCCTACAGTGCACTTTGCTTCACATGAATCCAGGGATTCATGTCAAGGACATGAATCATTCAATTAGGGCTTTTTTTCTTCAGTACTCAATCTCTTCCTGTCAGGTATACGGCTTTTCTATTCATGCTTTTCTGTTTGCTTCACAAAATTATGATTAAAAGACATTGTGGATGAGTAGACTGTACTTGACTGTAGATTTATCTAAAGAAAGTACATGTACGTTATCAGAAGTGGTCTGGCAATAGTCAGATTTGCTGTGAAGTAATTCCTATGACTCTTTTGTGTAAATGATATTCTGATTTTAAATATATGCTAGTTATCCATACTAAAACAGAACATAATATGTCAACAAATAGAATGCAACTAATAGGCAAAAAATGAGGAATTTAAGGCCAGGGAGTTGGGGGTTTTTTTCAGTACCAATTGTTATTTTATTCCTGGTAACTTCTGATTGACATAGCCATTGCATTACTGTTAAAGCAAAATGAATGGAGCATCAGTTTGCACTTAGACTTTAGAATCACCAGCGAGCTGTGACCAACTGACAGCAACCAGCAACCAAACTGAAGGTTTGCCAGCCAGCTACATCTACATTAATGAGTTTCTTGCACAGCTAAATATTCAAGCAGTCTTAAGCAGACATCAGAGATGAAGATACTTTAAAAGAAAATTATATTCTTCTTTTGTTGTCCCACTTCAGCCACTTGCAATGTTTCCGTGGTTTACAGTTTTATTCATCTTTGTCTCTGTTAGACTATACACACTTGTATTACCACATTTTACAGTCCTAGCTCAGGGACTGGATATAAGAGTACTAGGGTAACGTCAGCACTTGCAGACATAAAGGACTAAATCATAAAGGTCTTCCTTTCTTATGTGTCCACAGCAATACATGCTAACAAATCTTGCACCCAGTAATTTACAGCATGAATTTAAGCATATCTGGAAATCAGATTAGCCCTCAATCAAATTCTCTATTCTGCTAGTGCTAGATTTCTCTTATCTCCAATGCAATCCAGTTTGTGTGTGCTTGTCCAGACTCTGAGGGCCAGTATAAAAGGCAAATTCAGACACACAACAGGAGCCAGGTTCTGTCTTCATGCCAAGTGATATGACAAGGGCTAATGGCTCGAAAGGTTTCGATTTAGATATTTAGATATTAGGAAGAAATTGTTTACTGTGAGGGTGATGAGGCACTGGAACAGGTTACCCAGAGAGGTTTTGGACTCTGCATCCGTGGAGGTGTTCAAGGCCAGGCTGGATTGGGCTCTGAGTAACCTGGTCTAGTGGGAAGTGTCACTGTTCATGGCAGGGGGGTTTGAACAAGATGATCTTTAAGGTCCCTTCCAATCCAAACCTATTTCTCTACTTTAGAAAACAAAAGAAAAAGGCTGTTTCCCTCTCAGTTAATTTTTAAATATATTCACATGCCAGGTAAATAAAAATTCAAAATTCATTCATACTAATGATCTTTATCATATTAGCAAAGAAAACTCCTGCTTTGGCTGATGGGGTCTAATCAGAACCATATAAGGACATAGACATACTTTATGCTTTACTATTTTCTGATGCCAATATTAATAGTGATTTTTTAATACATAATTGATTTCTATGTCAGCATGAAATTCTGAAATTAAGTGTACATATCAATCAATTAAAAAGACAATAATGTAGAAATTAAATAGATAATTTTATGTCTTCAGGGCTAAATGAGCTATCACGCTGGTTTAAAATTTTAAAAACTGTAGAAATCAAGTTTGAACATGATTTTGAGCACTGAGGAACCTGTGATTTATTTTAGATTTGAAAATTCACTTAGCTCCATGAAAAGTCTCAAAACCGTTGTCAAGTTTTTGCCTCAGATGATACATTAGGGAATGTTACATTCACAGCAAACTAAGGTCCCAGTCTTGAAGTTTTCCTAATTCCTTAAAACTTCCATGCAGGCAAAGAAGTTTTCAGCTTGTGGGTGGTTATAAAGGCAAGGCCTTTGCTCTGTTGAGAAATGCCCTTACTGTGTTAGGGCAGAGCTGTACCAGGGGAATACTGAGGTCAAACTAGCTTCAGGCATTGGTAAATGCTAAGTTGCCAGCAGCTGAACACTTGGAGGATGTATTTTCCCATCCAAATGTTTCTTTACTTTTTAACAAGAGAGGAATTGGATTCAAATAAATGCACATCTTTTTTTCCAATAAAAATAAAAAAGAAATTAAATAATAGAAAGGCCCACCAAAAAAAATTCTTTCTCTGAAAAAGTCCATAAATGTTTTATTTAACTGAAAAGTTCTTACTGTTTCTTTTAAAAAAGAAATTAGCTGATAATATCCTGGGAAATATTTGTGTTAAAGGTCATATTAAACAAAAGTCAAATCTAGACTATCTGAGAAGTGTGGAGAAGATGTTTAATGCAAATTTTTTGTGGAAAAAAGATGTGTGTCACTGCAGGTCATCTCTGAATATTCTTGTTGGGGTTTCTCTGTTGGATATGCAATCTCAGCTAAATGTTTTGAAGAGGAGGAATCAAATAAATTGCCCTATTTTGGGTCTTTCTCATCTGTATACAGTTGTGCAGCTCTAGTAGACCTGAAAATTGCCCAGAGACAAACTTAAAAAATAGAGTGCTTTTGAGGCAGAAAATTGCTTTTCTGCAGCATGGTCTAAGGGACAGGATGTGACAGGAGGACAAGGAGTTGTCACTATGTAGTGATATTGTAAGGCATATCTTACATAACAAAAAGGATCATTTGTCTCTTCTTTTCTTTCATTTTAAACTACAAGAGATTTAATTGAAACAGTTGGAGGTATCACCCCTAAACCAAGAACAAGCCATTATAATTTACAATTAAAACTGAGAGTCCCCCCCTTAACCCACTTGTAATAGCTACTCATTGCAGAGTGTGTGTGGGATAATGCCTGTCCACTATTTCAGAAGCCTTATTCTCAAAAGGAAGAGGGGGAAAAAAAACACCTCATTGTACATGTATGTCAAATATTAGAGTGATTCCTGTGGTATAATAAGAAAAGAAAGTGGTTTGTGCTTTTGATTAGCCTCTTGATGTTTCAGAGTGGTTTTGTATGGCTTAATTTTCCTTTTTATGGCAGTTTGTACATATAAAACAAAATGAGGAAAGGAGGGGAGGGGGAAAGAAATGTGCCATTTGTATATGTAGGATCTGAGGCCTCCTTTGGGCCCATTATACATTAATGGGTCAGCTGAGATTTATTAGGATATGTATATTAATCTTTATACACATTCACATACTATAATTGTTCCTTTGGTGCTATAATGTGATTAGCTGTGAATTTGTGCAATATTAACAATAATATGGATTTCCATATTACAGAACAGTAATAACAAATGGTTATTAAAAATGCATGTAAAGTATGGGATGTGAAAGCACGTCTAAATTCTCAGTAATCTGATTATGTTCTGTTGTTTTTAAATACCAAAATGGTTAAGTCTTTACTGTAAAGTAAAATCTAGTATGAAAAAATCAAAAATTTTATGTTACACAGAAGTGAACAAATTAATCTAAAGCTGTCTTAAAGAAAGAATAGTGTCTTTTTCTCATAGACAGCTGAGATGTGGATTTTTGCATTACTATTATTTGAATATGTAGCAAAATTAGAATAGAGACGGTAACAGAAAATTCAGCATTGACTCTACATCTACCTCTCTACATCAAAACTGAAGGGATCTTCTCTCCTCACATCTGTAATCATATTATAATAATTCCACATGTAAGATAATAATATTCTGCTTTATAGATATAGTATAGTAGATATATAGAAAGGAGGAACTATTAATTTTAATTTTGTGAAGCTAATATTTTTTTCTCTTAAGCTATTTATTTTTTAAATTTCTTAAATGGTAAAAAAATACAGCAGCCACTTTTTTTTCCAGATAGTTTGTGACAATAGTACCTTTGTGGGGCACAGGGTTGTACATGCTCACCTGTTTCTCTCCTTTTGTTTTGTGATTGGATATGACAGCTGCTTACAGCATGGTCCTGATACCACCACGGGAGTGGGTTCACTCCCTGTATGAGCCACTCACTTAAGAATCAGACTCCATGACTCTTGTGTGTCCCTTACACTCAGAATGCTTTGTGATCTGTGGTCTAGAAGTTCCTGGACTTGGCTTTGAGAGAGAGAGGAAATGAACATTGAGAGCTTTTTATGTTCTCTTCATAGAGGAGGAACATACTCCTTCCTCGAAAAGATGGAAGCTTTACTCTCAAGTTATTTTCATAAAGTAGTGATACTTTTTGAGTAAAGGTTTCTTTACCCACCCTTCATGACCCCATAGTAGGAAGGTATCTTCTTTGAGCCCTCTTTCCTGAATCATAAATTCCTATCTGTACCTTGAGTATATCTGTGAGAATAGAAGAAATTTCTTTATTATAGCTTCTACCATTTGCCATGTAGACTTAAGATTCAGTCTTTGATGATTTCCAAAAGTCCTGCTATAATCACAGTTCCCACTTTTCTTTCATCTGATTTATGTTTTAAGATTTATTAATAAGATTGCATTTTCTAAAATCTGAACATAATGGCTCATTTTTATATTCATCTTTGAAAAATGCTCCTTTCCCAGCTTCAATGTTTTTTTAGTCCTAGAGGCCCCCAATTTCTTGTGCCGTTAGATAAACACAAGTTAAAGCAGGGATTTTTTGTTATGCACTTCAAAGGTATTCTTTAGACTTTCTTTATTTTTGTCATTTTATTTTATTTGGAAATACAAATTCCCCATATTTCCATTGTATCCTCCAATATTCAAAAATCCGACCAGATAAAGCATGTTAAGTTAGGCATAAGATTTCTACCTGTTTTATTTTTATACAAACTGTAGAAAAAAGCCACCTACCATATTTCTGCTCACGGTATTATGCAATTTAAGTAGAGGAACTTTTGTCATGCATTTTACATGAAGATGATGAGTATTCCATTGTATTCAAATGCTTGTGGAATTGCTGTAAAATGACATACAGCAGGTGGGCCAGTGTCATTTGTGAAAGTCTCTCTGAGCTGCAACTTGAGCTGCTGCTATTTCTCACTGGCATACCATGCAGCTTCAAGGCCACTGCTCTTCTCCTGCTTAGCCACTGCATTTTATTCTGCTGTAAATCAATCCCTTCTTTTCAGTTCGTGTTTGTTCTGTTATTTGCCTCTGCTTACTAATTTGTGACTGCAAAAGGAAACAAGTAAAAGCTGACCGTAAGAAGTTTAGCTCTCTGCAGTGTAGTTTCAACAACAAGAGCAGGGGTAGTCCATGGCTTCTATTCAAAATGCCTTCTCTCATGTTTGACTGGACTTGAAGGATTTTCTTCTATCTTTGTGGTAACTAAATTAAATATTTTTGTGTTTTAGCTATGTCACAGCTAAAGCTGTTGTAGCTTGGTTATAGCTGTTGCAAAGTCCCCCTCAATATTTTACAGTGCTTTCTCATAATTTTAATGGCAGCTTTGGGAATGTGTATAGCCAGGTACTGAATCAATATTGTCACGTACCTACCATTATGGATTAAAAACTAATATTAGAAAGTAATTTAAACTATAAGAAAAATTATCTATAGTCATTAAAAATTTATTGGAGAAACAGCTTAAGAGCATTTCAAGCTGTATCCATAACTGACATAATTAGTGTTAAAATTAGTGAAAAAAACCCCAAACATTTTATGTAATGAAATTACACAACCTGCTTTTTTGATTTTGAACAAATTTTCATTATCTTTTTTAGTTGAATTTTCAGTCATATAATGTGGAGAAGACCATTTTATAATTATGAACATAGTGTTTTAAATAAAATTAAGTAGAAGATTAGAACACCTTATGTTGGAACATTGATCACCCAATTATATTGGTGTCATGCTCTTCTCTTTAACTGTGAAATTTTAAACTAAGATATTCTTTCAGAAACTTTGGAACTTACATTTCCAGAAGTTAGAAAAGGATATGCTTCAACTGAATGAACACCAGTAGTTTTGATTCCCTTGTTTGCTATCTAAAAATAACGCATAATTTTTATGAAATTATAAAACTGGTCATAATACCTCTGAAATTAAGCCATTTTCTTTTCCTTGGATGTTAACACACCGAAGGATTTGCAAGCAGTGCAGGATGCATTGGCTTAATTCTCCAGTGAAAATCCACTGCTTCATATTTACCCTTATACAGCAATTTCAGTAGGAATGGTTTTACATGACTGACCTTTGATTTTGAACAGTTTATTAATCTTAACTTCTATTACATTTCATAGGCATTTTTAAATTAATAGTAATTATAATATTAACACTATCATATTTTGAAAGTACCTCCTTGTCTCCTCACAAATTTATTTCCCAGTGTTGCAGCAGGCTTTTGTGTCTGTTGAGTTGCCATTTCCCAGGAAAGGGAAGTGACTTTTTTGAATGATCTGGAGAAATTTGCTTGGAAGTGTTCATTCACTATTAGAGCCCATACTCAGCTAGTTGTACCTAAAGTATACTTCACTGTCTGACAGTGTGGTTAGCAAGTCACAGCTCTCTTTAACGTTGATAAATTCCAAGGTATGGAGTACACGTTGTGGAGCGTCCTTCTCCAACGTGTGCTGCAGATCTCTGCCCATTACCTAACATGAGTTTGAGTATTGTTTAATGTGCCACATGCTGCTGCAGCTGCTCAGGGTATGGCAGTCCAGAAGAGTGGGGCTTAAGGCCAGAAGGAAGCATTGTGTGCTGGTAGCTGGACTTAAAGATACTCAATTTCCTCTTGTCTCAGCACGCTCCAGCACATCACTGAGGCTTGGCAAACAGAGCTGATGTAATGGTGGTCGCTGTGTGTGAGGACTGAGATGTTTCACACACGCCTTTGGAACTGCACAGCCATGTTCAACCTCTGTGAAAATTCACAGCATTCCCTTACTCATCCTTGTGACATGTAATTTATACAACGATCACCTTTTAAAATGTGTGAGCTTTCCTTGATGACAAAATTACAGTTTCTTAGTATTCTTAACAATACTGTAAAATAGGCAAAGTTATCTAAAACACAGCTGGAAAATTCCTATGCATTATTTGTATATTAATTTAATTTGAAAATGTGACTTCTCTGTTTCCTAAAATAATGATAATTTTTGAATTTTCAGAATTCACTGCAGATGTTGAAGTGTCTGAGTTCAAAGCAGGTTAAAACTAAGCCATACACTGAAAATTAATAATGTTTATCTCTGATTTTTAGATGTGCAGTTGTGATTGTATGCAGGAAATGAACTGAACTGCAACAGTTCTGCTACAGAACTTAGGCAGAGAGGAGAGGAAAAAAAGATAAAAATTCTGAGCATATAAGTACATAAATATTTCCATTAAGCAAATCTAATGCATTGCATCTTATCATTCAGAAGGTACCTTGTCATGCTGCGTAGAATACTTTTTGTTTTCTCTATCTTCCCTGCTTCTTCTTTCTTCACTTTTTTCTTTGTCTTAAATTACTTTGTTTTAAGAGCTGACAGTTGCTGACTACTATAATAATAGGAAGAAGTAAATTCTATGCTTCTAATTTCAGATTTTCTGAAGCAGTGATCTGTCCCAGTTCACAATACAGATTTAGGAAATTACCTTTCAGGAGACATGCGCCTTCAAAGTAACAGTAAAATAATCAGTGCCTTTCATGTGACCACATGCATTAATTTACTTTCAACAGAAATAATTTGAGATCTCTATCAAGATAGTCTTATAATGGTAATTTTTTTATATGTTTGGTTGTTTGTCCTACCTAGTTACCAGGTAATGTCTCCTACTTTCCAGTAAAACAACTTACTTCATGACTGAAAACAAAAGTATACATCTTTCCATATTTACATCTATAAATTACCTGCTTGGCAAGAGGAATGTAAGCACAGATGCATTTAACTTTGCAAGCTCTTTTCAAAATTTTCCAAATACTGTAATTTAGTCTTTCTCTTCTATCCTCTTGTAGTCTTCTAGCCTAATTTAATTTTTTTAAGCATTCATATTATTTATAGCAAAGAACAGAGTGCAATGTATTTAGCAGAGAACTGTAGGCTCTCAGGGTGAACAAAAGGAAGATAAAATGTCTTATGGTTTTTCAACTCTTTTCTGTAAGAATAAAATCTGACTCAGTGTGGAGACAACCTACATGCAGCCTTTCTCCACCCGCCTGCCAGCCCAATGGAGTTTGCTTTTGACTCAGCTGGATATTGCTGCTGCTTTCAGATACAGAATGATTTTCTTTGATTTTGTACTGTATTACTGGATAAAGAGCAGGGAGGGAGAGATGAGGCACACAGTAACTACATTATTGTCACGTTCACAGCTTGACCATAATCTTGTGGACACAATTACCATTTTTGTTTATAATTAAGAAGAAAAGCCTCTTAAGAACATCTTAATAATATTGAGTGATGTTAAAGATTCTAGTGTATCAAAGCTAAAGAATCTATATATAAAGTATAATTTCAAACTGATCAAAATCCAAATTGGCCTTCGATTGTTTTGAAAGAAAGAACAGATTGTGCTCTGCCCTTATGAATGAAGTAGTTCCAGCTTTCTCTGTCACTTTGCAAATGATATAATCTTTGCATGACTCAGTTTCCTTTATGATGTGTTTAAGATTCATGGAGTGTTTTTGGAATACTATGCTATAAGCCGTAGTACCTAAATATAAGTACCTAAATTATTTTATACAACTGTTTATTGTTTTTATTGCCTGGAGAGCAGAAATGTGAAGAGAAAAGCTACATGAGGCCTCTCCAATATTTGGGCATCAGAATATCCATGGACACGTACAGTGTCTTCATGTAGTGGAGCAAAGATAATTCTTTTGTCTTGTTTTTGTAGGGATGCATTGACTCTTTCAATGCATACATCCTAAAAAGGGATGGAATACACTAAGGTACCTCATTTTCTTGAGGAAACAGTGGACTCTTCTTGATCTACCAGAGGTATCAAAGATAGACTGTGTCAAATGAATCTGTTCTCACATATCACTATTCTGTCTAATTTGTGAGCCTTTCCAACATATTCTTTTTTTTAACTGTGGGCATGAAATACCTTCCAATACCAGCAGAAGTACTGATAATATGTGTGTTATGGACAGGAGTTCTTTTAGCCCTTGAAAAAGCACTCAGTGAAAATTAAATTCACCCACTGTGCCTTGTGCTGAAGACAATACAACCACCTAATTAGAAATAAATGGGTTGTTGTTTTAGTGGTGCCATCCTGATGAGTATTTGAATTTTAAAGGAAGTAACAAATAAAACAAAAGTCTACCAGAGGAGAAATTGGTTGTTTCAGTTATTGTCCACCATTGCATGTTTTTGAATTATTTAATTTCTTTCATTTATCCAATCCTCCTGCAAAAGTGAACAGAAAAAGGAAATGTTTCTTTTCTTCCCTCTATGTGCAAGGACCAAGGTTCGTATAATTTTAGTGATTAAAAAGAGAGAAATGAATGTAACTTTTCACCTAAATGTTTCTGTAGTTTTCACCTAAATGTTTCCTCTATAGAGGATATGAGTCTTTGCTGCAAGAAGAAAACATACATTAACATTGAGAGTTTCGTTTAAAACTGTTTCTGTAGTTTATGTGTTGTCTTTTACCGATGGGTGTAAGTTGCAGCTCAGTCTCTTTCCATGGAAAAAAAAGAAAAAAGAAAGTTTCTGTGGATACAGCAAAAAATACGAACCTTAATTTAGTAAAAGTTTGCAACTTCTCCTTTGTTGAAGCTGGTACAGAATTAGAACAAAGATTATATTGAGAACCAAACAAATAGGGTTTGCTTTGGTAATTTCAAGTGCTGTAAAAAGTAATATATATGCACCAAAATGAACTCTGTTGAATAAAAGCCAGTGAATACACATAACTAATTGCTGTATTTTTACCCTGCAGTATAAGAGGTGTTAACTAGCAAGAGCATCAGAAATTGAGTGATTTTTGAGTAATGCAATTCAGATAGTTGATAAAAACAGAATCTAAAGAAAATTGAACCTCCTTGCTAAAAGCTTGCACCTCTTAATATTATTGTCTGAGCAAGTATTAAATCCAAATATTGTAAGACACCTTCATGGCATTTTAACATTCATCAGACCAAAAATACTTGGTTTTCACACAGCTGTAGGCACAATTTGTATATAATATATGCTTTCCTGTGCTTCATGCCTAACACAGGCATTCCATAACTTGTAGTACCAGTTGTAACGTATCTCTCTTTTTTTCCTAGCTTTCTCTTATACTGTCTGCATAACTCTGCTCTGAACAAACAGCAGCTCTGAATTTATATCTTTGAAATTACTTAAATTACTTTAAACATGTGACTTTCGTACAATTTCAAATAAAAGCTGCCTACCTATATTAATCCCTTTTTATATGAATTCATAATTTAGTGGTGGTAATTTAAAATTCCTTAACACTAAAAATGGGCTCTGCAGTGCTCTGTATCATGTAGTTTACAACTCTCCTTAGAAGTCGTTCTGTCTTAATTGTTTTTTTTCCTGCTAAGAAGTTGTTTGCAACCTTAAAGTAATCTCTTTGTTTCACTGTCCTTTTATTATGTAGTAACAAGGATAACTTTTATTAGAGCATCCCATATTACTGATGAATAAATATTTTAAAAATTACAATGTATTCTCTTTTCTTAGTATCATATGCATGGGTTGAGGTTCCATGTTGTTATCAATGCTTTCAAAATTCAGCCTGAGGTAAAAGAAAGGATGTAATGAATTCCTTGTCACACCATTGTCACTGGTCTTGGGTTTTGTGTCAACTCCATCATACTTTTCACAAGTCAGCTCATCAGCTTGATCTCCAAAATTCTGGATGTGCATTACAGCACAGATCTGGGGACTTGCAAACAATTGCAAACATTTGCCTTCTTACAATGTTTGTACAAACACCAAAACCTGATTATTACATTTTGACAACTGTAGTTTAAATCCTGCATCACATCACATCTGAATCACACAGATATGCATAATTTTATGAAGAAAATATTTTTATTGTTTATAATTTAACTTACAGTTGTGTTTTGCTTAGTGTTATTATGACAAATTCTTGATGTGTTACATGTAAGAAAGAAAGGAAAGGGACTCTTGAACAAAATCAGACCTTTGGAAGGATGTTTTATACACATGATTAGTTAAGACAAAATATGGAAAACCCTCTCTTGCAGGAGCCAACTGTGATGACAAATTGCCTAAATTTTACATTAATTATGTTTGCTAATACTGGACTCAGGGTAGCACTATCCCTGTCAGGTCATGGAGGTTTTGTGTAAGCTTTATCCGTGAGGGAACATTTCAAAGCCATGTGCTTTTGTATACTGTCCACATAATGAACAGAGCTTCTGTTTCAACTTAATTCCTCTCACTGCATGGCCAGATCAGAGCTTTTCTTCTTGTGATTCTTGAAGTCTGCTCTAGTCCACTGCTTCTTTGTAGCATCTTGATGATTTTGCATTAGCTACTTGTTTTTCCATCACTCTTGGACGTTTCTTTTCCTACCTTGGCTTTTAAACAAAACTAAATTCCTAGCTTCATGTCTTTAGAACCTTTGAAGCCTTTTTCCCCAAAAACCTGCTCCAGTTTCTCTGAAAAAATCAGGGAAAATAGTGGTGTCTCTTAACTCTGTCAGGCCATCTTTAGAACAGGACACGAAGAGGTGTTGGCATCTGAGCCACCTCAAAGCCACAAGAAGCACCTCAGTTAAGTTATGGGCATGTGGAAAGAAGAAACAGCATCGTGTGTTAAACTCAGCTTCCTTCAGTAGCAGTAGACCCTTGTAATTCTTCTGAGACCACAAAAGTCCTCCAAAGGAAATCTAAGAACATCTCAATACATATAAGTTATACTGCCCCTGTATGCATGCACACATTTGACATTTTTGTCAGTGTGTATGGCCTTAAAATTTAGCAGTGTTGATGACGATGCTATTTGTTCATCAGCTGCTAAGTCATCTGTCCACAGCTAATGTAGAAATGAAGTTAAGGGACTCATTCCTTAAGCTTTTCCTCCTCTATTTCTACATCTTGAAAATCAGACTGTCAGGGCTGAGAGCCCTTGGAACTCAGGTCTTAAACACAAGAAAAGCACAAGCTTATAAGAACAGAGGAGTTCATTCCTCACTAAGCTTTGCTTGGAATCATGTCAATTGATAATGGATACTTCTTACCACTTCTTTTTTCCTTTATAAATAAAACCGTTAGTCTGAAAACAGAAATATCAATTCTCTCCTGGATCCTGCTTTGACCATTTTGTAAAGCCCAGCTTCTCATGGTGCTATATCTAAACAAAAAGATAGATTAGGCCAGGAAAACATGCAGAGATTTTTTTCTTTGTTCTCTATAGTATGCTCCAACTATAGGAAGAAGTAAGTTAACCTATATCTTCCAGGGAATATAAAAAAGTTGATGTTTTTGTAATGTAATTTTGCTTTTCTTTTCCTTTTGATTCATTTCTATTCCGTGTTGGCAACGAGTCTGCTAATTACAAAAATAAAAGTTACTGTTTGAAATAGGTTCTTTTCAGATCTTTTCCTACCAGTTTTTAGGAGACACCTTGATTTTGTACTACTTTAAAGTAAATTTGTGTCTACCACACCAGTCAATGCCTTTGACACCACTGTGTGATCTATAGTGGCAGCACTTGCCCTGAAAAGACACTTCCTCAGAACATGTTACTCTGTGTAAAATCTTCATGTAATACTCAACAGATCTCTGTTCAGCCACACTCTCTACCCCAAGATCTTCTGTTATGTTCCCACCAAGAACAATAATTTCTCTTAGATTACATCTATAAGGGCTATAGCTCTTCTGGTATAAATTCTGCCCAGACAAAGCAATCAGAATCTCAGTGTTCAATAACAAGGTTAGTGTCAAGTGTACCCTGGCACCTATGCTATCAGCACTACAAAGTCTATCTTCAATTTAAAAAATGTGTAATGTATAAATGTATAAATACACTATAGAACACTATGTTCTCCCCTCTTATAGAAACAAGGATTATATTATCTTTTTAAAGTGTTCTTCAGGTTTTGTTTGCCAGTCCAAATTGCAGTGCCCGTGGAAGCCTAGTACATCTGTCAAACAGGCTTTGTATAGCATACCCCAGAGCTACACAGTCCAAGCTCTGGACATGCCATCTTCTCAGAGACTGTTCCCACAGTATGCACTTCAGACCAGATGTATTCTTATTTGTATTTAGAGACTGGAGAACCAAGTCCCTTAAGAGATAATAGGGGTTTTATGACAACAAACTTATATGTATATTTTTGCAAAAAAAAAAAAAAGTGATTCATGCAGAATCCTTATTTAAAATACAAGAATCTAAGTGCTTAAACTGAAGTTCAGAACCCCCTTGCTTCCACAAGGGAGATTGCTTTGCAACCCACACTCTGCAGGCTGTTCCATCACTCAGTTTTCACATCAGAAATCCCTGCAAATCATGCTAGGCTACTAATAGTTGGCCTATTGTCAAAGACGAACAATTCATGTCCTTTATCTTCTGATGTGACAGCCTTTTGAATCTTTTGAATGCTGTCTTCTGCATTTATCTCTGAAAACAGTCTTTATGATCTCTGCTCTTCAACAAGGACAGCTGAGATTCAAACTCTTATAGTCAATTCCTTTGCACTGTTTTCCATAAGGACAAGTGGTAGGATCTATCTGAAGCTTTTACCTAAAGAGAATTCTGACTTTCATGTACTGAAGGGAGTTAACTTACCTCTATTCTTTCTTAAACTTCTTACACTTTGTCTCTGGAAACAAATCTCCAAAAATTAGTGTTGTAATGAGGACATGACCTTACAAGAACAGTCTTTTTTCATCAGAAGCTGAAAGATTCAAGGAACTGCCAGTCCCCTCTCAAAGATGTCTAGTGTGTAAGGGAACATCATCACTAACTCTCTTTTTCTTATGAAAGGTCCACTTGGCTGCAATTCAAGCAGAAACAGAGGCTTTCCCCTGGACTTCCTTATATTTGACATTTGCCATACAGCCACCTGGAGCTCCTTTCACACTTTTGCTAGATATTATGCACTTCCTGAAGCGTCTAGAAATTTTACAGTCTTTGAGAAGTCCATACCTGAGTCTTTACTTAACTGAGTCTGTAAAGAACTCTTCTAGTTCATTGCAAGGGGTTCTACTTGGAATTCTTATTGTGTAAGTTTAAAAATAATAATTTCTCTCCTAAACTGTTATTCTTTAAGATGTTTGTATATATACTCAAAACTCTCTTACATTCACTGTCCATTTCAAAATCTTTTACAACGTGTTAGATACATCCTTTTAGAGAAACTGAGAATTGGGAATATGGTCTGCCTCTTTTATTACTGTGTGGAGAGAAGAGGGCATGGGCAAGTGTGTTAAGGTAAACTGCTAAATTTAAAGCAGTTGGAGTACCAGTGCTAGTAACTGCCTTGGTAGCCAACTGGTAATTGTAGCATGAACTAATGTGTATTAAGTAAAGATTGCAGCATGATCTTTCATCATATCCTATTGATTATTCCTGTGTGCAAGAGCTATGCAGTTGCTGGTATAATTATGTGCCTTCTTTAATAAAAGAAGATAGTATTCTTAATCCACTTCTAATAAAGGTATTGATAAAGTCTTGTCACCTCTTTTGTAACCAGACCAAGCATAGGTACTTCCCTTAGAATAGCAGAATTTGCTTAGACCTGCATCTTTCCATAACATAGATCAGTTTGCAGTCTCCAAAGTTCCAGAGCAAAGTTTTTTTCACCTAGCAACAGTTCTCAAAGCAGGTAAATATATCTTACATATTGTTTTTTAATGTTTATACTGACGTACAGATCAGATTTAAACATCAAGCAAGGTACTGAGTTAGCTCCACGGCTCATAATCCAAGAGCCTACTTCTTACTTTACTTCTAGCATCAGATAATTCAAAGTATTTTGTAATATACATTCCAATAATGTGTAAGTCTGCCAGGTTTGCCAGTTAAACTCAGATACAAATTTCTGTGAAATTCCAATTCGTAGCAGTAGTAGTAGGTAGCAGTACCAGTTGGTAGCAGTAGTAGTTCTGTGGGGATTTTTTTGTTGTTTCTTTGATTCTGTTCTATATTCTTTGTAAAGCATGGCAAAGATTTTTTGTTTTTCCAAAGAAACAGATACTTGAACTTAGAGCCAGTGGACAGGGGGACCAGTCACAATGGGAGAGAGTTGTCACTGCCTGGTCCAGTGCAGACTCCATTGCACTTCACTGATTAGTATAGAAGTGATCAGTTGTTTAGTGATGCAGAAGTCGGGTCTGATTACCCCATTAACATCAAGTCAGTGAGAATGCAGCTAAAGGAATTAAATTTTCCCTTATTTGTGTCCCAGACCCCTCTATTTTGTGCTGCCTAGGTAGAATAGGATGAACTTGGTGCCATGTTGTATTTCTACAAGGGAGATATAAATAGGATATTGAAACCTAGAAAAGTGCTGATTTTTAAGTTAGTGGTCACTACTTCATTCTTCACGAAAGTATGTCAAATGGTGAATTCATTTAAATTGGAGGATAAAATGTTAATAATAGAAATTACTATTAATTATGTGCAGGAATTATAAAGATAGCTAAATCAGTACTTCAAAACAGTTTTCTCAGATGTCTTCCAAACCTAAAATAATCATAATTACATATCACAGACACAGAACAGTTTGGCTTTAGAGGTTGCACATTAGTATGGGGTCAAACTTTAGTTTATAAGTCTAAGTTTTAAGCAAGTCTCTATGCTTGTTTGTGTAGGCTTCATAGATGTGGATTCCCAAATACTAAATGGAAATCTTGAAACATGTATTTAATTTTAATGATTGTGTTATTTTTGTTTGTAGACTTTTGTGTGCGTGTCTGTTATTTCACTGGTTTGTTTACAGGCATACATATTTTTATGTAATTTCTCCACACTATGTGTGTTAGAAGCCACATGATAAATCTGGAAAATGGTGTTACATTATTGTTTATTATGCTATTCTTCTCACATATACTAAAACTGAATTAATAAATTCCCTCTGAATTGCCAAATGTGATGACCGTGCTTTAATATGTTCATTGCTAAATACCCCTACAAAATCTTGTTTCTTTCTGACTCAAATCTGGTCAAGAATAACACCTCTGCTGGTGTCAGGAGTCATGCACAGATTATGAAAAATATGAGGAAGTGCTAAAATTATTTTTCCTCACCGTGTTACAGTTTTCATTCAAAGATTGTGAAGCATTTTCTTTTTCTCATGGTTTACATGCAAAGAGCAAAAATTCCTTTAATATTTAAGCTTTTGACATAACTGTGCTTTCACTGGGAAAATATATAAAGCCTTTTGCATATATCTGCTCATTTTCCTGCTGATCATAAATAGCTTCTGTATGACTTGACAGCTTGGATGTTCCCTCCTGAATTAAGTTCAGACCATTTGTTGGGTAGCAAGGGGAAACTCATATAACAGATGCCCGCACTAGCAAGCCTAGAAAAGTTCTAACAGCAGAGTACTTGCTCTTCAGGAATTATTTCTCTGTTAACAAAAGTCCATTTCCCCCAGATAATTTAAAGTGTATTTATTAGTCTAGTTCTGAAGTTATTTTTAGATAAGGTGTAATACAAAAGCTGTACAAACAGACTTGCATTTAAAAATATTTCTGTGTAAGTATTTTGAACTTTTTATTGATTTATGTATTTTCAAAAGTAATACTGTACTTCTATGACATCCATTCAAAAATACAATTTAGGAAGTGTAAGCCTGGACTGCATGACTTACAAATACAAAACCGTGCACACTTCTGTTATTGGCCATAGCTTCAGAAATTTATTAAAAAAAAAAAAAAGTAAAGCCCTCAAAAAGCCCTCAAATAATCTATAAGAATACTGTTTTTCTGAACTGTCTCCAAAAATGAATATGTATGCTGCGCAACATTAAAAGGTTTTCAGTAGAAAGTAGAAGTGTTCTTGACTTCTAAGGTGGCCTTCAAAAGTTTGACAGTGTTGTCCATATCATATATTGCTTCCCAATTGAAATGAAAATTTAAACATTAAAAAATGTGTAGGGAAAATGCTCCAAATCCTTACATGGTTATTTTCACAGAAATAGAAAATCATTTACATAATGCTTTCCATTCCTATTCTCACACAACTGAATGGCAAAGCTAATGAATGCCCCTTCCCTGTATGGACTCATAATTACTCCTGAATCACTGAAACTGCGTTCCTGTATTTAAAGCTGTGGCACTCCCTGACTCCATTACTGACATGCTGGAGTCTAGATTGCATTTTTGTCCTAGAAGCTGCCTGGTAAAAGAACAGGCTGTGAAAGTGGCTACCCTGCTAAGGAAAACTAAAGCTTTAAAATGAGAGGAAGGTGGCCTAGGTCAGATGAGTACTTACCTAAATACCAGAGAGCAAAACATTAGCAAGGAAAGGAACAAAGCCATAAGGAAATGAAGTTTGCTCATAGAAATGCACAACACCTACCTCTAAGGAAAACTTTAAGTCCAGGACATCAATGTGTATTTTAAGCAGTCTATATTATATATATATATATATATATAATATATTCTATATTATATATTATAATATATTCTATTTTATATATCTATGTCTATAGCTCTTTCATTTTATTTATTTCACACACATGCACTATATGTATGTATGTATATGCGTGTGTGTGTGTATATATATATAATGTGTTTTGAGCTAGAGGAACTGCTACTGATAGACTGTATATATTGTAGCCTGCTCACTTCATTGGTACCTAGAAGCTCATCTGTTCTGTGCTCAATTTCTGACAGTGTTCTTCTAAGGCAAATGAAAAAGCTGCTGTATAATTTTTTCCCCTATGAATTGATGACATCTTCCTCAGCAGCAGGAAATCTCTATGCCTAAGTTTTCAGTCAATAGACAGATTGCGTGTGCAGTTTTCCTTTTCATAGGACCAGCCTGCCTCCATGTTTCACTCTGAATCTTGTTTGGGGCACAAAGAAAACAGAACAAAGAAGAGTTCATCTTTTCCATGCCACATACCCAACTGCTCAGGAAAATATAAAGAGATAATTCTTCCATCTTTAATTTTCTCTGTTCTAGAATGATCTGTTAATTCAGCTCACATATTCTCTTTGGTTCTATTGTTGTTTGGTGTTGGGAGGGGAGGAGGAATTGGAAAAATATCTTTGTTCAGTAGCTTCTGAGGCCCCAGCATTTTCTCCTGTTTCCTATCTCATTCACAATCCCTCTTCTGTGCCACCTTTTTTTTTTCATTCTGTTTACCTTTAGTTCTTTGTCTGGAAAGAGTCATAGAAGCAGAAATAGGTGGTATTTTTATCAGCATGCTTTAAGAGTAATTTTTTAAGAGCAATTTTGCAAACTTCAGAACTGAGGGGGTTGAGTTTGCTGTCCTGAAATACAGCACATTTATATCCATACAGCAGAAACCTGTTCCAAAGACTGAGCTGTACACAAAGTGTCTAAAAGAGTAAAGAACTAAAATGTAGTCATATGTGTTCTCTTCTTGCTATTTTACTTAAAGCTATTTCCTTCAAATAACACAGAGTTTCTCCTGTTACTGCTTTCAGACATAAACATTCAGATAAAAGGCAACGTGGGATCATTTTGAGGCAGTCAAGTTGAAATCAGAGAGAATTTTTAACAAGTTGGCAATCCTTATGTCTGACTAAAGCCAAAAGCCCTGGTCTGAAGCATTTTGGATAAAGGAGAGTTTAAGGCTTTTCTTGAAAAGAATGTGAGACTAAAGGTTTGCTTGTCATTTGAATGAGAAGGTTTCTGTAGCTCAGTAAATCATTTAGTAATACTTCTTCCCTTTCACCCCAATTCCTCACCTCCTCAGTCACAGAGGTAAAAACTGAATTTAAGAATTTCGGAATTTCAATGATCCTGCAGGTGGTAGGGTACACAGGATATAAAAAGAGAAAAACAGTGATTTTTCAACATGGATTTCTACCCTAGTAGCAAGAGTTGTAGCCAAATAATCATATTTCATTTAACACAGTTGGGCAGAATTGTCCCTTCCTGCTGTGAAGGGACGTAGATCTGAGTTGGTGAAAGGTCTGAACTGGTTCTCCAAATTACAGAGAAGCTTCACCTCCATATGATTATTAGTGACATGATTTACAATGCATTATGAGCAAGCTCCTTTGTAGCTTCTTATGTAAGACCTCACTTGCCAGTTAAAGGAATATCAGTTTTCCAGTCTTTGCATAGTTCAGGTAATTTGAAAAATATGTTCAATTGTTATTCATCAGCATTTGGCATTTAATAGCAGAAATTGTGTGTATGTGTGCCTGGTTTTTTGCCTGCTAGATGTTATCTCAGCATTCCCTAAGTTTTCTGCATTGTCTTCCTGTGGGAACAAATGCAGATCTTCAAGAGGTGTGGTATTTTTCCGCTTAGATTTGTAGTAATATGTATTAAACATTCCTTCATATTTTTAAAGGTCTTTTCTTTTTGGCTGTGGTAATTCAATGTCAAATATTTTAGAGACAAAACTGAGTGACATTTGTATGTGGATTTTTTTTTATTATTATTTTCTCTAAATTTCAGTCCTTATTTTAAATGGAAGTATGATTACATATTATTATGTTATTTAATTTCTGAATATCAATGACCCAGATATCTAGTAAAAAAGACCACTTTTAATTTTATTTATTACATCTTAATGTAGTTGTACACTATTCTACAAATATTGAGAAGAACCTACAAAATAATCCAGTTTCTTATTTGGACTGTGAACTAACACTTCAAATTATCAACATCCACACTTAATGCAGCAGGAAAAAATATTCAAATTTATGACAATTTTGATTAATATTAAAAGAAATTTTCCAGATTACTGATAAAAGAAAAAAAAAAGGTAGAAAAAACCAGTGTGTTAAATTTTTTTCCCACGATTTTGTACATTTTCCATCTTCTGAATTATCTTGAGAAGAAACACTCACTTGAGACATGCAGGCCAATTGCAATTGAGTTCATTGTGGAAGCACATAAAAATCATTGCCTTTTTTTCAGCTGATTGCTCACCCCAGGGCTGTGGCTTTTTTCTTCATTATGAGCCAATGGACATAGCGTTACATTGTGTGTTCTAATAGAAGTTGGTTTGGGTTTTTTTTTCCCTGTCCTGTTTCATGCATATACTTTTTTAAAAAATCAAAGTAGTTTGCTCTGATATTGAGCTTGAAAGATGGGAAAACTAAAACCATCTAACTACAAACTAAAAGAAAATCCAGGTTAAATTAAATTGAGCAAAACATCTGTTGGACTTTATTTTGATATCAGTATTTATTCCAAAGAAAAAGATTAAAGAAATGCCTCACTGAGGGCACTTGCACAGCTCCTAGACTTATCAGGTACTAGGAGTTTATTTCAGAAAATTAAATTATCAAATCCCTGATTTTAGAAGTGAAAGCTGAAAAGAACATATTTCTTCTGAACATTTAGTATTCTTTCTATATGTGGAAGCCAGCTGACTAACTTTGCTTTCTTGTTTACAAGTTTCCCCTGCAGTGTTGCATGGTGCAGCAACTTTACAGAGTATGGATCTTCGTGCTGCTGTGTGAGTACATTGTGTGCATCTCCACACACTGTTACACACAGATCTTCATGGTGAGGGAAATGCGCTCTGCGTAGCAAATTCTGTGAAACTACACAATTTTCTATCTTCAAACTAAGGAAGTGTCTCCTTGGTGTTTGCACAGGGCAGCAGTTGTGATACGGAGATTCTTCAGAAAGGGTAATTTCCTCAAGCTTTAGAATTGTCCAAATCACTACTACAGTGAAATCAACAGGATGTCAAATGCAGTGAAGTCTTGGTAGAAGGGAAAGACAGCCACCTCATATGGAAGCTCAGAGCTAATGTGGATCCCTGGCCTTTTACAAAATATACCCATGAGCCTTCATTATCTCAGAGACTTCAGAGAAAAAGATTAACCAAGTGCTCGTGGGGTATTTTGAACCACCAAAAATTAAACAGTAGAAATACTTCTTTCAGTGTTTCCAAGAGTCATTCACTAGGTCTGACCTGGTTTAGTTTTGATGGCTTAGCTTCTCATGAGCAGTCATGCTTCTTCCCTGGAGTTTAATTTTGCTTGACAAGTTGGGATCTTAATATTTGTTAATTAACAGTTCATTCTCTCATCAAAACTGCTGAGCTCACAGATGAGTGGCTAATATGTCCCTCAAGTTGTGCCATACATAATTGTTGCACCTGTTACAGTGTCTTGGGGCCTGCAAGTCCAGGGAATTTAGTTCCTTCTGAAGCTCAATATATTAGTACTTTATTCTTTACTCTGCTTAATAAACCCTTAGCATCAGTGTTCTGTAAGTCATTCCTCTGCCTTTCAGTTGTCATAGGCCGGTGTCAATTTTCTGATAGAACTGAATTTTCATAAGGGTAAAGAAGTCTATTGTCAATTAATTAATTATAGTCATATGGCAATCTTATTATTCAACTCTTTGATGAATTTGAAGATGTCCTTCATTTATTAATGCCATGTTCCTCAATCTAATAGTTACTTTTTCAGAGATACTGAAAAAATATTTATTCTTTTTACATGATTCTGTCTGCAAGATTTCTGATTATTTTCAATGCAAAAATGTAGTCGCAGGAATGTAGTTATTACATTTTAAGTTATGCAGTAACATTTTTTTCTCACCATACAAAGTAAACATTGTAAATTAATGAAGCCCTAGTTGAATTTGCAACGGAGATATTAGTTAGGATATGTAGAAGGAATGAGTGAATACTCTCAAATCAGTTTTAATAGTAGTTTATAATGCAATTAACTATCAAGCAGTACCATATCGAATTCACCTGTTTTAGTTGTCAGGTTTTTAACTAACTCCATTTAGAAGTATCTAGAGATAGAAAACAAAAAGTAAATTCTTGTGAGAAAGGCATTAACTTTGTTTGAGTCATGCTGATTTATGGCACAGATGTGGGGTTTTTCTATGTTACACTCTTTTTTGCTTGCAGAATGATGCCTCCATCTTTGATCTGACACACTTGGTAGATGGGTACACCTATAGGAGCTCCCCTTGCTCATTATTCTGAAAGAAACACATTCTACCATTCTGATACGGTCAAGGGTGGGAACAAATTTGTACTCATTGGCAGGAAAACCAGATAGTCTCAAAAAATGAAGCAAAAGAGTGTTTATAAGGTTAGAAGTTACTTTTAATGCTTATGGCTGCAATCCCTATTCGCTGCTATCACTGCAATCACTGTTATCAGAGTGAGATGCATATAATTAAATTTGAGAAGTGTGTGATTCAGAATTTGTAAGTCACAAAGTGTTTCTAACAAATAAACCACAGTAAAAGTAAGAAGACATGGTACCAGCATGTCTGAGATTCACAAATGGTACATGATGTACTGAGCCAGCTGTCCTTTAAAAAATAAAAAACTCGAGGTTTTTTCAATAGATTTTTCGTTGAAAACTGAGTTCTTGAAACTGCAGGCAATAGGATGCCTTAGGCAGCCAAGCATATCAAAATATGGTGCATGGAGTGACTTTTACTACTCCTGCTATTTAAAGTGCTATTTTCATGAGCTTATTAGCTACTAGTGATCCCAAAGGAAAAATACAATTAAAACTTAATCATACCAAAAGCTGAGGTCCTTCTGATTCAGCGAACTTGTAATCTTGTATATTTAGTAGTTTACTTGTAAATGTCTTAGTACTGAGAATGTAAGATGTATCAATTAGCTTCAGTTTGCAATAATGCTGCTCCTCCAAATTCAGATGAGAGATTCTGTGTGTGTCACAAGATCCTAAGGAATTCTGACTGGCAGCATTTTTTTTTTTTAAAACATCAGAGCAGAACCTTTATTCCCTTTAACAATCCTATTGTATAACCTCCTCATACTCAGGCCTGTTCTCCCCAGCAGATTCAGACACTTAAGAAAAGCTAAGTGTGAAGAATACAAACAGCTTTAGAAGACAGTCTGTGCATACAGTTGTGGAAATAACTTTTGTGGCTAATTTCTTTCCCAACTGAAAACTAAGTGGAAATCATTTGACACAGAATTTTAATACTCTGACACAGAGTTTTAACACTCTTTCCAAAGTTTTAATATCTGGGTGAAATCCGATAGAGCAAAGAATATTTATTTTAAGGAAAATAGGACTTTAATTTAAAAAGATGAAAGTCAAATATTTCTAATGGTAAAAGTTATAGTTCTGTCAGTTCAATATGAGTACTTTTGTTAACATTTTTTATACTATTTTTACTCAGAAGGTTTTTTGAAGAAAGGTGTTTCACATGTCTCTTCCATGATATGAACTGGAGAACGGATGCAAACATATAAAAATAACTTTGCAATGCTATTGCATTGTGACATAGGACACAAATCCCCTTTTCATACTTTGCCTTGTTTTCAACTGAACTCTAAAGAGAACCTGTTGCAAATCTACTTCAGCAATTGCTTTGATAACACTGTAGATTAAAATATAAAAAACACAGGGAGTGTGTAACATACAGTGAATAACACTGTTATTCTGTTTCAGTTCTGGGAACTGAACACTGTTTCAGTTCCCAGATTAACTCCAGAAAAGTAATGGGACCAGTTACATTGTTCTAATCTGAATCTTTGAACTTCTGAGTAATTGTTTTTGATTATCTGCCTGTTATTTATGACAACTTAAATTAAGAAAAAAGAAAATTACAAATTAAGTAAGGTATTTCACTTTCTGTGAAAAGTTCTTGTATCATACAAAGACACTTTTTTACGTAATTGAAGACTTTATAACTAACTGGAATAGGAATATATTTGAGGTCTCGATTTACTTTCCTTATGGCTTTTCCTTAAATTCTGGTCTGTTGACTTCACTACCTGACTTTCTCTGTTCAGATTCAATAGAGAACAAGCACAAACAATCATATTCAGAATCAAATTACCTGTTTTGCAAAGATGTTTTTCAAGAAAAAATTCTGACAGGATCTGTTTTCAAGCTACAAAAGATCTCCACATGTTAACAAGACCAAAATTCCAGGAGTAGAGTTTGATTTTGTTCAAGGGAGCTGTTAGCTTTTTAAAAACTAAAATTTTCAAAATAGTTAGAGAAAATAGTAGTTCAAAGAATAAGAACACTTTTTTTTCATCGTGGGAGTCTAGAATAGCATCCTTACTACCCACTCTCTAGGAAGAAATACAATTAAAAGACTCAGAGAGAGTCTTTTACCTTTGGTAATTTTAATCAGTGATACATTTCCATAAACACATTTTTTCTGTAAACAATTTGCAAGGGAATGTATTTCATGCTGTTTTAACATGCTGAGACCAACTTTATTCTGATACATGAAGGTCTTTTAAAACAACTGAAATAGGACCCATTCTGTGCTTGCTGGAGGGCACCATGTCACAAAGATTATAAAACTATAAACTGCATTCTCCCTATGACTGGCCTTGAGACATCTAAAATTACTTATTATTAGACAGTTTGCAAATAACCCTTTCAAATCTTTCATGTCATTAAATCCGTACATTGTTGGTTACCGTACAAGCTGTACCAGACAGTTTATCCATTCTTAAGTAACTTCCTGAATTTTTCCACTGGTATGACAACACAGTTCTTGTAACCTGTTTGAAATTTGAATTTAAAACCATTTTGCTGCCACACTGTGTGTGGTCTAGTTTTAAACTTATGCATATGATCAGAGGTCAAAGTTTTTCTAATATGCATGAAAATTTGGGTTTCCCAACTAATCATAAGGTACATTGTTCCCACAAAAGAGAACAGTAGGAATGTTCTTATCTACAGAAAGATCCTTAGTCAAGGTTTATCTGGTCTTCATCAGAGATATTCATAGCTGTTCATCAAGGTGTTTAGTGACACTCTTTTCTTCCAAAGCCTTTTGATAGAAAGGAAAACAGGAAGAATTATAAAAATCATGGGGATATGTGCCATTCAAGAAAGTGTGTTTGTGTAGAGAATTCCAGCTCTAGTTATGGCAGAAAGTTCTTTCCTACTGGAATGAAATGCCAGTTGCTTTCAGCATTCAGACCTTCAACTCTGTGTCTAAAATAATTGTTCTGTAATTTCTGTTGTGATACACCTCCTATCTACAAAACAGATGCATTTTCACGAATTTATACTCCATGAATTTTATATTGTTTTCCTAGCAACTGAGCCTGCTTTTCTATAATATTTGATTAAATCCTAAAGCACTGCTTTATCATAACAACTATCATGTAGGTTGTGCATGGGCACGTAGAAACAACCTGTACCTCCCTGACTTACAGGGAGATAAAGAGAGCAAGAAGTGAGAATAAGTTGCTGAGTCAATCAGGAGATTAAAGATTTCCACAAGTTCTTCCAGATGCAAAGAACAATCCAGTTTCATAATGGCATGAGCATTTTTCAATTCTCTGTGTATCACACAGGCATTAGAAAAGACAGAAATCCAGACCCCACTACTAATAACAGGTAAAAGAATTGATGGGCCAAGTGCACAGAGCAGCAGTGTCCTTCCCACAAGGAAAGCCCCTAGCCCTCCCTAGGAGGAGGATCATTTCCTGGCCACACTAATTTGCAGTATGAGTGAAGTGTGCTAGTGGTTGTCACTGACTGCTCATCTACCAAGAAGTTTCCATTGCTCTTCTTACTTAAAGGCAGTCTACCAGCATTATGTCTGTATTTCCTGTCTCCTATTTGTATTGGATTAAAGTATCCCATGACTTCTAATTACAAGAATTTATATCCCTTAACTTTCTTGTACTTTATTTTTGGCATGATTTTTTTTTTTAGATTGTGGTGGTATTCTGTTGGCGATAATGTCTTGCTGTTGTTCCGGCTTCCACTAAACTGAGCTAAACTACCAACACAATAATTTATCTGTCTCATTCTGTGTCTTAAAGGACCATAGACTAATCAGCATAATTCCTGCTTTTTCCATCAAATCAACCACTTTCAAAAGCTGCATCTCCCTTATTGTTCCACAGGCTATGACAAATCACATACCCATACATATGCACATACATATAGATATATGTATAAAATATATTCAAGGGAATTCCAGGTTGTGTACCAAGTGGAATTGAGGAATGTTTACAAATAAAGAGTAGAGACAAAAATAAAAGAGCTTTTAAAAAAATTGTTAATTTCTTTAACTTTTCTGTAGCAATCTATATAAATACACACAGAATATAAAAAAGTTAGATCCCTTCTGTTGTTGCTCTTAATGTTCTGTGAGTCATATTTATAGAAATTTTTTATTTCACAGACTTGCCTTGTTCCAAAATGTTACTCTACATAATTTGTGCTAGGAGGAGGGGTTTTTTATTTTAGCACTTTATTCTTATAAGGCTGCAGTTATATTTTGTATCAAATTTGACTTTTTGCCGTGCATTTTGTCTTTCTATGATTATGTGGAAAATGTGTGTGCATCAGTACAATTACATAATTTTTTTACATATCATAATTTTAAAGCAATGCAGGAATAAATGAGAGAAGAATTTTTAACATAAATGAAAATCAAGAAATATCATAATTTAATACATCCTTCCAGTTCCATGTTAATGTATACAAATGTTTCATATATATGAAGACAGCAGTGAGTGGTATTCACATGTATTTTGGTCCAATGCCATGTTTGTTCAACAGCAGAGAATAACCACTGAGTAGCAGCAGTGAGTAAGAAAAAGCAATTTGGAAATATAACTTTTCATGACTTTTTATTGAATTAGTGACTTGGCCACTGTTGTGAAACGGACTAGGCTCCACTAGGGCACAAGCTATTTCACTTCAGAACAATCTTATTTTTTTTTTTTTTGTCACACCACTTGATGTGACCCTGTGTCCCAATGGATTGTTGTGTTCTGTGTGACTGACTTCCTCCTCTCCCTTTGTGCACGTGTGCATAGTTAGTGATTCCGTCCATTAGACCAACCAAGTAAACATTGTTTGCCTTTTGGGAGCAGAAGTATGACACTGGCAGTGGTCTGCAGTTGCTCCATGTCACTTTTTGGGGTCATTTTTTTTCCTCTTTTGCTTCCTAATATTTCTTTTTTTTTGATGAAGGAAAAAAATTTGTGTTTAAAATAAGGTATAATAAAGCAACAGTTTTATAGCTTGTTTTAGTAATCTATTTTAATTAGGAGCATAGTTACAAAAAACTAGATTTTTTTCTAGTAATTTTTTTTAGCTTATTAGTTAATTTGTTGCATTTTCATGTTCAAGTAAAGATGCTGAAAACTTTGAATATCTTTTTCTTTATATGAATACTACATTTTTCTTACTAGCTGTTGTTGTAGGCACAGAGCTTGTGGTAATTGGGAGTGGGGCTGTGGTGGAGCCTCCTCCCTGATGGGTACAGCTGTGTGGGACAGGTGCCTGGTACTGAAGGCAATGAGCCAAGCACTGACCAGGCACAAGCAGGCACACAGGTGAAATGCATTGGAGATTAAATATATAAGGGACTGCAGTGAAGGGCACAGGAGAAGCTTTCAGCCCTCTGAAGGGGCAGGTGTTGCAGCCTTCCTTGGTGCTGCTTGTGGCTCCACTGTCCCTCTGCCGTAAGTGCTTGATGTCTGCCATAAACTATAGGTATGTCGTGAATTTTCTGTGAACCTTAGGAATTTAGGTATGGACTTCCTAACACAAATTTCCCATTTGACAAGGGCTCCTGTGTTGCCGTAAAACCCTTACTCTGGTCCACATCCTTGTGATCTTAACTCCACAGGAGCACATGAGGCTGCTCTG
Organism: Dicaeum eximium; assembly: GCA_013396995.1. Lineage (NCBI taxonomy): Eukaryota > Metazoa > Chordata > Aves > Passeriformes > Dicaeidae > Dicaeum > Dicaeum eximium. The sequence goes on along the minus strand of VWZP01008835.1, from coordinate 3,468,664 downwards.
GTTACTTCTGAATTTCACAGAAGTCTATCTTAGATTCAGAGATTTCCTAAGTCTATTACTGTTCTGCAGTCTGTTAGGTGATAGACACAAAAAGATTAAAATTACTCATGGCAATGTGCCACTGTTCCTTAACCTTAATTAACCTCAAATGTCTTATTAACTTAAGTTTGGATGCATTGCCCAAGATATTTCTTCATCCTACTTCTCTGCCTCTTCTTGTTTTCTACCCCACTCCTCTAATGGAAAGATAAGGGTAAAAATTACTAAAGAGCTTCTTTGGCTGCTTTAATGCACCACTTTTGTCTATTCTCTAAGGAAAAAATATTTTCCTATTGTCCTTTTTTTTCATACCTGGCACTAGTTTTGTGGAGGTGAATGAAGTTATTTTACTTTCTTCTACCATTCTCCTTAATAACTGGTAATCAGTATTTCATTTGAATTTCTTCTCCTTTCTCCTTGTTGTCAGGCTGCTTGTCCTCTGAAGGCTGCTAGTCTTTTTTACTAGATTCATAACAAATTTGATTGTAAAAGCATCATTTAAAGATAAAATAACATTTACAAATGTGGAAGGTAGAAATGCTATGTCTAACAAGAGCTTTTTTTCCCCTGCAGTCTTGATTTCCCATTCTCCATTCACACACTATACCCCAACACTGTCATAAATCTTCCCCCTGAATTCTAAATCACTCACTCTACCTTTATTTTCTGTCATTTGATTCAAGGTGATTTCTTGTGGTCATTATCTGTCCAACTTGTCTTCTCTCATTCAATATTCCTTTTAAAAAGCTTGTGTTTTCCTCAGTAGCTCTCATGTGTGTTTGTTAATGTATTACATTTCTGTAAATGGGTTCAATTCATTAATAATTACATCATTGTTCATGAAGTGAAAGCTTCTTTATTGCTATCCTACTGTTTGTATATTTCAGGAGGCCGCCAATGTTTAAAACGTAATTACTCTACATTGCAATGCAATCCTGTTTAAAATGGTAGCTTTCAAAAAAGAGTGTAGTCATAAAAGCATAGATCTTTTTTTAAAAGGTAAACATTATACTTCTTATTTTACATATGAATGCCAAATAATATTATAAGAAAATAAGGGAGCATTTTCAATAGCACTGTCTGTTGAAAACACTTGTAAATTAAATATCTGGTGAAATTTTTAGTGCTGAGCATGTGATAATAGGCTTCTGCCCCCATCCATGAGTTAAAAGCAGAAGTAGTTCAGCAAGAATTAAATATAAATATTTAGATTTGTGTAAGATGGTTTTTTAGAAAGTTATGGGAGGGCTATTGATCACTTTGCTTCAAGATATGGAATAATTGCCTTTGGAGACCGTTCCATTATCATGGTACAGCAGTATAGGCACATGTTAGGCTTTTCTCTTAGGAGGTACCAATTAAAGGTCACTGCCTGAAGCAAGGTGACAACTGGAATTGATGGACCACCATAATTTTCAGTAATGTGCTCTGATTTAGCACCCAAGTGTTATCTGAAGTGAAGAAAGATCACAGTAATCCATTAATCAGTGATTTTTTATTTATATCATTTGAGTTCTTTAACCTCACTACAATAATTCTGGTCCTCAAGTCAGTTTATGGACTGAAAGAAAGGAAATGGAGCAATGCAAAATGAAACTGCTAAATGTAAATCTCTCCAATCTGACAGATATGAGCACTTTTATTTGGAATTTCAGTAGTGGTGAAGTCAAGGGATAGGTGGAAAAGAAAACACATTATCCAGTGCTTTGCATATATTCCCACTGTCCCTTTAAGGACTATTTTTTGTCTGCTGAGACAGATGTAAGGCAGCTCTACATGTGATCCATAGCTTGAGAGGAAATTATCTGTCTTTTCTCTCTGCCCAAGGAGTAGACTTTAGTTTTGTATCTCAAAAATGGTCTTGCACTGTACCTGCACTGAAATTCCCAACATCCAGGTTGAGTGGTTTCTGTCTTCTGCATAAGTTACATATTAATTCCTAGTTCTCATAATAATGGCAGAAAGCTGACCCAGTACAAAAAGTAATGGTGAAAGATGATGCAGTACAAATCACTGCAATTGCAGTTTATGAATTTTATTTTCATTTTTGAGAGTTGTATGATTCATTTTGTTCAGAGGAAACCTATAAGAAATGTAATGAATGGCCTTGAAAGAAGTATTTACTGCCTCATGCAATACCTAGTTTGTACTTACTAAAAACTGCAATTATCACTATTTTACCTTTCTTCCCCTGTATCTGAACCCCCAGCACTCATGGTCACAGGGTTACCTGAAGATGAAGAGTGGAATTGTTATGTCAATTAGGTTTGATAGAGAGAAAGACAATGAAATGGGACTTTTTTTTATAATGTATATTTGGTGTGGTTGTAGCAGAAGCAGTACTCCATTGAGTTTATTTCATCATCCCTTTAAATTTTGCATGCATAAATATATATTAATGGCATTAAAGAATATGAATATTCTAACTCCTAAAAATTCAGCATACTTACTATCTTTCTATACTTATCTATACATACTATCTGTAAATAAACCTTGGTTCTTGAAATTTTTATTACAAGATCATTAATTCCCCATTAAACAGTTATCACTAGGCCTATTGATTGTGTAAAGTGAATGGCAATGTCATTTGCTAAAAAAAGTGCAGATTTAGTGACAGTGAATGTATTTTAGAATTCCATACTTCTGTTGACTTATTTTTTGAGAAGGAGCAATTTATTTATAGAACCACCAGAGAACATTTACTTTGTTCTCTTTTGGTTTTACATTTTAGGGAGTTTTGTCAGTACTGCTGCATTATTATTGCTTCAAACTAATTAGTGGCTTAAACAACTGAGAAGGACTGCAGTGCACTTCTGAACCAAAGAATAACTTTTCTGTTGCTAAAAGCACTGGGTTTTTCCTTACTTTTGATTTATTTTAGTTTGGTTTTATGTCCCTTCTCTACAGTTTTCTGGAACAGTTGTGCATGGTTTCTAAAGTGCTGTCCTATATTCTTGTGCCTGCTTGTGTAGGACTTTAATTTCCATCCACTCAAAACATAAACAAACTTACTGATTATTTTAAAGTTACTTTTTAGCAGAAAAGGTCTTACTTGTCCAATTTATTTTTACAGAAGAATTGTTGAATCTGCTTTCTACAGTATACACTTTCACTAAGGAATCAGGAAATGCTACGGACTGGGTTTTTCTAAACATACCAAATGATATTGTCATTTCATACTCATAGGAAATTAAGTTAGTTAATTGTCAAGTTAATGTTTTTAAAAATATGAGGGTTGAGGGAGTCACATCATTTTAGATTCTTAGTAAAATACTCAAATATGGATGAATTCTTTTAGAAGACTTTGCTTGAACCTTTTACTGTTACCAGTGAAGATAATTTTGAATAGTATTAGAGGAAGGGGTGAGGTCAGTATCTAAGAACTATGTAAAAATTTCTTTTTTTTCCATCAGACAGAGGTTAAGAGAACACAAATGAATGATTTCTTTCCATCTGATTTGATACTTATGGAAGAATGCAAGTATAAATTTTTCATATTTCATAAATATTTCATATTTCATAAAATTCCATACGTATCAAAAATCAGATGTGCAGTAAGATGTTAGTCATAGCTTTCTCTAGAAACATAGATCCATTTTCTTAGATAAATAGCTTTTTATAATTATTATTATGAGGCAGTATGAACAGAGGTTGTTTTCCTGGATTTTCTCTGGAAGTCGGAAAAGTTAGCTATACTGCAAATCTAGAGTGAGTTTATGCTTTCCCAATAAATGATGCAGGTTTGTCTCAGACACTTTTAAACATGCCTTCCCTTTTAATTAATTAAGTAAGTTTTAATTTTCTTACCTTTTCAGATAAGAAACCCCAGGGAGCGTTTTCAAGAAGTTTCATTTACTACGTATTCTGTTATCAACCCCATTCAGACTGAATAAAAGGCACAGAGACTTTGGATTTCATTAATTAATATAACCTTAATTGTCATTCAGTGGAAGCTGTTCTTTTAACAATCTCTGCTAAAACACTATTCCAGTACTATTTATGAACCACGTTCTTTCATGCATCCCTCTTGTTGAATCACTGTTTATTATGAGTTTATTTGAATTATGTCTATGGTCTGTGTGCACTGGACTGTCATGCCTTGTCTTTAGCCAGGGACTAGGACAAGGTGACCTTCAAATGTCCCTTCCAAGTGTGGCCATTCTGTGATCTTGATAGTCAGCATAAGGCAGTAAGGGAGAAGTTGGCACCTTCTGTTGGAGCTCCCACATTTATAGACATTGACTTCATTTATATGACTCTTTACTTAGTATTGTAGAGTTAGATTGGGGGTACATCCTTCCTTGCACACACATTGCAAACAGACTTTGTGCTGCTTCCATGTAATCTGAAAAGTTTGGGATGACTATTTGGGATCCGGGCCTTTGCAAAATAATACCGTTACTTTGGGATTTAAGTTTATACTAACCTTGTATAAGTGCCATTACCTTCAAATCAAAATTCAAAGTGTATGGTGCATTAATTTACAGTGATCCAAATGAATGATGCAATTAAAATGTTTTTTGCAAAATAGATGAAATTGCAATTAATCTAGTTGTGTGAATAGTAAATTGGAGAGTCTTCTGTCCTCATGTCTGTGGAGACACTTGCTGGATATGTCCTCCTGGTTGATTTGCCAGGACTTTAGTCTTTGTGCACATTTTTTATCCCAGGTTACTGAGAAAAAGGCTCTTTACTTTGGAATATAGCCACTTAAGGAGTCCTTCAGCTTGAATCCATTTTGCTTATTTCCTTCTCTTGCTAAAGTGTATGTTCACTTCTAATTCATTCAGAAAATAGCCTTGTCTGCTTTTGAAGTTACAAAAATCAGTTTGCCAAACTTATTTCACCTTTTGTACTTAATGTATCAATTTGACTTAACAACAGGTTAAGCTTCACATGAAACTGAATGCTTGTAGATTTTCAGTGTCTCCATCTACTGACCCATATATTTCTTACCCATCTCTACTTCAGCAAGTATGTCTGACAAAGTATCTAATTTTGATTAATACCTGTAATTCATTGTGACTGAAACTGGGTATGATGGCCTCCAGGGGAAAATGGTTAACATTATAAGGTATTATATTCCAAAAAGGCATAATTTAAAGGAATTAGCTTCACCGTTTAGCAAGGCAGTGAATTCATATTGTTTGGCCAGACGGGCCTTGCAACAGCAGATATATATTGGTGTTTAAAAGGCTTTGTGACCTCTAGAAGAAAAAACATGAGGCAACCTAAAAAAAATATGAATTCCAAGTAATAAAGTCAGATTTAGAAAAATCATAAACAATTGCATTAAGAATCAAGAAAGGGAGTGGAAAAAGAAAACAAAACAAAAAAAAGGATGATTTACAAAAATATTTATTTTGCCATTCTCTGAGGGTAGGTAATTCCTAGGCATAGCAGATGCAATATCTGAATCATTTGAAATGCAGCATGCTTTATTTGAAAAGACAAAAAATCATCCAGCAAACTAATGGCACACTGAAAATTCACTGAAATACAAGTACCAGTTTATGAACACTAGCAAATAAGTATCTGTGTTTACATGCACACTGAAGAACAAAACTCACCAAGAAATGGACTGCAGAAGTCCACAAACTGTGAGCATTCTTAGTGCACTTCTGGCTAAAGGGTATTTCAGTCTGATTACACCTAACTTCGTTTTACTCACTGACTTTCATGTACTAATTTTTGAAAATCACCTAGCAATTTGGTTCCTTTGGCTTTCATTTTTACTAATCTTTAATTTTTGAGACATTTTTACACCTTATGCTCATACAATAATGCAGTATCTGACAAACACAGACATGCAGGTCTGCCAACTGCAGTAAGGTATTATTTTAAAATATTTAAACTTAATTGCATTTTAAAGTCTTGAAGTTCAGCAGTAATCCTGAAGCAGGCTGGAATCATCAGGAAATATCAGTGCTGGTAGACTGACACATGCTTCAGACTACTACAGAACCAATTTTGTAGATTTTTAGTGCCATGTGTGTATGATGTGTATGTATGTAATGGCTTTTTTCCTTTCAGTATTCCCCTCTGTTGCTATCTGTGTACCACTGGCTTCTCAGGATGTTTCAGAAGTTGGCACACTCAAGGGAAAAATGTTTGGGTGCCTAAATGTTTATCTATTCTTAAAGCAGTATTACTTTCAAGTATTTTGCAATATTGCTTAGCAGCAACTAAGAATGTCCACCCTTCTGCTCGTTCAGCTTTTGAACAAAGGCAGGACAGTCTATTCATGGAATCTATCAGACAAACCTGTTGTTCTTATTGCACTCAGCCACAGATATTTAGGAAAAGAGCAGAATGACTTTCCCCAGCTTCCGGAAATCAACAGCTTAGGGAAAATGTAGAGCTAGAAGTTGTGTTTGAATTTATTAGTCCTTCATCAATTTTTCTTCTATTACATTACCCATGTGAGATTATATGTCCTTGGTATTTTCCATGCAGTGTCAAGCACATTTGGAAAGTAGCAGTGGAGGTTGCTTCCAATCTCATTGTTTTTATTGGCCTACTTTTAGTATTTATGTTGTAGTTGCAGTTTCAGTTCCTGGTTTAGTGCACATTTATAAAATACTGTACTTTCTATTTTGAAGTAAAAGAGGAGCAAGAAAAACTGTTAGCATCCGGCAACCACACCTTGACGCCCCCAGAGTCTTGGTATGGTGCATTAATTTTTCAGTTTGTAATTTGCCAGATGCATTTAATGGAACCAATTTTCATTACATCTGTTCTATGGTTCAAAGAGCTCTTTTAGTTGCCAAAGGGAGCCAGCTTCACACAGATTCAGAGAGGGTGCTAATGCACTGTATCTTGAAGTATTAGATAACTAGGGATGGTTTTATAGCAAACAGATTATTTTTTAGAGAGGCAAATTCTATATTCATGACTTGACACTATTAGAATTCAAATTTAAACTGCTTAAGTCTCTTTCTTAGGAACCATATATTGATTTTAATGTAATTTTCTTCATAATACTCTCAGATTACTTATCTTTTTAAGCAATTATATATTTGTTTCTTGGTAAAAGAAGACATTATTATACATAAATAAATACTGGTTTTAAACTAAGAATAGCCTAGTAAAGCTTTCTCATGAAATACTAAAGGACATGAGGAATAACATTTTGTAATTTTCAGCTCTAAGACAAGACAGTTTATTATACCGAAACAAACTCACATTACTAACTGTACACGTTGTGCATAATTTTAATCTTCGTAAAATGTGTAACAGTTGTATGGTATTAAATTCAAGATTTCACTTGACAGCAGCTTTCAATGAAAAGGTTTTTCCTCATGGGCTGAAGAAAATTTGAAATGTTCTACTACACTTTGAAGTTCTAAAGCATCAGCCATATGAGAATTATAAAGCACTAATCCTGAAGAGTTTCCACCTGACAGTCATGAAATAGGCTACCTGTGTGAAAAATGACTCAGTTTTACTTCCTCAGGCAATACTTTCCTTTTTTTCTGCTGCTTCAGAAATATCCTGCATCATGTCATAGTGAGAAGATGGCCTTGGAATGACTGGATCTTTTTGAAATTACTGGTCTACACTATCACTGTATTTATCTAAGACATTTCAATGACATTTTAAAAAGTTGTTTATACTAGCAGGTTTATTTTAGTTTGATAAGCTATGTGTAAAAGCTGCTCCAAAAGAGTAATCAAAAGCTTATTTTCACTATGTTGTTCTAAATAGATGTTGTTTGTAATGATAAAATTGTAACAGAAGGAGCAAATTATTAGCAAGAGTTCATAAGTAATTTGTGAACATTAAATATCTACCAGATGCAAATCAGATTAACCAGAGGTTTGCCATGTGGCTTATATTTCAGTTTTATATTGGTCATGGTGTGTAGTCCACTTTTTTGGCCTTGGGCACCAAACAGACAATTTCTTTTTCTGCTTAAGAGGGAAAAAATACCCACAACAAGCAGCCCTCCAAGAATTCTAATCTTTTGTGTTCTCTCATTACATGGAAGCATAGGGAAAGGGATCTTGGCTTTATTATGTGCTCTGGCAAGCAGCAGGACAGTGATGCTTCCCTCTTCTGCTGCCGCTCTGGTTTATCCTGTGTACTGAGCTAATGGCCACATTTACATTTCCTTGAAGTAAAAACAAGTCCTTATAGTGGTGGTATGTTTTGTCACTGAGACTGACTGAAAGAGGAGTTGAATTTGAATTAGCCATTATGAGGTAAAAATGCAAGGGAGAAGGAAGGGACTGAGGAGAGGGGTGAAGGAAGATATTCACTCCAGGTCTGCATTTGAAGTTCAGGATTTGGTGTCACAGAATTTACACAACCAAGAAAGAGAACAGCCTCACAAGGGAAATTAAGAGTTCTCCAGTATGTTCATATTGCATTAATTTTTATAGATAAATACTTAATACTCAAAATTCACAACAAAAGAAGCAACTGGAGGTGTTTGCTACCCTGTGCATTGCCACAAGTGAAGATGTAAAAAATAGGAAAGGATTATAAAACATGATTATGTAAAATGAAGCCATTTGGGCTTTTCTGTAAACAAATGCATTCTAATTTCCTTTTCATATTACTATACCTCCTTTTTCATTTCGTAAAGTTTTTTTGTTTTATATTTAGATGCATTTGGAATTAGGTGTTTTTATGCAATAAGTCATAGTATTTCCATTGTAAAGACACAAAAATAGCTGTAGGTGTAAATTTATGATTGAAACTGAAAGAATAAGTTGCTTTTTGAAATAATCCACTTATAGTCAGTAAGCTATAATCATTTGTAATGCTTTCTTTTCTTGTTTCTTTCTTTTTTTTTTCTTTTTTTAGATTTTTAAATTTCTGCTATTAAACAGAACCTGAGTACTTGCTAACATCAAAATTCTGACAACTCATTTTTGCCTGGGGTCTGGCTTTGCTAACAAAAAGCTCACCATATAAACTTTTTTGCCAGTGTTCCACTGCGGGCTTTGTTTTTTAATTTCCTGACTGAGAACTGCTTTTGCTTCAGCCATTGAGAAGATCCCCAGTCAGATTTTCCCTAGAAACCATAACAGTTCATAACAAATTAATTTCTAGCCAGAAAGTAAGAGATAGCAACTACAATGGAGGAGCTTATGTCATCCCAACTTTGAAAATGCAACTAATGAAATGGAAAGCAGATGGACTGGAATTTGCTCATCAGTATATTAAATTGACAGATTTCAGTCCATAGATCCAGCTTCACCTAATGTCACATCCTGGGAAAATAGTATTTTAAAGAATAAAAATCCCTCTAAGAATCTCTCATTAAATCAAATTTCAACATAAAATCTTTTTTCCATAAAAATTTAGTTTATACTGTTAAAATTGGCCATTTTCCTGCACTTTGTTAGTAAGGATGACCTTTGATACAGAATAGGTTATAAAGTTTTCCATTACATTTAATGATATATCAAGTATTTTTAGGAGAAAATATGAAAAGAATAGAAAGATATGGATATTTTCTCTAGATAGTACTACTTACTGCCTGGAAAATTTAGGTGTTCCAGATGCAGAAATAACCTGAGACTAAGAACTGAAAATACTCCCAAGAGACTACTGTGTAAAGCACATACAATCTCCTTGTTTTGTTTTACTGTTTTACTCTGTTGTCTTCTGATGTTGCCTTGCGTATGTAGAAATATTCCTGTTTAATTTATGAGTGAGAAAAAATAACTTCATCCAGAGAGGACTTCTCTAGTCTTGTGGAGAGCACACCTTGCTCACTGTGCATTTGTGGTGTTACATTTCCTTTGTGCTTAGATTACTTTTCCAAAGCACATAACTTCCAAATGCACATACTTTGCCAAAATACAATGCTGCTTTCTTTATAATACAGACTTAGCCTTGTGCTGCACATGGCTTAGTTCACATACTGAGTTTTCATGGCCTATCTTTTGATTATAATTGAACTCTTGTGATTTCAAATATGGAACAGGGCTGTTGTCAAAATAAAGACAGTGAAAGTTGAAAGAAATAAGTAAAAATAACTTACTAGCTTATCTGATGATACTAACTAATCAAACACTTGCAATAGTGTTTTTACTGAAGGATGCTGTAAATTTCATATCTTTTTATCATTAACTAGACTCAGGGCTATAATGGAAAGTACTAGATGCAACCCTGTATTTAGGAATCTACAAGGCAGACCTGAATTTTAAGTTATCTTTCCTTTCTTCTGTACCAATGTGAACTCCTAACATACATCCTCATATTTTTTCCTGTGTCTGCCTTTACTATCTGGCCCCATCCATTCCATTCTCCAACATGTAGATAGTTTTGATGGCTTTGACAGGACTAGGGAAAAGCAGATTTGAGATTTTTTGACTCTAAATTAAACATCCAGATTATCATATATTGATTATTACTCTAGGATTTTTGTAAATTATGTGAGGAAGGGGTGTGGGAGTGAGTCGATGGTGGTGCACTTTGTGGCACACCACAAGATTTTTTGTATTTTCTGTTTTGACCAGTTCATCAGTTTCAAGTCTTTAAAGAGTGACCTAAATTCTGTTAGTCAAGATGGGCCACAAATTGATTACTGACATTTTCAGGACAGGCTGTGTTCTAGATTTGTATTAAAGAAATGTACACCACATATTTGCACTCAGTAGCATTTTGGCATTTTTGTGTATTTATGGAATCTCAGGATATTTTAACAGGAGTTCTAGAACTAAAATGCACATACTTCAACTTTCACCCCACTTGAGGTGCCTAGACTTCTTCACTTTGCCAAAGCTTAATATAGTGTCATTGTAGAGATTTACAAAAATGCTCAAAAGAATGTTATATAGTAAAAACATAGCACCTATACTGTATATTGAATAAGGAGTCAGATCTGATGTAAGTTTGTAGTGGAATCAAACCAGCTTTTTTAATCCAATCCTCTTGGATATGTGTTAGTGATAAAAAAATGCTCATGCTGATCTACATATCTTTTAGATATGATTGCAACAGGAGTATGCTTAGTTACAGAAGGTTCTTCTCTTGCTTTTCAGCCCTTTGCTCAGCATTGGACTTTTTCTTCTAGGAAGCTGTAATCACTTTCAGCTTGGAATTGTACAGGAATTGAGCTATTGCAGCGTGTGCCTTTGACTTGGGCAGGGCCAAACAGTCTGCTAGCAAAGAGTAAAGTCAGCACAGAGCTGTTCAACAGGACCTTCATGAACTTCATGTTTTTAGCTAGAAACCCAATGTTTAATCCATAATCTGTGTGTATTTTAGCCTGCTATGTTTTTAGATCATCCTTTATTCTATTTGTATTTCTGTGACAGATCCACAACATGACATCATTGTCATGTGATTCTAATTTTGGTCTTATGTAATGCCATGAAGAAGATTGTTTTACATGCATCACCAACATCAAATTTTAAGCCTCTCTAAATTTATTTTTATACAAATTTTCTTGATCAAGACAAAAGTAAAAATATTAAATTATATTGACTTGTAAAGAACAGATTATGGAAAAGTAAATTTCTAAGTTAATCTTAAAAAGATTTCATTATTCCAGCAATTTCCTAGGCATTGAAAGCATTGAAGCACTATTCCTAATTAGTTTTGCCTTTTTTCCCCCAACAGTAAATTCCTTCATGTTCGATTTACTCTTCTCATACTTCATGTAACTGCTAAACATTAGGATACTGCTAAAGCTCTTTAGCACAATAGGTTGAATTTATCAGTTCTGCTATTTTTAATATATTTTACTGGTACAAAGTCTTTAATGTACTGTCATTTCCAAGGCTTTCTTGTTACTCCTTTTCTACAATTAATAGACTCTATTTTCCATTATGATTTTCAGTCGACACTGAAACAAAAGCTCTTTTTCAGAAATCCTTCTTCCATTTAGTGAGTTACTTTCCCTATTTCGTCTTAGCTTTCATTGTGCTCCCCTTGCTCTTTGTCTGCCCAAATGGAACCCAGTCCCCCTGCATTTCTTCTGGAATACACCCTTTTGTACCTTATTAGATACAGTAATTGGCTTTTGTTAAAGGATGTGGTCTATGTAAATACTCCTTAATTATCTGTGTTTCTTTTCTAACTTTAATTTCTTTGCCATTTCAACTTGGTCTGCCGGCACAGAGACCACATTATAAAGTTCTTACAGAGAGATTGTGCCTGAATTATGACTGAAGTTCATCATCAATGCTACCATAACTAGTTGCTGTTTGTGTTTCCTTTGTGCATATGAAATAAAGTACGTTTTTCAGCAACGTCCAAGAGACCTGACAAAATTACTACCATGAATTTCTATTCTGTTAATTTTTTTCATAAAAAATTTAAATTTTCATGAGCATATTTAAATGGCAATGAAAGCAGTCATCCTTCAGTGTTTTTATTTATTAGCAGTACATTCGCCTGTAAACGACTGTAATAATTATGACCAAATATGCAACAAATTCACTTCTACATAGTAATAGCCTGAGAATCCCATTGACTTCAGGCAGTTAAAATTGTATGATGACCCAGAATCTGACCAATTAAAAATTAATTCGATTACTCTTAATATAGTTGAATAGTGTTTCATATGGGGAATGCTGAAATTTAAAAAAAAAATTGAATCATTGTACTGTTTAAAAAAATTAAATTCCCTCCTCCTTCGTGGCACAATATGTAAGTGTTGCTTTGCAATATTTTAGTTCAGTTAAATGTCTCCTTAAGAAAAACAAAATGATACTGATTTATTATTGCTTTGTAGAGTAAATGTTAATGAGTGAAAATTCACTGATGATTAAAATCCATTTTCTAAAGTATAGTTTTTCTTTTATGGAGGCTGAGTGCCTTAGTAATAGCCATGTTTAATTTTAAAATTATTATTGCTCCTACATCAGTTATTATTTAGTATGTATTAGAAGAATGCTTTAATGAAATTTAAGTATTTTTTTTTATTTTTAATATATTAATTATGCTATATGTTTGAACTATTTTTAAAACTGTTGGACCGCTTCCCTACAGCAGGAAGTAGTTTCTCCATATAGTGTATTTTAGTTACATAATCCACATTTATATATATTTATGTCAACTGAAAATTGCCAAGTTATTTGGACTTGACACAATACTAAAAAAAAATTAGGAACTCACATTTTTTGCCATACTGACTCAAGGCACCTATTTTGAGGTTTATTCTTAACATGAGCTATCACACATTCTTTTCTGCACCAAAAAAAAAATTTACATGCAGGCTTATATATATATTTAATGTGTGCATGTGTGTTACAGATAAATATATAATACATGTCTGTCTATAAAATACAGATATACCTCTTTATTTTGATAGGACTACACCCCTGTCATTGAAGCAATGTATTCTTCAATTGAGACCAAGGAGGTGTCCAAAGGAAAGCTTTTTACACCATCTATTACACAATCTAGAAATGAGGAATACTTAAATCTGCAGCCAAAGCCCATTAATTTCACAGAGATTTCTGTTTTTGTGGTAAGGGGGAGTGTTTTTAAGAGTTGTAAGGGAGAGAAACGCAGTAAAACTGTTTCAGATTGATGTCTGTGTTACTGTTGAGACAAGTTTTTAGTTATGGGCAGATCAGATAGCATTAAGTGTCTTCAATTGCTTTAGTTTAATTTCTTCATAATTTATAATAACTTTAAATTGTTTAGCCACAAGTTTTTTAGTGCAGCCTATTTAAATCAAGAGACAGATAATAAGTACTTGAGAAAGATATAGTATTTTATTGGATATTCTACATATAGAATAGACTGTTCTACAGTGTAATCTCTGAATGATGTAGATATCCACATAGCAAATGATCCTATCATATAAAAGGAGTTTGGGTTTTATCCTTAGTTTAAATGCATGAATAAGTATTTACATATTAATTTTTTGGTGTTGGCAGTTGTGAGTGCTTTGATGTTACTGTGAAGTTAGATGAGTCTTGCATTTGGTTTCTATTTTTCTGACCTGTATTATACTGGCATCACAAGATGTTCTGGGATTGGACAATACAAAATATATAGCAAGATAAAAAGCAAGGTAGCTTTTTGAAGAAAGACAAAAGTAGGTAATAATAGAACTGACAAATATCTTGATAATTCTAGTTTATTTTGCACTAACATATCTACTTATATATCTAGCTACTAATTTTACTTACACAATGAAGAAACAAATGAAACAGATACAAAGGCTGGGATACATTAATAGGAACAAGAGGAGAAAAGCAGGGTGAACTTTGAGATGCACCTCATGGTGGGAGCTAAAGGGAGAAGCAGAATATGACATGATGTTACAAAGCATCACCAAAAAAAAAGTGTGAAGGCAAGTGGCATGAGAAAGAAAATAAGGGGAAGACATCTCTGTCACACCTACATATTCCTTATCTTGCAGCATCTGTTTTCTGAGATGGATGAGGCAGAAGGATTTGCTCTACTGTACTAAAACACAAGTTCCTCTTATACAGCACAGTAACAAAATTCAGGAGGTAATGGAAGGAATGTTCAGGAAGGCACCTAAGTAGTCTTGAAAATGCCCAAAACCAGAGTCTATAAATTTTAAACTCTGACTCAGTAATACTTAAAATTTCCAAAAGTAGTTTTTGTGACTTCTACCAGCTGAAAGCTTCTCATAGTTGTTCAGTGCTGGTGAAGTCTGTTTCAGCTGAAGGCTCGCAGGTTCTCTTGATTGCCTGCTTTAAATCCTGCAGCTCCTATGCCTGCAAGAGGTACACTCCAAGGGCTTTATTTGGTTAATATGCTCAGATGCCATGGTGGGTGATAGGTCAATATCAGTGCCTGTCAATATCAGTGCCAGCATCTTATTGATTGAAATTAATCTTTACATGTTGCTCTTTCTCAAATTCAGGATCATAATTCTCAACAGTGCCATTTCTCATTATTTTCCCAAAGATAGTATTATTTTTGTGTTTTCTTTGACGTTTTATTGAACACCATTTAAAGGACCTTGCCATTCTGAATGATATCTTTCCATTAAAACTTGGAGAAAAATATGAACAAATCTTTAAAAATTGATTCATTCCAAGCATTTGGAATGAAAGCTAACATTTTTTCTTTTTTTTTTTTTTGTTTTGTCATTGCTGCTGTTGTTTTAATCTTCAGAAATAGGTTTTCTTGTTTCTACAGACTATAGCTAGTAGTTACTTAAGAAGAACATGTTTGTTATCTAGATTGCAAAAGCTGGGATAAAACATGGGATTTCGAAAAAATCACAGGATTCAAAAAGGAGTCTTATTTTGACGGACACATAATAGCAATACTTGTATGGAATTTCCTAGTCATTAAGGGAATAATGGCTGTTCACATTTCCCAAATGCAGTCATCCAATGTTTAGAGAAATCTTTATGAAGAAAATGACCAGGCATAAAAAGGTCTTCTCTTGTAAGTGCAGGCACTTAATTGACTGCTCTGATCATTAAAATAAATTAGACTTCATTCTCCACAACTCCCCATGGAACTTTTATCTCAAGAGAAAATTGTAAAACAATTCACTGTTGCAATGCAAAACAGAAAACCATGTTTTCTATACAGTAGCTGTGCCAAAGTATGCACATTTCCTTTTTCCATTGTCTTTGCTCTTTCGTCCCTTAAATCAGGTTATTTTAATTGTGTTTGCTTCTGTTCTCTCTCTCTCTCCTCCCTTCTTGACAAGACAGGAGTTCAATGCCTGCTTCAATCCTGCTACAGTATTTCTGATTTATCAATGTAGTCTAACTTTTTCCTGAGGTTTAAGAAGCATAGCTGGAGGTAGCAATTCTAGTAGTCTTTGCTTCCACATCTTTTGTGACTGTTTAATTAATTTTGCATTCCACATGCTTAATGGTGTATTTCTTCTGCTCAAAGTCTGTTTTGGTAATATAGTATGACTTACTTTATCATCACAGAAAGCACAATCAAATAACTGTTGAGGTAACTCTTATACCTCTATTGGATTTTTTAACTATGGGGTTCTGGGGTGTTTTTTGGGTTTTGTTTGTTTGGGTTTTGTTTGATTTTTACTTATTATCAAAGAATCAGTGTCTTAAGTTTCCTTTAATTTACCTTGCTAGGGACATCTTAAAAACTTTCTATTCACTTTCTAGGTGCTATTTAAATCTTAGAAAAGCAGGTCTTGAAGGTATCTCAAGAGGTCATTTAATGTTCTGCCAAATGTGGAATCTGCTCTGCTTAAGTCATTCTTGTCAAACATTTTTTTAACCTGTTTCTAAAGACCTCTAACCTCTTCTGACAAATTTTTATTATATGTTTCTGTAATCATAGTTTGAAGGTTTTTTGATAGTGCATAATTTGAGTTTTTCTTGTTACAATTTAAATTCAATAAGTCTTACCCTGTTCAACAAGAATATAAAGTATTTCTTTTCCTCTCATTCATGTATCCTTTAGCAGTCTTTTTGTTTTCCTAAATCCATGCTTCATATAATTCTTGAGTTATATCTTCCTCAAAGCTTTCCTATGTATGGCAAGGTACCTTTTATTGCAGTTCCCAGTCCAGTCGCTTTTTTCGTAGCAGTAAAATGTATGTGACTTATATGAATGTGTGATCCTGTGTAAGCCCATATTCCTTTCTACATAATTATCAACAAAATAATCCCTGTCATGCAGTTGGTCATTTTTGCATAAGTGCTGTATCCTCAATCAAAGGATTTGATCAGCTGCTTGATCTCATTGCCTCTGCTCTGAGACATATAAATAACTTTAATCATGAACAGACACATGATCAGCTTAATATTTCATCATAGGACTTGTGCAAAAGATAATCATACAATTTGAGCCACTGCCATGTTTGTAATTTACAGATTTCTGGAAGCTGTGTTCTGTAACACTTGTGAGTAATTTCTATCAGTTTTCAGACATTCAAGGTTTCATTGAGAGTTGTAAATAGATATGTATATCTTTATATATATATACATATATACACTATTATTGTTTTGTAGATCCTTTTTGTCCAGAAATCACTTCAAAAAGAGGCAGAAAAAATGATAGTGTTGCCATTTGTCAGATTTCTTAAAATACTTATTATCAAGCATCAATTTCAACTTCTTTTTCTTTTCATAACTTTTTTTCTTTTCATTTCAGCTCTAGTGTTTTTGTAGGTTTATTAATTTACTCTTAAAAATGCATTTACTAATTTTTGTACATTTCATAAAAAGAATGCTTTGTTGTGTCAAATGAATTACAAGAGGAATTAAACACGGAATATGCAAAGACAAAACCCCCACAGGTCTATATGATTATGTAGAAATTGTAATCATAGGAATACAGAAGTGTGGCTTTTTGATGGCACCGTGATTTTATTTTATCAAAGTATCTTTTAAGATTTGTTATACACTGTGGAGATCAATGAATAGCTTTAAGATGCTCCTTCACCTTCCCTCTCTTCATGAATTTCGTCTCCTGACGAAGATCTCTATTAAAGAGTTTTATAATTTTCATTAGAAAAGAGAAATAATTACTCATCTTGGTTTCTTTAAAGATAGAACTGCATTTTACTGGAAGTTGACCTCCTAAATAATTATATCATGGGTTTGTTTTTGAGGATTTAAGGTTGTAATCCAAGACAATTTGTTACATTTTTGGCTGTGCTCTGTTCTCAGTTTAAAATAATTCTTCTCATCTCCCAAATTCAAACTCTTCTAGGCTGGCATAAACCAATGAAGCTAGGGAAAAAAAGTTATTTTTAGAAAAATAGGCTAGGGGGCTTATGTTCAACATGTATACAAATAACTGTTAAAGTTCCTCAGGCTGTGTTCAGCCACACTAAGGTGTGACTGATTTTGAATAGTTTATTTTGGCCCTATCAACATGAAATTCTGAATTTAAAATATGACATTTCATGGGTGGATCTTGCATGTATCTCTTCAAATTCAGCAGATTGTTCTCTGAAGACTTGATGAGTAGCCTGCCGCTTATAAAAATGTGGTTGTTCCAATACTGGATTTATTTGAAAACCTAATGTTTTTTTAAATATAATTGTTTTCATTACAGGAGTTAAAAAAACATGTGCTTGACAGCACTTTATGCAGGTGTGTGTGATGCAGGTGCCTGTGTTTTTTCCCAGCTACAGGTTCTCTCTCAGCAAAAAGAGGGAGCTACAGGTGCTCTCTTCTTCCTTTCCTCCCTCACTTTTTCCTTCCCAGTTTCCATATTTCCATATCCATATTCCCAGACTGCAGTTGTATGGTTTTTCATTAGCTACAGTATTTCGATGGTTCTTCTCTGAGCCACTGAACACTTTAAAAAGGCAGAAAATTACCCAGGTTGAGTTTTGCTGCCATTTTCGTAAGTGCTACTTGCCTCAGAGGGGCTCAGTGCTAACACAGTACTGGAGAAGGTGGAATACAGGAAAGATTGAATACAGGAACAATTTTTAATCACCAGGAGTTGCTCAGTTGGTTCAGCAGCGTTTTTTGCAGCTATTGTCTCTCTAAGCTGAATAAAAATACTGTTTGTCCCTGCAAGTCTTGTTTTCCTTTCCTCCGTAAATTATCATGTCTCAAAATGATGATTGGCAAAAGGCAGCTTTTGTCTAACCTGTAAATCATTCATCCCTAATATATACTAATCAAGATGTACTTTCTTGTTGTCACAAACAAGGTAACATAATCAAATAATCAAATAGAAGAAATCATCAGCTACAAATAATGACTTGGCACTAGAAAATCAATGTTACTCCTTTTTATACAACACAGTCTGGAAATTGAAGGAGATGCGGTCCTTGAACTTATTTGCACAAACATGCAAGGCACAATCCCAAAACACACACAGCTCAAATTTGCATTTAATTCAAAGGTATGACTAAAATTGACATTAATTTAGACTTTTTTTTAATGAAGTGGATATTGCCAGTCGGATTTATTTTTTCATGTCTTTTGCCTTTTGGTGGAGCTTTTTCCTTTTTTTTTTTTGGGGGGGGGTGTTTGTTTAGCTTAATTTTCCTCTTATTTTCTCTGTTCTTCAGGTGCTTGGGATTTCTTGTTTATTTTTGCATTTTTGTGTTTTTAATTCTTTATGGGGTGGCTGGTTTTGTTTGGATCTCTGTTTATTCTGATTACTTTTTTATTACGTTAATCTAAATTTCAGTGGGTTGCCACTGATGTGTTCCAGGGATTTCTGCAGCTAATAGTTTTTCTTACATTAAGCAGCTGATACATGTAGAATTTGGCATCTATTTTCAAATTTGAGGCATCTTTTTTTGATTTAGTGACAAATGACTCTATTTCTGTTGTGATCTCACTCAAAGAATTGCTAATAATAAGGAATTGTCACATCATACATCTGATAACTGTCAAGAATAATGGTAAAGGAGATAATTGTTTATCATTGTAATCAATCAACTTTCAGCAGGAAAAAAAAAATTGTGTTTAAGTTTTAATAACAAACTGGTATCCAAGACTAAAACACATGTGTTTTATTTGGTGCCCAAAATAACTCCAAATAAAGCACCAAACAAGCCAGTTTGCCAGTTTTCAATGCAAAATGAGGTGTTATAGACCAGGTGCTTAGTTGCTTTTTTAGCTAGGCCAAACTTTTCTAAGGATTAAGACTTTTTTAAAAGAAATGTAAATATATAGTATGTATCTAGGTATTACTAGATAGAAGTAATTCGAGAGGTTATTCATGAAAACACAATTCCTTCAAATGACCATCATCCATACTTCAGTGACAATTATCAGTCTTCAGGGAACATCAAAGAAATAAAGCACAGAATACAAGCACTCCAGATCAAAGGAGGGAAAACATACCTTTCAAAATAAGCACTTGACAGAAATAATGAATATTTGAACTTGAAGACTGAATTAGAGTATTGAGCTAACTTAATGGCTACTGACTCGCATTGTTATATAAGAGAGAGATTTTGTAGTTGTTTTGAATTCCTGCACTCTTGGCAGACTCTGCTGGAAGTTACCATAAAAATGTTATTCTGTTTCTAAAAATTAGCTGATACTGCTCACAGATTTTCTTCTCTCATAAGAAGCAACACAAATTCATGAAGGTAGGGGTGAGAAATTACTTTTGCTTTGGGAAAAATTGCAGTTTAAGAGGTAGTGGAAAAGCTCAAGACTTCACTTAAAATAAATCAGCATTATGAGCTTATGGCTCAGAGCAGTGAAAACTTTCCATGATACATTTCATACCTTAGGAATAGATTTATTTTGCTTTTTGAACAGATTTTTCAGATCTGTTGAAAAAGTGCACAGAAGGGAACTTGCACATATGACCATCTGTGTAAGCTGGATGAATCAGAACAGTCCACAGAATTTATCTTGTTTGATGTGCCCACAAGGGAAGAAAAATCTGTATTTCTAGACTAGATAGATATAACTGTGATATTTAGATTTATCAGACCTGAAACGTCACAGCTAATGTTTATGCTGGAGTTAAATCTGGTGAAGGATGTCAAATGTCATAAGAAGGGCTTCTACAGGTGCATAAGCAGCAAAAGGAAGGCAAGAGAAATCAGGAGCCTGATGATGAGTGGGACAGGGGCACAGGTGATAGAGTATTGAGAAGGTTGAAGTACTGATTGCCTTCTTTGCCTCGGTCTTTACATGTCATAAAGCCTTCAGAAACACCTGCTGGGAACCAGGGGGTAAATCTGGAATAGGAAAGGTGTACCCTTAGTGGAAGAGGATCAGCTCAGGGAATACTTAAATAATCTGGACATAGAGAAGTCCAGGAGCAGTGATGGGATGCATCCAATAAAGCTGATGGAGGCAGCTGATGTCATTGCAAGTCAACATTAACTCACGAGCAGAAGTCAGACATTAGCAGCCTGACAACCTGCTGTGATGGAGTGTCTGGCGTGGTGGATGAAGAGAGAGAAGTGGATTTTGTCTGTTTTGATTTTGGTAAATCTTTTGACACTGAATCCCATAATTTTTTCATAAAGAAGCTGTGGAAGTGGAAGCTGGATGAGCAAACAGTGAGGTGAGCTTAAAAATGAGTGACTTGTCCAGGCCGGAGTGTTGTGACCAATGGCTAAAGTCTGCCTAAAATATTGGAGATTATTCTTAGGCTTTAAGGATTCACTTTTATTTTTAGGCTATATGGGTTTTCACTTCCCTTTTCATTTTTCGCTTTTCCTTTTTCCCTTTTCCTTTCTTTTTTTGCCTTTTTTGTGTGGTTGTGCAGTGATTTTGCTTGAGCTCATAATGAAGTGCTTTTGATCAGCACTAAAAAAGGTCTACTGGTTGAGTCCTTAAATGCAAAACTTGTGATGAGAATAAACTTCAAGGTCTCAGAATGCACTTGTCAGATCTACTGTATGAACAAGTGTCAGGTCCCAGAGCAGATTGCATAAATCTTTCTGGTTGAGCTTGGTGAGTGAGAAACTTAATACCCACAGGCTTGCAATCTTTTTGAAGGTGATTATAATTCAGCACCAGCTTTGCATCCTGGATGAAGGTTCCCCTTGAACACAAAGTATGTTACATGTTTGTGTGCGAGTGATCAAAATGCTCAAAAGGTTACTGGTCTTGCAATTATTAAATGCCTTAAAATGCTACATTCACTCAACTAAGCTGTAACTTCAGTTATTGTAGATTGAAGGCACAGTTCTACTTCATATGCCAAAAACTAATTTCAGTCATAGTATTTGTTTTTACCATACTCTGTGGTGCAATGTAACTCAGACTTACTGAAAGCTTAAGATTTCATGACATTTTTTACTTATTTACACATTCAGGTAAGAATCATTGCCTGAGGAAGCAAATATGTACTTAATTTTCCAAGTAGATATAGGCAGTAGATGTTCATCCATGATTGTTTAGGATACATTTGCAGTCATACTATACAGAGTTTGAAGGTAATAGCTGTTGATAAGGAACAATATATTGTTTTATGATCTGTTTGTTTTGACTCTTCATTTAGGTAATGGTCCCAAGCTTTTCAGTTTCACAATTCTACTAAAATATTCTACAGTGCTTTTTTTAAATTTACTTTGAACTATAAGTTTTCTAATATCAACTGTCTCCAACCTCTTACTACCAAAATACTGCATATAACAGACAATAGAGCTTGTTATTGTAACAGTCTATCAAAAATACTCTTAAAACTCTATTAACCTCATACGAAGTATTTTCTTTATTAAACTGAGGAACAATGTGATCTCAAATGCTAAAGAATATGTTGTTGAAAATTTCATCCTGCTTTTAAGAGTTTAGCATAAATCAAAGTATAGCTCAAAAAAGTTAATAACATTCTTCTAGTAATTATTTCTTTGGTTTTGGGTGATTACAAAGTAACAAACTAATCTGCAAAATTCACTGATTCACATGAAGTCATGCTTCCAACCCTTGATTAAACATAACTTAAGCCTACTTTACTTAAGCAATTCCATCTTCCCTTGGCAGTAAAGTTTTAAGATAATTTTGTTTCAACCGCAGTACTTTCCTAGGAAAGGCATATAAGCTTTTTTTGCTTGGAAAACAATTCCATTTGTCATTTCTATACCCTGTTGGGAGGTATTACAGAATGCTTCTTCCCTGGCTTTTTGGTCACATCCAAAACATTGTATATAAAGTCAAAGATCAAAATCTGTTACAAATATGTAGACTTAAACTACTTTATCAAATCAGTAAGTGGACTTCCTCTTCCACTAAAACCAAATAAACAAAAATATTCCTAAAATTTGTGAGATATAGTGGTTCCTTTGGAGAAATATACTGGTATGAGTTAGAATGACTCAAAGTTTAGCTATATCATACTGCTATGACCTATTTCAGTTTTATGTTGATTTCAATGACTATTTATTGTGTATAGTAATAGTGTCCCTGTGCTGTATCTAATACATCACTGTTACATGGATATTAGATGCTGTAAGGTAGATAAACAGTCATAAAAGGACCTTACCCATCACAGTGGTACCATTATAAACACTTAAGTTACACTTAAAACGTGCAAGGTGGTGAACTAACTCATTTTTTGCATAAACGTCCTAATATGAACTGATGTTTACATTCTTACTGTTTATCTCTCTTTCTTGACATACAGACAGACATACCTACTCACACAATATGTACAATGATATGTACAGTGTGTGTGATAATTTGTGCACAAATGTGCTCATGTTTTATTAATTCTTCCCTGGTAGTTGAATGTTTTCTGTTGACATGTAGAGTTTAACCTAGAGGCTAGGAAAAGAATCATCACTGAGTCTACTGTTCTTCAATCTATTAATCAAGCTTATCTACAGTACAAAGTTGTAGCAGTTAGTTGTAGGCATAACAGTATTTATATTGAATTCCATTTGGGATGCTGTAAGGAAGTTCCAGCAAAGTTTATCATAGTTTTCACTCTAGTGTTTGTACTTAAATCAGTATAAATAATAGTTACACTGGGATAACACCAGTCAAACCAGGGGCTGTAGTAAGATCACTGTTTTTATAAAAAACCCTACCTATTACTGAGTCTGTTAGAACAGTCAAGCTTCTTAAATCCTGACTCTACTTTGGAGGTCATGTTGTTCTCATGCTAGCAAGAAGACTATATTTCAACCTGACCAGCAGCATTGAGTAAGTCAATAAAAATCAAAATCTTTCACAACCTCTGTTTCCTTAAATTTCTAAAGTTATCTGAGGTGATATTCAAAGCCAAAAGGACATTTTCCTAGACAGATTCATTTTATTCAACTACAGGAATCTATGATCTGTACAAAGTAAGGTGGTTAAGTTAAACTTTTGGACAAGGAGATATTATCCCCACCTTCAAATTAGCTTATAATGTGGAACTCCTACAATAAAGGATTTTTAAGGTTCTTCTGCTTGCTGAAGGTGAAACTCTGTTTCTCCTAAATGTGAGGAAACTGTTTTGCAGTTACCAGGACTGCCAAGAGTATAAAATTATGGTTTTGGAAACAAGTGAATGCCACTCTCATACTCAATTTTTTTTTATTTTCTGCTGCTTTTTTGAAAATACTTTTATTACATATACTAGTTATCTCAAGGAGAAACATAAAAATAACCACAGATTAAAAAAAAAAAAACTTCCCATTATAAGGAAAAATGAAAAAGCTGGACCAGAGAAATAAATTTATGTAACAGCCACTTATAAAAAAATTAGGATGAAACACTAGTTGCTTGAGTTCAGTGCTAGGCTGGCTATACCACCGTATTCATGAATGATTACAGGAAAAATACTGAAATAATTTTTCAGGTCCTTTTTTCTTTTCCCTTTTTATTTTATATGCAGAAAGAATAGCTGTTTTGCCATGAAGTCTCAGGCAACCAAGGCTCCTTTCCATGGAAATAAGATGCTCATTGGACATTAATGTCCTTAGAAATGTGAACTGAGATGCTTCACTCTGGTGAGTTAGCAGCTCCTGAGGTCACACAGGGCAGCAGAACTGTAGGTGCTCTCTGTTTCTGAACAGACTATGGAATGAGACATGATTCTTACACAAAGCTCTCTTGGCTCTGAATATCCAAATTCTGCCTGGACAACACTTCATTTTACCCATATTTGTCTCGGTTTCTCATCTAGTCAATTAATGAGATCAGAATCTCATGTATTTCCATATTTCACATTTCTGTATAGTGTTGCTACTTCCTCTGTTATGACTTTGGATCATATTGTTTATGATAAATCTTATTATGAGTTTTGTCACCAGGTTTTCAAGAGTCTGTCAACATTTTAGGAAAATAAGCGTTAGCAGTATGATCTGAAACTGCATTCCCTTTTGAAACACTTGGCACTTTACATCAGAAAGTTAGTAGTATTCTCTGTTTATTTTCATACATATTTCTAAAACATCTTATCCTTTGAGAATGGCCATCAGTATATTTTTTCCCCAGCTGGAGATGGTGTCAGTAAAAGCCTAGCACATTTACAGCTAGTGACAAGTTCTTGACTGACTGTATCCGGCGAGGGGTGCTTACAAATGCAACAGTCAAACTCTTTTCCTGAGAGACTCTGCTTTTGCTTTACAAGGTCCAGCTTCTCCTGACTTAGTGATCAATTTGATACCTTGTTTCAGAATCTCTGTTTTGAGCAGGTACATTAGACAACATCAAACTCGCCCCCTCCAAGAAATCTTCTTGTGTATGAGTATCCTTGACCTTATGTGAGATGTTATGGATCTGGTTCAGGTAGCATTTTTGTCATGTTGTGAGGGCAAAATTGTAGTTGAACTAAAAATTCCTGCTGGTTCTTGGAGCATAGGTAATGTACAACTACTGAGAAAAACACAGAGGGGAAGGCAAAAGGGAATAAATCCCACTGCTTATAGTTCCTAGGTCCTTACAGCATGCAGATTGGTTTAGCTTTGGTTTTTGTGGGGCCTTTTGTTTTGGTTCAGTTTGTTTTTTTAATAAGTGGAGTATTTCTCATGTTTTATAAGAGCATCTTCTTGTAGCAAAACTCACTCTTCTTTTTCCTAACTGATAAAATTTTTTCCTAGCATTTGCCCTTACAACAGCTGAATCTAACAGATGAAATAATAAAATCCACAGTGAGCATAGACAAAAACCCATGCTGATTCACCTGTATGTTACCAAATTAACACCTGTTCACCATAATCCTTCACCACAATTGCCTCTTATCTAACTACATATGTATTCTGGTTGCTGTCTCTGAGAATTTGTCTGCCTTCTTTAAGCTACCTTGAATGACAACAGTGATTTCAGCTGGAGTGTTTATCTCAAAAGACACTTTTCTAATTGTATTCAGCATTTAAAAAAAAAAAAAAAAAGTGATCCTGATTCCTATACTTAGACTGTATTTGTTAAATAGCAACCAGATTTATTGTCTGATTTAACACAAAAATACTGAGAAGAGTGTTTCCTTACAGTATTAGAGAAAATACACATTTGTCTAAATTTACAAGTAAGAGAAAAATGCATGCTTATGTCTGAGGTACTTGAATGCACAGATACATGCATTTGTGGCACTCCTTCTTTCCTGATTTTGGTAGGCTGAAGTTACCACTTCAGGTAAATGTGTTCAGTTGGAACAATCAGGACTGGATTTTGAATGTCTAAGTTAATAGAAAGTCTTCATCAAATATTTTTTCACTCTGTTAGAGCAAAGTATTTTTATATAGCTATAAGTTAAATTCAAGTGTGAATGTTGCTAAAAATTGCATAACACTTTCTTATGACAACATGGGAATAAAATCCCGTGAGTGACTTCTGTATGTTTGGTCCATATCAAAACAAAGTAGCTTGTAAAAATAATCACTGTGACTGCAAATACTGGTTGATATCTGTACTACTTCCTGACATACTTTACTGAAATTGCATTGAGTTAAATTGAAATGAACCCATTGTATTTTCCAAGGTTTGACTTTTTAAAAGAAGGAAAATTATAAAGCTTTTGGCTTTTAAGACACAAAGATGGACAGTCAATATGCCTAAAACTTGGATTTTAAAATAATTCAAAAGACATGCAGATGACGGTAATAAAAGTGTTAAATCTTATTTGGTTTAGTTGGAAGATTAAGATATAATGAATTTTTGAGTAAGAGAGAAGTAAATTCTATTGTGTCTACTTGATGGCTTGCAAATGATGAGTACCAGTAAGGACATAGAAAAAAGGGATTGGAACCAGTCAGGCAGCAATTCTAATAAGCATGTGGGTCTAAGGCTTCCTATGAGTAGATTTCTTGTGACAAGTATAAACATGACTTAACATGTTAGACCTTGATGAATATCAAGAACAACAACTGTGAAGTGTGATTGTTGTGAACAGGTTCACATGCTTCTGCAGCAATACTGAAACAGCAGGCAGCAAGGAATGTTCAGTATAATAAACATATCAAGCTGAAGGATCCTTTATCTGGATCTCTGCTTCTTATTATCCAAAATAGAGCATACTCACTATATTTTCTGTGATTAGCTGATTCATTTCCCACAGATGCACAGTGAGCTCCACTTCTGAATTAATTAGTGTATCTATATATGTGTATTGTCTCTACAAAAACAGTTCTGTTGGTCAAAAATTGCTGGAGTCCTGAAGGCTTTCCCTAATCTGAGATAAATACCTACTGTTGTTTTATTCACCTCAAGAACAGATGGGACAAGACAATGACTAATATAATCTGAAGTTCTCAGTAGTTAGCTTTGGTGAAAGTACAGTCAGTGTAAAGTTTAGGGGTAAGAATCTATAGCTGGGAATACTGTATCACTAATCCCAAAATTCAAGTTGTCATCATTAACCTTGACAAAGTAAATATGATCTCACCACTGTCTGTTCTCCCCTGGTCTGTCCTATTTCTATTTTTTGAGATATGTAAACTTTAATGGCAGTAAAGAACATTTTCCTTTGATTATAGGAGTAGGTGTCTTTCTCTTTCCAGCACATAGTGGGCATTGTTGTAGTTTAGGAATGATGTTCTCCAATCCAGTGCCCCCAACTGAGACTCTCCAAACCATGTGCTCTCCTGTCACTCTCTGCTTTCCCTTCACCTCTCCCCCTCTGGCAAGCTGGAGAGGAGACTTGGAGGTCCGTAAGGTAAAGATCACAGGTTGAGATAAGGACAATATTTTGGGAACAGCAATGGAACAAGGAAGCACACAGTAACAGCAGCAGTAGTAATGGCAGAGGGAACAAGAGAGAAGAGATTCACATGGGAAGCCCAGGACAATGCACAACAGCAGACAGCTCCCTCTGCCACATTTACTGAGTGGGACAAGAGCCCCTTCTCCTCCAAAGAGTCCCTTTCCCCCACCCCAGCAATGACATGAGGTGGTATAGAATAACCTCTGGGTCCTAGCTGTGTCCCTTTGCAGCAATTGTAATAATTAACCCTGTCCTTTCCAGAACCAGGAATGGCATTCAATGGGAAATCTGGGGCAAAAAAGCAGAGAAAAGCATCCTGTGTATGGCTGGAGGGACATCTGCCACTCACCATGCAGCTGGTGTTTGGCAGGCTAACGTCTCCTTCAGATTTTCACATCCTTATCTGAGCAGTCTCCAGACTCTTCCAGTACCTTTTTCTGTACATTCTGGTCCAAAGTGTATTCTGGTATGTGGTTTTGGGGTCATTGACCTTAAGTCACTGTCCTCTGTGTGAAAGTGTGAGTTTCTTCTGGAAAAATATAGGTGTAAATATAGTCGTCTAATTGGCAAATTTCCTGATTTCTATGCTGTTTCATGTATCAAGCTGAAACACTGAAATAGTTATCAATAAGTCTGGAGATGAATTTTGAAAGCATCATATTATTACTTCAAATTTTAAAACATATAATAATTTTATTAAGCTCAATTTTAATTTATAAAAGGATGCACTTAAGGCAAGCATAGGAAGCACATACACTGCAAAGCGTGGTGGTTTTCAACTTTTACTTTGAAATATGTTTAGTCAGGCATACTGCAAGAAATCAACTTTCATTGTAGCCAGTGGTATTTTGACATGAACATCTTTAAATAGGAAGGAGGAAAGTGATGGGTTGTGACAAAAGTTTATATATTTAGCAATTTTTGAACAGCAGTTGATTTTGCAAGAGAAAGGTCTCCATCTGCAAAAGACACTGTCTATATTGAATGCTTCAAAAAGAATCATTACAAGTTTATCTCGAGAAAAATACTTCTCTGGTTAGATTATATACTAATTATATGTATATCTATGTATTTGTGTGTAATTCTATGTATGTATGTCTCAGTGCCATGGTTTAACTCCAGCTAGTAACTAAGCACCATTCAGCTGCTTGCTCACCCCCCACAACAACAGGATCAGAGAGAGAATTGAAAGATTAGGAGGAATATGTAGGAATTTATTTTAAATAGTATTAAAAGGTTTTCAAAGGACCATTTTTAAACATAGATTATAAGATTTCCCTCTTTCTTTTCCTATCTCTGCAATACAATATGATTATGAGCAGAAGTAAATGTTACAAAGTGCATGGCCATAATTTTAAATCTTGTAGCTCGGAGAGTAGGTATTGATTGTTTTCACATTAGCTGATCTACCTCCAACACCATTAAAGGATTAATATATATTCATAAAATTTCATTTTCTGTTATAGCCAAGCAACAAGCACAGGCTCTCTAGATGTAGTATCCAAGAGTGGTACAGCATATTTCAGGAAATAAACTGCAAATTTTATACCATCATATGATTTTCCTCTTCAAAAATCACTCAGACTTTCTCAATATAGTTGACTTAGAAGTATGTACATTTCTTAGATTCCTACTATATCATGGTCCCAAGGCAAAGATTTCATGGGAGTAAAAACTTTCCTTGAAGTGGGCAATTAGCTAAAGAAAAAAGAATAAATTTCTTATCACTTAGCCAGAGTCATAGAAGTTACCATAATTTCTCATATCTATTTTTCATTTAAGTCTCCAAGTTATTTGCTAAGCATGAAGCGAAGAAGAAAACAGGGGGAAAAATTAAATCCACTGAGTATCTTAGATCAATGAGAAAGCTTCTGCCTGCTGAAGAAATAGGATTAGTACCTCTAATGAAGAAAAAAATTGCACCAAAATCTAACCTGCCTACTAAATCACTGGCCTCTGCTATCTAAATAAAGAATATTTACATTTAACAGCTGAATTACTCACAGAGTGAACTGATTTCATTTAAGATGATGGGTGAGAGTTAAATATTTGGGAAAGATAAATTTACCATCGTGTGTTACATGTGTGTGTATGTTTGTCTGTGGAAAATGCACATGTGTGTATACATAACATAAAAACAAAGCTACAACTAAGTAGAACCACTGGAACTCTGCAGGGACAGAGTTTTGGTGCAATTGGCTTATGAAGCTCTCATTTGAAGGAATAGGCAGTCTAATTCAGTTTAGGCAATGTCTTAAGTTGCTATAATATGGGTGATCTCTTATCCCTGCAAAGAAAAGCATCAAGTAATTTGCCATATTGCAGTCATGTAATCTAACCTATCTGGAGCTGTTCTGTAAACACCATTTCATGGAACTCTAAAACACTAAATATAAGAAACATTATTAGCCCTTTCCTATTGTGAAGGTTTAGTTCAAAGTAGTTCAATTTGTCCAGAGATTTGGTTCAATTTGTCTAGGAGATAAGTAATTGTGGAAACAAGTGCATATGCCTTAATCTGTTTATAAATTGTCCTGAGCATGGTTGCTTTGAGTAATAAGGATAAGTAAATACCTCAGGATATCATTTCAATAATGTAGACTATTCAAAATTACAAGTTACTAAAGTAGAAGTCAACATAATAATTTGAAATACACCAAAGCATGTTCACATGAACGTTAGGACACGGCAATGGAATATTTTACTTGGTAAAAAGTTAACAAAGAAAAGAATTATGTACAATAAGTCACAATATGAGTGAACTTATATATTTAGCAAGCTTTTTAAGGTTTTCTGTTTAAAACAGGAGCTTAAATGGTTTGCTTACTAACCAAGCATTTTATAATAACGAAGTCTCACATTCTAAATTTTCAGATGTCTCTTTCTAAATAGAGATAAGTTGTATGTATATTTCATTGTATTAAGCTTCAGATATCTGGATTCAATTTAAACATAAATTATTAATCGCACCAAATGTATTACGGAATGTTCTTGTGTCATTTGAAATAAAATCAAAAATGTTAGGCGACAAACCTGAGAAATGCTCAATAAATGAAACTATGTAGTTCTGTTCTACTCAATACATATTTCCATGCAGAATTGAGTTTGGAGAGACATTTCATAATTCATTGTTGGAAAAACCCTTGCTGGTTTAGTCAAGGAAGAAAATTACCCCCAAAGCCCACAAGATTCATAATGCTTAGAAAACAAAAAGAAAAAAATGGCAACAAAAGATAAGGGCAGTTCAAAACCTAATGAGACATTTTAGGCCTCATTTACATCTCTAACCTGATGCAATTCTTCAAAATGTTTTTCTTACAAATTTGCATACTAAAAGCTTATTCTTCCCTAACCAAAATGATGATGAGATTTCCTACACTATACTAAAGTTAGCATTAGTTTAAAAGCTACTTATAGTCACTTCTAGACGATGAGTTGTGTATAATTTTTAAATTCACACCTCTATTAGAGCTGATAGCGCAACCAAATACTTTTTTCAGGATATATGATGCCTGTAAATTTAAACCAGAGACTTTACGGATCATTACTACAAAGGATGGTAATTTTATCAGTGAACAGCCTTTTTTGCTAGACAAGTCTATTTTTTTTTAATTAAATGTAAATTTAAAAAATCCAAGTATGTGGATAAATGTCTTTTGATTGGGTAAGCATCATCTGGTGAATAGCGTATATATGGTTTTCCAAAAGGCTTTCAACAAAAACCCCTTGTCAAAGGCTTTTAGGGAAATCAAGCAGGCGTGACATAAGGAAGGTCCTTGCATGGATAACTAATTGGTAGAAAGAAACACACCAGGCATATGTTCCCTGTAATCAGTAAAGCAAATTGAAAAACTAAGGTTCCCTACGCCAGAGGATACCCATCCTATGGGCAGTGTATGTCCTTGCAAAGGTGTGGTTAATAGACCAGTCTCCTAGTTGTGTTTACGTTTCATTTTCAGTCACAATTTGAATTGATATTTGGTATTTTCAGAAGTGGAATAAATACTGTTGTTAAAATAACAAGAGGAAACAGAATATCTGTTTATTCTTCTTAGCGGTAGATGAATTTTTTTAATCTGCCACAAAGTTTAAAATATTTCACATTAGATGAAATATTTGGGGCTAAGGTTAGTAATGGAAATATTTAATGCAAAAGAAAATTAATATAAATATGGAGCATTTTGTGATATGTTTCAGAAGATACAAAGTTTAGGCGCAAATAAGAATGATGTGTGATATCAAATATAAAATGACGAAGGTTATAAAATGCAAGCATGGTATGAATTTAAAATTCCTTTTAAGGCATAGCCTTTACACAGGAAAGTGCTTTTTAGGATAAATGCTTACCTAAGAATTGTTAAATTTTTCATGCACAGCCCTGAAGCGAGAAATCTGTCACCTGAAATTATCTTTGCTTTGTGTGTTTTCACACTTCTGTTAACAGTGAACTGTTAATTGATATGCACAGGAGACACACAAAAGAAAAGTAAGATTGTGGAAAACATGCTGCCACTTTATGCATTAAAAAGCTCACAAGGTTTCCTCTAATAACTAATATTAAATAACTTTTGCTTTTATATTAGCTTTTTTCATCATGCTTTAAATACATCAAAACTGTTGATCAGTTTTAGACAAATAAAGCAGAGGAATAGGAATATGAAGTAATTTTCTTGAAAGTCCCCTGAAAATAGATGTTTGAGTAGCAGCAAGAGATCCAAAATTATATCCCAGTTCTGTAGAAGGAGTAAAATGAATTTAGCTACATAATTGTAATTCCTTAGATATTAGACAGAATGAAACTACATCAATCCTTTCATAAAGGTGCTGTTCGTGGAAGTATCTGTTTCCTAAACAAATGATATTACAAGTTTTCAGATGCCTGTTGCTTAGTACCCAGTAGCATTATGATCTCAGAAACATGCAAGACTAATCTGAACCCCTTGGCAGGTGTGATTACTATCTTAGCTGGATGTAATAGAAAGTGGTGAATGCATAATTTTGTCTAACACTTCCTGAAATATATTTCTCAAACTATAGCATGTTAAAGTATTAGACCAAGGTCTAGAAAATGGGACCCAAATTATTCCTTAAGAAAAAATTAGGCTTCTCTCTCTGGTACCTATTTCAGAAATGCCTTTCTTAGTTACTGCCTGACTCTGGAGGGGCCTTAACTCCAAATACCCTGGGGTTTTGACATAAAATAACAACAGTCTATATTTCTTTACATGAAAAAATGCCTTGATCTTGGCAGCTGAGTAATGTTACATCTAGCTAATTCCTAGGTATTTTAAGGGATCCTGTGGTTTTCTCCAAGGCCAAGAAGGCAATCAGT
This sequence comes from Dicaeum eximium, assembly GCA_013396995.1. Classification (NCBI taxonomy): domain Eukaryota; kingdom Metazoa; phylum Chordata; class Aves; order Passeriformes; family Dicaeidae; genus Dicaeum; species Dicaeum eximium. Next base: position 3,435,834 of record VWZP01008835.1, on the reverse strand, counting down.
CCTGTAAAGCTTTTTGGGTTACATCTGCCTCTTAAAGAATACTGCAGATACTAGGTGCTACATGCTATTTCTGGATTGAGATGTTGAATTAGAAATTCTTTCTCTTCTCCTGAAATTATGTGCAGAATAGAATTCAAGTTTCCTTGGACCAGCAAAAAGACAAAAAATCCCCACCAACCTTAAATTTCTGGCCTCAAAGCAAAAACAGTACAGCTGGAAAAATAAAACACGCTTGGCATTTACCACTCTTGTTTTTTTATGAAATAACCATGTTCAAGTACTACATGTCAGCACCTTTACATTCCCTGTTTCCTCCTTCTCCCCAGGGCAATTCCCCTGAATAAACAAACACACTTTTTTCTTAACAGAACACGCATTAAACAGAAGTGTATCCTTCTGAAATATTTTAGGGGAAAAAACCGGCTGATAGCCTCAAGTTTTAAAGATGTTCTCAGAGATAAGATGCCAAGTTGAATGAGGAGCCTGATTATATTCCTATGCTCTGAGATTTTAGGCCTCAGACATTTCAAACAGCTTGTCTCACATATTGCCCACTCTCTATCTGTAAATACCTGCACACAGACCCTTAAGTGATCCCCAGCTCAGTCTATTTGTCTTCTGTTTTAAGAACCAAACTTAAACATCCTGCATCAGAAGCTTTCTCTTAAGGAGGTCTGAATTCCACATTGCAGACCAGTTGTCTGAACATGAACTACACATTACATAACTTTCAGCTGATCAGTGATCACTGAGAGAATATAAGGAAGATTTTTTATCACTAGTAGTAAGAACCCTCTCCACTGCAGGAAATTTTCCCAGGTCTTGTGGCAGGCAAAATATCTTCTATAGGGATTGCAAAATCTTACTGGCTTCACTTACATGACAATGACCTTTTGTTATTCTCATGCTTTGTAAACCTCTCTGTCATAGTTATTTTCAGTAGTTCTTCGCCCTTCTGTTTCTCTTGTCACCCAGCTACATTCATGTTGGCGTACAGAACTCAAGTTATTTTCTGCCCATATGGTCTCAGTGAGTTAATCCATTTCTAGATTGTTGTACGTCAGTGCTGAGCACTCCTAAATATTTTCTTGTGAATTTCCATCTGGAAGTCAACATCTCACCTCCTGTCTCTCTAATATCATTTTGTAGCAATTGCACAGATTCCTCCGAGCACATGGAAAATTAAAATTGCCCCATTTTAAATTCTGTTTCTTTCACTTTTCCTCTTTCTGCAGCACTGGTAGCTACTGCATTACTGTCCCAAACATTTATTTTTGAGTTGCATTGTGTGAATTAATTAACATTAATATTTCAAAATAATAAAAAAAAAAACCACATCTGCAGCCATATTTTCCTTTAAAATTTGTTTTTATTATTGCTAGGTGTTGGATGATGGAGAGAGGATACGCCTGTATGTAGGAATATATCTATATAAAATATAGATATATATTATATATATATATATATATATATGTATAAAACAAAAAAATCTCTATATATTTGTTTCACAAATGTAAACATTTCTCAGTTATAAATAATGCTGGGTCTTCACAGTTTAGTCTCCCTTGGATTTGGTTGTAATATTTTAATAATTTTCTAATTTAAACAAAGTAATTATTTTTAGTATTTCAGTATCTTATCATTATCCTTACTTGTGATGCCAAAGAACCAAGCATTTCTATTTTTCCCCTTTAAATAAATTTGTCAGAATTCATAATCTCTAAATTGCAGTGCTGCTCTTTTCAAAGATTCCAAAATATAGTAGAACGTTTGTAAAGGCCTTTGTGACAATAAGATGCATTAAGCATGGCCCTTTAAATGTTTTCTTGGCTATTGTCACTTTAATTTATTAATTATCTTGCTCTTTCTTATTTATAAAAGATGAATTTTTAGAGAAATTGGAGAAATGCAAAGATCACAATTGCTTGTATCCAAGTTCCTTAGACACAGAGGAAACTTTTTAGCTTTCAGAACCTTTAGTAAACCCTTTCATTTTAAGGATTATTTTAAAATTATTCTGATAACACAAACCAGTTATTAATTGTAAGGACATGATTCCACAAAAGTACACATGGAAGAGTTTTTCAAGATGTTACTGTGATTTTTTTTCTTGTATGTCAGATGTCTATTCTACATAATATTACAAAAGCAAGCTCAAGTTAAGGTGAAATATGTCAAGGTGTTGGGTATTGCATATCAAGTCACAACATATCTAGCTATTGCTTAGTATTACTACAAAATCCATTTTCGAAATCTATCATTTCCTTATGGAAATAAACTCTTCTAGGTATATTTATAGCTTTGTATCAAAGTCCTTAACAGAAGGTAAGGTGAACTGCATGATAATTCCTAAGTGAGGTGAAAAAATAAGCAGCAAACATCAAAAAAGCATTGATATGTCACAAAGTGTAATCAATATGATTTAAAATATAATCTTGATGCTTTTATTCTTGACAGTTCTAAGTACCTTCACTGTAGTAAAGCATAAGCCTCTGAAGGTAACACAGAAATTTCAGACAGCAGGCCCAAAGGAAGGTGCACCAAACATTTTTAGAGGAAGTTTGTATCTTCCAGGAGTGTCTACTCAAAAGTAAAAGAATATGGCAGCTATGACAAGATCAGTAAATAGGACAACCTAACAGGCAATGATTCAGGATAAAATTAGCACTTGGAAAAGAGAGGGACCAGGGTATCTGCGGGATGACTGAAAATAACACGTAGATGGCTCAGCCTGTAGTCTTTCCCAGAATATGCATTGCTATATCTTTTGCCCCAATTCTCTTTTTAAAATACCACTGTTCCCTTTCCTTCCGCCAGCACAGAGATGAACTAACTATTTGTAGATGCTGTGGAAGATACTTCTGCTACAGCACTATGGAGTTGCTAAAATCTAAATCACCTCAGTGATGAATAGAAATGTTACTAGTATTATTGTAAAATCCTATCATTGTCTCAGTAAAACAAAAAGAAAAGAACAAGAATATGCCACAAAGCCATATTTTCAATTGTGTTTTCCTGGTATTCAGTCTAAGTTGACGAATCAGTGATGGATGGGAATAGAGCCCTTATGTATAATGCTCAGAATTTAATAAATAACCACCACCAAAAAACCCCAAATCAGAAGCGTAAACAGCCAAGTGATTTCTGAAGAATGGGAGGAGAAAAGGGTTTGCTTTCATAGAAGTGTGAATACTAGAATTCTGGTTATCACCTCAGAAAACCTACACTGTACTAGGTGCTGTACTGTACTAGGGTGTCAAATATTGCAGGAACATGGACAATAAACAATCCATGTCCCTTTCTACTGGTTGGTCTGTGATTTCTCCCACATCCTGATGTAACAACATCCACATGTTGTTACATGTGCCTCTCCTGTTTAAATGTACACACGATGGATGTTATAAATGCTGCCTTCTCTTGCAAAATAAANTGTCCCAAACATTTATTTTTGAGTTGCATTGTGTGAATTAATTAACATTAATATTTCAAAATAATAAAAAAAAAAACCACATCTGCAGCCATATTTTCCTTTAAAATTTGTTTTTATTATTGCTAGGTGTTGGATGATGGAGAGAGGATACGCCTGTATGTAGGAATATATCTATATAAAATANAGCCAATTTGACTTTTTTTTTTTTTTTTCAAAATTAGCATGTAGCTGTCAAGTTTTGCATGGTATTTATCACTCATTTCTGTCACATCTCTAATTCTATTTCATATGAATCCTAGCAATATTATCTTTGAGTAGTGCAAAAATTAATTCTGACTCCCTCTTTCTAAGCATATTTTTATTATATTGAAGTGACATTTGTAAAAGGATATATTTACCTTTTATATTTTATTACATTTGGATCAAATGAAGATGTAAATATACTTAGTGCACAAGAACTTCCAAATATGGAGATCTGGCTTGCTTGAATAGGCAGAGTAGCATTTTGGAATCAATAATTTCTCATCATTTAAAGAAATCTGATTTAGGGGACAACCATTTACTGCTATGCNTCTACATAATATTACAAAAGCAAGCTCAAGTTAAGGTGAAATATGTCAAGGTGTTGGGTATTGCATATCAAGTCACAACATATCTAGCTATTGCTTAGTATTACTACAAAATCCATTTTCGAAATCTATCATTTCCTTATGGAAATAAACTCTTCTAGGTATATTTATAGCTTTGTATCAAAGTCCTTAACAGAAGGTAAGGTGAACTGCATGATAATTCCTAAGTGAGGTGAAAAAATAAGCAGCAAACATCAAAAAAGCATTGATATGTCACAAAGTGTAATCAATATGATTTAAAATATAATCTTGATGCTTTTATTCTTGACAGTTCTAAGTACCTTCACTGTAGTAAAGCATAAGCCTCTGAAGGTAACACAGAAATTTCAGACAGCAGGCCCAAAGGAAGGTGCACCAAACATTTTTAGAGGAAGTTTGTATCTTCCAGGAGTGTCTACTCAAAAGTAAAAGAATATGGCAGCTATGACAAGATCAGTAAATAGGACAACCTAACAGGCAATGATTCAGGATAAAATTAGCACTTGGAAAAGAGAGGGACCAGGGTATCTGCGGGATGACTGAAAATAACACGTAGATGGCTCAGCCTGTAGTCTTTCCCAGAATATGCATTGCTATATCTTTTGCCCCAATTCTCTTTTTAAAATACCACTGTTCCCTTTCCTTCCGCCAGCACAGAGATGAACTAACTATTTGTAGATGCTGTGGAAGATACTTCTGCTACAGCACTATGGAGTTGCTAAAATCTAAATCACCTCAGTGATGAATAGAAATGTTACTAGTATTATTGTAAAATCCTATCATTGTCTCAGTAAAACAAAAAGAAAAGAACAAGAATATGCCACAAAGCCATATTTTCAATTGTGTTTTCCTGGTATTCAGTCTAAGTTGACGAATCAGTGATGGATGGGAATAGAGCCCTTATGTATAATGCTCAGAATTTAATAAATAACCACTACCAAAAAACCCCAAATCAGAAGCGTAAACAGCCAAGTGATTTCTGAAGAATGGGAGGAGAAAAGGGTTTGCTTTCATAGAAGTGTGAATACTAGAATTCTGGTTATCACCTCAGAAAACCTACACTGTACTAGGTGCTGTACTGTACTAGGGTGTCAAATATTGCAGGAACATGGACAATAAACAATCCATGTCCCTTTCTACTGGTTAGTCTGTGATTTCTCCCACATCCTGATGTAACAACATCCACATGTTGTTACATGTGCCTCTCCTGTTTAAACGTACACCCGATGGATGTTATAAATGTTGCCTTCTCTTGTGCAAAATAAGAGCTTTATGGACAGTTGCAAGCCATATGTTCCCAAATAAAAATCTTTTCCAGATGAACTAGGGAAGCCAGTTTGACTTTTTTTTTTTCAAAATTAGCATGTAGCTGTCAAATCTTGCATGGTATTTATCACTCATTTCTGTCACATCTCTAATTCTATTTCATATGAATCCTAGCAATATTATCTTTGAGTAATGCAAAAATTAATTCTGATTCCGTCTTTCTAAGCATATTGTTATTATATTAAAATGACATTTGTAAAAGGATATATTTACCTTTTATATTTTGTCACATTTGGATCAAATGAAGATGTAAATATACTTAGTGCACAAGAACTTCCAAATATGGAGATCTGGCTTGCTTGAATAGGCAGAGTAGCATTTTGGAATCAATAATTTCTCATCATTTAAAGAAATCTGATTTAGGGGACAACCATTTACTGCTATGCCTTACTTCAATCAATGACCCAGACTATGTATTCTGCTTGTTAAGTTTTGCTTATTAGGAGGGGGTTTGTGGTATTCTGATCACTTCACAAGAAATTAGGCTGGAATATCACTGATTTATTTGTCATAATCTGGTAAGTAGCTCTCAGGAGACCATATCTTTTGTTAACTGTTTTTGACTATGAATTTGCTTATTTTATATACATGCAGTATTTAGAATACTACATAGGCATGCAAAGTTCAAATGTTAAAGTAACTTTGCGGAGTTAAGGCCTTGCCAATGGAAAATTCCATTTCCACTGCTCCAAGAGAAACTGTGCTGTGTAGCGAAATTGTATCATGGTGGGCAGAACCACGTGTGCTCTAGTGGAATTGTTGTTACTAAGGGAGAGTATCCAACAGCGTGATTTGCATCATGCTGTGTGAGCCGCCTACACTTTTCAGCAGTTGGTTCTGTGTCTGTAATTTATTGCTCTAGAAACCATTATAATAATACAAGAAATGCTGCAGCAAGTGTGGAGGAAAGAACACATCACAGTCAGACTGTAATGACTATTTAGACTATTTAAACTCACTCAGCTTGTTTTACATCAGAAAAACAAGTCCTTTTCAATTACCTATTTTAAGCATTATTACTTGGATTTTTGGTCTCATAGTGATTGAGCTTAAATACACTATTACACATTATAGGATAGTTTATGATCATAACTGTCCAAAAATGCAAGACTAAGAATAAAATGGTAAAATCAAAATTTTCCACCTTGATGAAAAATTATAAAAGGTATGCTATCTCCTGCATAAGCAAATGGTCTCATCCTCACATAAGTACTCCATAGTGGATGAAAAAAAGTCTGATGGAATCTCTCTGTACATCAGCTGTACAATTATTTCTCTTTTGAAAACAAGGACATTTAATATAGGAACATTATGGACTTCTTTATTAGGTAGGATGGACATAGTCAGGGTGGGATTTTGCATCTCAGCTTTTTAATTCATGTAAGTATCATGGCAGGGAGGGCCATTATAGGAAAGAAATGCCTGAGGCTGCTAAGAGTCCTTCAGTGGACCAAACCAAGACTTCCAGGTGGTGGTCCAATTTCAACCTTTCAGTCTTGATTTAAACACAGGACATGGCCCATAATTTTTGTCCTCAGGAATTTTTATCCTATGTCTTCAGCACACAGCTTGCTTTTGTATTTCTACAGTCCTGGAAAATGAGAGCAATTTTTGTCAAGATTATTGTCCTTTTATCTACTGCAGGATAAAACCAATTTTTGTAACTGCATACTTCTTCCTCAGGCATCCAAATTCTTGTTTTGACAGAAGGAAATTGCTGTAAACACTGATGTAATGTTCTGATTTCATTCCAGATCCTTCAATTCTTCTAACTCAGTTCTTTTCCCTCTCTATTTTGCATATTTTTTCTTAATTTTCTAAAATGCATAATCTAGAATAAAGGTAACAAAAAGGTTTTGATTTTGATCTAGAATCCTGTAAACCTCTTTTGTTGTAGATTTCTATACTGCCCTTTCCACAAGATTTTCTCTTCTGCCTGTCACTCACTGACTCCACTCCAATGAACATTTCCTTTCTCTTTTGGCAGAGCTCATTTACAAATCCTAAATGTTCCTCTCTGTCAGTTTACCTCTTTGTCTCTTTTATTACCATTGTTCTTCATTCCCAGAGCTCTTTTCTGTCACATCCTTTGCTTCTAGCCTGTTACTACCTTTCCTTAAGCTATTTCTGCATTTCATTCATATTTAATGTTTCCACAGCTCTAACATCAGTATAGTCACTTCCTTAACCTCCCAGCATAAGTAATTTCTTCTGCCTGAAATGCTGTCTTTTTGAAACCACCTATTGCTTTGCTACCATATGCCTACCCTTTCCTTGGGTATGTTAAGCCACCAATGTACATTTGCTTCCTTATCCTTTACATGCCATGTGAATTTATAGAAATCTTTGTGGTTTTTTAGCATTCAGTACAAAAAAGTGAATAGGTACATAGAAGCATGATGTACCACGCAAAATGGCACTGTAAAAAAACCCCAGTGTGGGGGATAACCAGATGTTCCTTAGGATGCTGCTTTGGATAAACTTTCCTGGTCTGTTTACAATAAAACAATACACAACAATGTCAGAGATAGGACGGAATAATTGCTAGCACCAAACCTAATTTAATTTTCCCCGATATAGCCTGATAGAAACCAAATGCTTAAATGCTAAAGCATTTTCACCAACTCAGTAAGCATCTCTTCAGAAGAAAAGATACAGTCATCAAGGGACTGACCAACTAGAAACATCAAGGGCAAAACTGTATTTCCATCCTCTCTTTTGTTTGGTGCTTTGTTTATCTCAAGAGTAGTTGTTGGGCTTTTTCCCGCACAGATTTATTTATTCTGGAAAAAAAACTCATTGAATAGTCTATTTTCAACCCTTGAGTGCCTATATGGAATTTGAACATATGTTAGCACAACAAGTTCGAAATACATATAGATTTATTTTCGTAGAAGTATATAGATATACTAATAGCTTTCAGTTTTCTCATACAAGGTGGGGTATTTGAGTTGTTATTATCTAACTTGAAAGAAAATCTATAAAATTACTTAGGGGTGTGTTGTATTCCCTAACAAAGCCTGATTTCATAAGAAGTATTTTTCTTTTAAGCAGAGTACAATTAAGCAGCAGTTATGCCACTTTTTCCAGAACCACTGGAAAAGTTCGAGAAACTATAAACAATAAAACAGTAATAAAATTGTTGACATTATCTATAACTAAACAGATTAACAGCCCACATTTTTATATTGGTTTGGTTTGATTTGGCTTGGGGTTTTTTTGCCAAAGCATTTGCTATTTATTTAGGAAACTGCAGCTAATCGTAATACAACAAAACAGTGCTAAGATATTTTTATGACCCTAGAGGTTTGGGGGTTTTTTGCTCTGTATGCAAATTTATTAAACACTCTCAAAGTTTATTTTTTGTTTTTCTTAAAATGTGTCACTGGAAATATTTTCTTTCCTTCTTTAAATCACTTACATATGCTTCATAAACAGGTGCAACAGACAAGCCTGTAATTTTTCCAAACTCTTGAGCAGAGATGGGCTATTGCATTTCTCTGAGTTAAATTATTAAAATCTTATTTTTATGAACTTGTTAAAATTAGAAGACTTGGTTTTCAGCAGTGACACCTAGCTTAGGATTCTTTGGTGTTTTGCTTCTCTCTCCACACCAGGGAAAACACTTTTTACTTCTGCAGCATGATCAGTAAGATTCTAGATATTTTATTTCAGAATTAGCAAGAAGTTCACAATTTGTTAGGGCTGCTTAAAGTGTAAAAACATCTGCACAGATCTAGCCTTCACTAGTCACTTTCTTAAACTGTTCTGAGTCAACCCATGAACTTTTCTTCCACATCAAAGCTGACTTCCAACTGGGCATTAAAATCAGCTTAAGCCATAACTGATCCTGCCTGATGTGGGGCACCATCTGCACCATTTCTAGTACCTCACTGAACTTCTTTTAATTTGTTTTTTTATCAGTAATTTGTGAATGTATGAATGTATGTGATAAATACAAGAATTTTAATTTCTCCCACCCCCTCCCGCCCCCACCTTTTACAGGCTTACAAAGGATAAAATGTGACTATGTAACAATCTAATTGCCTATTATTGCTATGTCTGTTGCAAGTAAAAATATTTTTTTATCACGTAGTCTACAGCATTTTATAAATCTTATCAATTTATTCCACTACCTCTCAATGTTTTCTGCTTTTTGCCTTTTTTTTCCCTTCCTGTCATGACTTACTTGCCTGAGCTCAGCTGCTCTTCCCTCTTGGACATTACTTTGACTCGGTGTCTGTGCTGCAGCTGCAGACACCTTCAGAGCACTGCCAGCACCTTCTTTCCATTTACACAGCCCTTGCTGCTCAACCTTCAGTGCAAAGCGCTGCACAGAGCTGACCAAGATGAGGGAGTTATGCCATCAGATGTCCCTGTGCCTCACCTCAACAGGTGGCTCTAGAGCTGTGGTGCAGCCACAGGCAGAGCCCTGCTGTGCCTGCTGCCCGCCATGGGAAGGACTTTCCTTCTCTTCTGGAGGAAGCTGGCTTGCTGCAGCCTGGCCTCACAGTCCTGCTTGAGATGCTAAATGCTGTGTACTACACTGCTCTTGTTTAATGGTTTAATCAATGAGTCAGAAACCAAAACAAACCTGTATTCCCATTCAGAAGTCGCTATGAGGATGAAAACAGTTTACAAAGGAGGAAACGCTAAATGTATTTCTAATTTAAAGTGACTCACCATTTTCACTGGTGGATAATCACCTTAATGACAAAACAATATCATGATACAAGGCTACAGAGGCCACTATGTCCAACCTAATAAAAATATTTTTATCTCAACACATAACTTTACTCGCATATGTTTATCCTTATTTACTCACTGATGCATTTTGTAATCCATTTAATGACAATCAATAAACACTTTTTAAAAATGTCTGGCAATCTCAGAGCAGGTCAGCTGGCTTTTGGCTGACTCTGAAATGACTGACAAGTGCCAGCATATTTTATGTTTCTAGATCTAGAAGGACGAGTAAGCAAAGATTTAATTTCCGTCATGATATGGGCCCAGATTTTTCATTCATTCTGTTGAGAAAAAACAGTGAAATACCTGAGCTCTAAAGAATTTCCTTTAAATTTATTTATGAATCTAATGTAATATGAAAGTATCTTTTATAATACACCACTTTGATGGTATAAGTTTATGACTAAGAAATACATTAATTTCAATGTGCTGTCACTGACTTCTTTATAATGACCAGCATAAAATAATTGGAAAATAATTACCTGTATTTACAGATATAATTTTTGTCTCCAAGGACTAATAATTGCTGTGTTATTCTGTAGCCTGTCTGTATCTCTCCTCACCTCATGAACCATGCTATAATCATTACTTTTTGTAATGCAGCCATGTTTAGTGATCACTGTAAGTTTCAGAGATCTTTTGTGGTGTGAATTCTCCAAAATCAAAGACAGCCCATGTACCAGACAGCTTAACACGTGTGCTTAACACCACATCTGACAGGCAGAGACAGTGAACAGAGCAGAGAGAAAACCTAATGAAAATACCACCTTATTTTTATTACTCAAGCAGAATGTGACCAGTTACCACCTTGCTCGTTATCTTCTGGTAATTTTCCATGAACATTCCAATAAGTGGGTTTGGAACAGCTCTTTAGTTGCCATAGTGCAATGACTGCATGGGCTTCTTCTCTGATATTGTTTCATACAGGGAGTTCAGCGGAAGCAAAGGTACGAATTATTAAATTAAAATGATCAAACAGATGATGAAATGTGTAAATAAGATAAAAACTAAAAATCAAAACTGAATTTTTGGTGAACACCAGAAATAAGGAATTGTGAATTGGATGGTATGATGAAACAGGTCTTAGTAATGGAGTTTTGATTGACTGAAGTTACTCAGAAAATGGGGGTTGCAACTGGAGAAGAACTGAGAATTTAGAACAGACAGATGAGAAACATCATATGAAAAACAAGATGAGGAGAAAATAAGGAAGGAGAAAGAAAAAGAAAAATAAACACTTCTTTCATCCGGGGGAAGACATATCTAAAGTATGTAGAGCAAAAGAAAGTACTACTCCTATGAAATGTGGACATGTTAACAGTGCAAAAGAAAGACATAAGTGTCTGCTTTGGTCTCTACTAGGCTCAGAAGAGAAAAACACGGGGTTTTTTAGATTATAGGACAATTTATGTGGAAAGGGATGTTGGGAGTCCTTACTCCAACCTCCAGATCAAAGCAGGGTCAGACATTATTTCAGAGGGTTTTTTTTAATAATTCACATTAAAACTATTTATAAAATAGTTTATAATAATCTGACATCAGAAGATGAGACCTAGTACTTCTTACTGTTGTCACAGTCTAGAGAATTTATACCAACATGTATGTGGCATTTCTCTGGATGTGTTTGCATGTAACAGCTAGCAAACATTACACTGATCATTTTTTTATTACATTGTCTTGTATAAATGACACAGGATCGCACAAGCAACTCCTTTGAGTCAGACTGCATGGTTGTGTAGCAAAGTATTCAGTGTTCCTGAGCTCCAAAGCAGGCAGGGCATGAGTCTGACTCTCCCCTGCTCAGCAGCTGGAAAGGAACTAGGGAATGGCACGTCATATACTGTTCTCTGCCTTCCTTCTGTGTCTAATTCATTTCTAGAAGGGGTTAGATTGAACTACTAAGCAAGAAGTGGAGGGAGAACACTGGGAATATGGAAGGTTCAAGGAAAAAAATGAAGCATGCTGGTCAAGGCAAGGCAGAGGCAGATGGCAAAGTTCAAGGGGACAACAATAGGACAAGGACACACGTCACTGTGATAGGAATTGGCCTCAGACAGTTGCAAACTAGTTGTTGCCAAGGTTTCCTGTGTATATTGTAGAATGTGGAAAAAAATACTTTAAACAGGATTTTTAAGAATGAAATGGTATTTTCATAGTACATTAAGCCTCCTACTGAGACCTAAAGGTTTTTTGCAATAAATAACTACATTTAAGGAGTAATCCGATAGCTTTCAAATGCTGTAACACTAACAATCCTCAGTGATATCCCATTTATTAGAGTGATCATCCAGCAGAATCACAAAAAGGTTGGGTTTTTTGGCCTTAGCTCTGACTTAGAATATACTATAAATTGCTTACACTTCTATCTTCCCCAGGTTCAAAACAGAATGATAGTTCTTTACTGACTGATAAACACTTGTAAGGTTCATTACTGTTTGTCAGATGGTTTTGATGATAATCAACGTAATCAGCCGAATCAAAAATAATGTGAAAATTTAAAATTATGCGGCCTTTGGTTGAAGAGGACACTTGGCAAAATGGAGACTGTCAGTCCTACATGGCACTGGTATCCTATTACTAAAATACATAATTAAGTACAAAAATGATAGAATTTAAACAGTTTATAAATGATTGATTAACACTTCTGAAAAGAAAATTAGTTTTTCTTTTAACTAATGACTAAAAATCTCTTAAAGCCAAGAACAATTCACTTCAAATGTCATGGTATAAAAATTCAAACAATAAATTCAGCTATAAATTATATTTTCAGTTGAAAGTCCACACGCTTTTCTGTTGCTGATGAAGACAAACTGCTTTTGTTGTGAATAGCAGTCAATAACAATGAACTTTTTTGCTTTATTTGCTCTTTGGCAGAGAAACTACTTTTCTTTTGTGTGTTTCGCATCTGGGGTTTGTGCTTTGGTTTTGGTTTTGTTATTTTTTTAATAGGAGTACAGGCATCTTTATTTTATGGTCTGCATATAATGAAGCCATACACCAAATTGCCACCACTGACTATATAAAATATATTGTGTTCCACAGGTAGTGCAATTTGGGATGGGAGAAAGCTAAAATAAAATAACAGCATAAAATCCAAAGAATTCTAAAAGATTAATTTTTCTTGATGCTCAAAGATGGCTATATAGTATTTTTCTGCCATTGAGGCATATTTGAGATGTGAGAAACATTAACAATGAGGAGGGCTTTAGGTCAGGATCACTGTGCATCGTAGATGGCATTATCTGCTGATTTAGCTGAGCTGAAAACTGCTGAAAAATAATCCTTTTTGTGCCCTTGTCAGTGGCTTTGGCCTAGAGTAATATAAAATCAGCTTTACCTGAGTCAGATAATCATTACAAAATTAATTTTGTTTTTGACTCACAGAAATAATTGGGAGAAAATATATTTCATAGATTAATGAATATTATTTTAAGTTAAAGCTTACTGAGATGTATAAAATACTAAGTGCTGCTGGTAATTGAGCAACTCTATGCAACTGTAAATTAGCTGCTTGAATTGAAAACAGATGATGACTAAAAGCACTTTTTCCCCCTAGAAAACTTGCAGTTCTCTTTTTCCTTAGCATTCACAAGGGGCATGCAGTTAATCATACTGAGGTCTCTCCCTTAGTGCTGCAGTAGCTGATTACCCAGCAGGAGGTGCAGTTCCAGCAGGGTAAGTCAGAATGGTGTTGGTTGTTCCCTAGGGAGGGACATCCTGTAAAAACACCAAGGTTGAGAACTGTCATATTCACAGCAGTAGGTGCATTTTCCTCAGAAATTAATGGAGCAAGCTGGGCAAAAATGTTTTTAAACTACATCTTCCCTAGAGTAAGATGCAAATTCAAAGCTCTTTTGAAGCATTGGAATGAAAGTTGAAGATAAGACTTTTTAGTTTTTGACATTGATGATATAGGCAACACTAGCACTAGGAATATTAAATTGAAATGGAGGATAAGTGGGGCAAATGTTATTCAAGCAGCTCCCAAATGCAGTCCTAGCTGTTTCAGAGCTAGTTTAACTAAGGTGCTTGTAATTATGGTTGTTATTATTGCAGAATACCTGTAACACATATTTCCTTCCTTCAATTTCTTATTAATTGATCAACATTTTTTTCCTGAAACAAGAGGATTGGATGTAATCTTGCCCACTTGACTCCCATCCAACAAAAGAGGGTTAGAAGGAGTGAAGCTTTGAGATTCAGGTTTTTTTTTCCAGCTGCAGTCTGTGCTGTTCAGCAGCATGCAGCAGCTGCAATCTGCTTTCTCAGTCAAAGGCAACACAGCACAAAGTGATTGGGATCTGTTTACAGAAAGATTGTGCGGAAACATTAAGAGCCTTTTTAGCTCTGTCCTCTTGAACAAAGGCATAAGAAGGGTCTATGAAAAAAACACACTCTCTGCTTTCACTATTTCTTACTAATAGAAGAAGATAAATCCTCACGGATTGTCTCTAATCTCTAGATTGTAAGGACTGTACAACCTGGTCACAAATTCTGTTTCCCACCTGTTTTCAGCCTCTATGGTTTTGTCATCCTGTCTTTGCTTCAGCTCAGCGCTGCTTTTTTGTGCTTCTCGTGTGATTCCTGTGTAAGCTCTTACACTGTATCTATTAGCACTGGGTTATAAGAACATGAATAGCCAGACCTGAAATCCACCTGGCATGGCACACCAGAGACCTGGATAAAAGTTGAAAAAAAAATGGGGGGAAAAATTAGAATAAAAAAGAAAAGGGAAAAATAATTTTCTCCATTAATTTATTTTTAGTCTGCACTAATATCTAGCTTAAGGACTTCCTGATCCAGAATGATCTCTCTGTGTAGGAATATTCCATTAAGCTTAGAGAGTCAGTCTTTATTTCTACTTTAACCAGCAGGCCCTGCTAACTCTAACTGGAAATCCACTCCCTAAAACAGAATTAAAGATACCACTGAAAATGTCCAGAGACACAAAGCTTGTGAGGCTTTATTTCATTTTTGTTTATGCAGATTTTTATTGCATGTGTCTCATAATTACTGTCAAGTAAATACCAGTTCAAAGAGAAATTTATGACCTTTAAAATCATTCCAGTATAGGCTATAAGTCATTAACTTTCATAAAATACTACCCTCAATTTCACTTTGATACCTTATCTGTAGAAATGTTTCCATGTCTTTTTATTTTATGCATACATGTCTAATAAACCATAAATGAAACACTCAATATTAAATATGTTTTTTAAATAGCTTTTATTTAATATTTCTTTGGGTATACCTGAAATATTTTCAATAGCTATAAGTAAAATATAGCCTGATGCTTTAGAGAAGGGGGACAGCATACAAGCTGACAAATGTGACAGGCAGCGTCAACTAGGAGTTCTGTGTCTCAAAACAGTCTATAAATACTAGTGTAATACCTCCAGAAGTCAAGTGACAGGGCCTTCATTGTTCTTTAATAGGACCCAGTTGTTCATGAACATATGGGAAGCTAGCTTATTAATAAAATTTTTCTTCCCTAGTCGTCTTAATTCTGCAAGATTGTAAATTATGCAGCCAGGGTGAATTAGAGTAATTCACTATTACCAGACATCCTGAGAGATTTTTTTTTCCATAAAGAACTTAACATAGGAGGTTTCTAGCTTCTCTCTGGATTTTTTTGGGGTAAATTCATTGAATTCTTCCAACAATGTGCTGAAGGACGAATGTTGTTTCAAACCTAGTGTAAATTACCAGGAGATTGATGTGCTGAAGTAAAAAGGATCTTAGTAGGCAGAGGATCTCAAGTAGCTATTTAGTCCACTCACACAGGAAGGTTCAGGTCAGAAGTCAAAACTGAATTTTACCTGGGCTCTGACCTGATGCATTTTGCAATGCAGACTTGAGCAAAATTTTGCAGTCTGAGATAATCTTTTTTAATGCCTTCCAATTAATTCTAATTTCAGTTGTAAAACACGTGTTTTATTAAGTCTATACACACGATAAACATGCAGGTTTACTCTGATTCATAAGGTAAAGGTGTATGCCCTCCCTGACAGCAATGCACTTTAATATATTGCAGTGTTTAAATTTAGATATTTGAAGCTCCCACTAGACAACAAGTTATTAAAACATCTGCCTTTCCATAAGCCATTCTGTTCTCTGCCATTCCACATGTCCTTTTCTACTTCACCAGGCAAAATTGCCCAATCTAAATTTCAGCTCAAGTGTTTGATGGCTTTCACGCTGAGCTCAAACTGTTAGTGCTTCCCTGAGAGAATAGAATTGAAACGGGATTTAATCTAAAATAACAAAATAGAATAAAGGTTTTACATATAAATAAGTAATGCCCTGTATATTTTTATGCACACTTTTCATTTCTGGATTTTGCATGCAGTGAAGTTAAATGTTAAAATGCATACGTAACCCAAAGCTGACAGAAAAGAGCATCAGTGCATGTTGCCAGTGTGCTCAATTAATGCCTTTGCTAAAATATATTTTAATTCAAACCCTTAATAACTGTTATTAAAAGATACATTGAAAAACTAGTATTTTTATTTCTACCTTTGTCCTAGACTGCTGGGTGTTTGTTTACTTTTAAGCAATGGTAATTTCAACTAGCATTCCAAAACCATTCCAAGCATGTTGTCTAGTATTTCCAGTAACAATAGCTGGAGTTTTATAGGCTCACTGTTCAGGGAAGATTCATACTTGGAGCTAGATTTTTTGCACAGAATGTGAACAATTGACTTTATAACCGTAAAATAGAATTATGAACTACCTGTTAGCAATAGATATTTCAATATTTAATGATGGGGTACTAAAAACACTCAGGTCTTCTGCAGTAAAAATTATGGATTAATTCCCACTACTAACTAAAATCATGTGCTTGATAAGTGAAGCAGAACAGGGTCAAGTTACTGTCACTTACCTTGCAATTTTTTTCCATATCTAGATAAATGGCAATTAATCACAGTTGCCCAGATAAAAAAAAGGTTTAGGTTTTGGTATTGCCTTGCAGCAGTGAAGGCTTATAACATACTGAGGAACAACACAACCAGCAGCTTGAAGGGAGTGATTATTCCTCTGTATTGTGTCCAGTTCTGTCCCCCAGGTGCAGGAAAGAATAACAGAGTGTGATGTACAAAGGGAAGCTGAGGAAAGTAAATTTATTCAGCTTGCAGAAGAAAAGACTTAGAGAAAGTCTTAATTCCTGCTTTCAGCTGTATCATGGTGGAGAATATGGAGCAGCATCTCTGAACTGCAGAGTAGAAGGACAAGAGTTAATGTTTAGCAGCAAAGAAAGTTCCAACTGATGTCTTTGTTTTCACCATGCAGGAGGGTCTAAGCTGTGGAAGAGGGTCCTCAGATATTAAAAACTGGATTGGACAAAGCCCTGAGAAAAACATGTTTTAACTTTGAAGTAGGGGATCAGCCTAGATGAGTTCCAAAGATCTCTTCCAATCTAAATTATTCTGAGATTCTGTTCTGTGGTTCAGCAAACAAATTAATTGCTAGTATTTGAAACCTCTTTATTTTGAAATTTTCACTCTAGGATTCACACCATTAAGAATATCTTCAGTTACTAAATCACTTTTTTAACTCTATGCTTCTGTTCTGCAATCTACACACTATGAACAAGTTTGTCTTCACTGTATTTAGGCTGCACGGTTCTGATTATAAATATTACAGATCTTATACAGTGACACAATGGCAAACTTCAGATATTCCATAAGGCAGTCATCTTTCCAAGTATTAAATATGGGCATAATAGTGAGAGTGTTTGCTTATACACCATGTGGCCTGATGACTGTGCAGATATAGGTCCAAACCATTGACTGCTAAATTTATTGCAGTTACACCTTTCCCATATCACTCAGACAGACATGAACTGAATCTTGTATGTGTAATAGCCTACCTACCATTTAACAGGATGAATGACAGATCTGGACACTGCAGTTCCAAATAGCTATAACCTTAGGAAGACCAGGAAAAATAAAATTTTCAATTTAATTTCATTGCTCCATAAGGCAGAATAAAATCTTAAATTCTTTATCATGCAAAGTTGCCAAGATTTTTGCAAAAGGTTGAGATCTGTTAACAAGCTGATTTTGAACTGTCATTAAACATTAACCTGTGCAAAAATAAAATTTAAGTCTTAGTTGTTGTCTGAAAGAAGTCTCCTATTTCACTAGCACACTTTTCAAAATATTTCCTTTTATTTTAAAACACTGATCAGTTGTCAAGCTTTAACCCTACAGTATGGACAATTCATCACGTGTTAGTCCCTAGACTTTTTTTCATGGAAAAATAATTCTACAGAACATGAACACAAATTATTTCAAACAAAACCAGCTGTACCCCAGAAATTTATGTAACTTCTTAACTTCATCTGAATTCCAGAACTGGAAAGACGAAATCATTTGCGGTTTAGAGAGCAAGATCCAAGTGATGCCATCTATCTATTGCTTCTGTGGATTTAAATAGATAGACATTTATCTCAGCAGTCCCTAATATTTCCTGCTTCCCTCTGCTCCTGCCTAGAGACCTTGGAGGAGGAATGATTCTCACAGCCTTAGGAGTAAGCATGGGGGCCAGAACAGTAGAATCACACCAGGGAATATCTTGTTCTATCCACTAGGGTTTGACATGAGGGTGGAAAGCTGGTAAGCAAAGGGTGCCTTATAGATGTGAAGGACAACTATAAAAATACTCGTTCATTCTACCATCTTTCCTATATTTAGCAATATACTATGTGTGCTGTAGGTGGTAGAAACATCAACTGATGTCTTTGCTGACAAGTGTCAGAAATAATTTTGTCTTACCTACTTCAGGGCTTTTTGCAGCTTGGCCCATTCATTCCACTTGTGCAAAACTCCTGACTTAAGTGAAGCATCATTTCCGTTGCAGTCAGTAATTTAACATTCCAGTGGACTGGTAAGATGAGCACTTCAGAGAATGGTTTGATTTTCCTAATGTGAAAAGCCTACATAGGTCACATGTAGTAAATTGCTTGCTACCTTTGGCTACCATGCTCAGCTGATGAAGCTGAGCTCTGAAGTATTATTACCTTTCTTGATGACATGAAGTCATTAAAACATTCTGTGGTTTGAGATGTAATTTTAACACTCACAGGAAATAAGAGTTTCAGAAAGTGTGGTGCTGTCAGGTTGTAAATTATCAGACACACGGCATGTGTCTACAAACTGCATTGGCACGGCGTAACTTTGTGAGGCATGAACAGATCAAAGACCCCATAAACTGTGCTCTGAAAAAAGAAATAAAATCATAACTGTTCTGAAGAATCAGGTGGCATAATTGTATTTCTGGTAGGAATGAGGATAGTGGATATTGTTCTTGAAGGAGGATAATTATTACCTCTGTGTTATTTTCTAGTTTTGAGTTTATGTTCAGCATCTCTCAAGCACACAGTCATGAAAATTATCATTAATTTCCATAATCTATGCCCTTTCTGAGCCTTCGTGACAATATTAATTTAATGGTTTTTAGTTTTTCAGCCAATTTTTATTATTATGCTTTTTAAGTGCATTAATGAAGTGTTAAGTGTAAAAAAAATACCCATTGTTTTAATTAACTTTCTAAGGACATCTTAAGGCTATTAATATATTTTTAGTGCATATATTGAAATAACATAAGCAGGGGAGTAGAAAGCTCTTAATAATCATATGTATGACCCTCAATATAGGCATTTTTTGATTTTTCATTTTCTGTGTAACCTAGCATATTGCCTATTTTCCCAAATTTATTAATATCCTGTGGATACAGTGCTTGTTTGAAGGTGAATGAAAGTCCAAAAACTCCCAATTATTTTCAATTTTGCACTCGTTTGATTAGAGTGCCATTGTCTGTAATTTTTACACTTGTTTTGAGTCTTCAAAGTGCATGATTCATGCCTTGAAAATGGCTTGTTTTGTGTTTCCCAGCACTGCTTTTTTTTATCCCTGCCAGTTATAACCTGATAACCTGATTTCATACTGTGCTTTAGCACAACAATACAGTCATCAAACTAAAGCAACACAGTAAGTGGGCACATTAGCCATCATTTTACTTGATCACTTGGGAGAGATTAAATTTATTCATTTTCAGAACAGATAATGAAATATTTAAAACATTTTAGAGTAAACGGTGGCAGCATTTTGAATCTCAGGCATGCTCTTTGCCAAAGCACTGTACTATAGCCTACACATCCAAGTCTCCTGTGCAGATGTTTGGGTAGTTTCTGCAGGTTTTTTTTTTTTTTGTTTTTGTTTTTTCCTTAGCTCATTTGCATTTAGTTTATCTAAAGTGAAATCCATTCAATTTTATTGAACTGTAATTCTGGTAATTTACAATATTTACATGCTGTGGTTAGATTGAAATCAGTCCTTAATTCAAATTCAATCTAAATTTACAGCATAGTAATTAGGGCTTTGTAACTGACACTAGGGGCCTATTGATTTAATGAAAAACTTAACCTTACAGTAAGTGTTTAATTAGTTGCTGCAATAGATTCTGCGCTGTCCTAAATTGTGGACTTTAGAGAATTAGGTACTAATTTAAATTACATTACTATATAAAGATCAGAACTATATTTTAAAAGAGCATGTAGCCCTACAGATGGATTCATTTCACAGTCTTTGAAAAAGCTAAAAGAAAAAGGCAGTAATCAAAGCAATTGCCTACACATCTGAATTCAGGTAAAGCACTGATAGGAATACTGGAAATTAAAGAATTAAAAAAAAATGCATGATTTTCTTTACGGAAATTTTCTCCAAGAGGCAAAATTTGAAATATATATATATATATATATATATATATATATCTGTGTTTGTGTGTGTATATATATATATATATATATATATATATATATATATA
>VWZP01008835.1:3211505-3414871 GCA_013396995.1 Dicaeum eximium | reverse complement strand
TTACGTATATACAGACACATGACTATATATTGAAGGTATCCTATGGAGATGAAATAAAAAAGAAATAATCTAACAAGAAAATCCAATCTGTTTGTGGAAGAGATACAGATGTGACAGAAAATGTGTGTTAACATCTATTTTATACCCAGAAAATATTTTTATTTACAAAATTCTCAAACACTGTAAGCCATTATTGTACTTCTTCGCTTCATAAAATATCTCAATCTAGATCAATCCCATAAGTTTTTAGATTAAGAAATAATGAACTTCTAGTAACAGATTTTTGTTTCTTCCTATTTCTCCCCCTTTTTGTTATCGTGGCTTGGTACAGCACAGACACCAAGTCACCAGCTGGAAGTCAATGCCATTCTCCACATTTGGCAGTAACATTTTGGCTTGATATATAGCTATTGTAACAAATTGCAGTTCATCAGCGATGTGTAGGTACACACTTACCCAAAGCACTTGCTGGTAAGTTTGCATCTCTTTTACTGGCTGCTGAACCACCCTGGAGTAGCAGTGGCATTGCAGCTTTTTGCCATGCTGCCCGTGTGGATCGCCCTGGCCCAGAGAATCACAGAGTATTTTGTAATAAGTACTCCTAATAGGTAAATTTTGGTGAGCCATAAATTTTATATCCCTAGAGGGTCATCATGGATCTCAGTAATTTTACTGTATTTCAGAAAAGCATTGGTCTTACAGAATTCAACTAAACTCTACGTGTTATAGTAAAACTTAATTGCTTTGCTTAATTTCAAATATACTGGGATTTTTTCCAAAAGTAACAGGATTTCTTTTTTGCTGTCTTATATAAAAAGGTTTTAACCTGTCTGTTATCCTGTTCATGGATTTTCTGGTCATTCCATGTTTCTAAGTCTGCATGTAGTAATATTCCCATGTGAGGTTTTTGCACAGAAGCCAGGGAACTGGAAATCTCTTGATACACTGTGGGGATATTATGTCCATTCTAGTAAGGAGAAACGGGGAAAAAAATTATCATTGTCTTTTTTTGTCCGCTAATAAAGAAAAGCATAAATAAAATACAGATACAAGAGAACAGATTTTGGTCTACCTCAGTATTTATTGTAAAAATCAAAAATTAGTAATTCCTACTCTTACATTATTCTCTTTATCAGCAAGTAGCTATAAAAATACATGAAAACCATTGTCTTTCCTCTAGCCATAGAGGAAAGCAAGAATAGAAATAGGTGTTCTGGTCCTGGTCTAGGTCCTTGTAGGCTAAGCTATACTGCTTCTCTTGATCTTTTATCATTTTATGAATAAGTCAGCACAGTGTCACACCAGACACTTTCTATATTCAGAAATGATAAATGGCTTCTGCCTGAATTAGCATTACAAAAAAGTGACACACATCACCATCAAAACCAGTTCTCAGAGCTAGAAGTCAATGTGCAGTTTAGGGGGCAGGTCAAAATCTCAACTGTAACAAGCAGATTAGTTTCCAATCTTGCTGTTTCAAGGAAAAGGTCATTTTATTTTTTTTCTTTTTTTTTTGAAGAAAGGCAAAGAAATACAGCACCTGGAGAATTTTAACCCATCTCAAGTAGAGTATATGTGAAAGAAATAAAGACAGGGAAGGGAAAGGAGATACTCTGTGTGTAACCAAATTCACAAAACCACAAAATAAAATAGAGGGGAAGTAGCACAGGAAAAGAACAAGTAATGTAGTGAAAATTGAAGAATTATGTAGATGGAGAGTAACATCAGAAAATTCACCAGGTCCATTTTTAAACATACCGTATACCTCAGCCATGTTTCCCCAACAGTAGTCATCTGTGATACATTTTTTTCTAGAAAAGGCAGGCTTAGGCAGGGAATGTTTGAAGAGTCCTAGAACCACCCTCCATCTACAGTGTGTTTGCCAAAGGTTCCTAGTTTTGATGAGTCAGCAGCAGAGTTCATCTGCAAAAGCAGCCTGATTAGTCACTATGATAAGCATGATTTCAGCATAGAAATTTACCATATTTATTAGTCTGGTTTTGTTTTACCCTTTAGTATGTTAAAACATAATGAGAGCATTGTGTAAGATTGGGGTAACCCTGGCAGTTTGCAGTAGTAGACTCAGCACATTCAACCTTTGTGTGGCTTCCCTGAACTGGAAGATTAGAGGCTGTATTTTACATTTCCAAGAAGAAAAAGTCAGCTGAAGGATTTCTGTGTCCTAATGACCCTGAACTTCTAGCATATGCCTTTTTAGCAAACACTGAAAATTGAAGATCGCTTTTTAATAGAAATTAAAAGTTGCTTAGAATGTAAATTCAGGGGGAAAAAAAAAGAAACCAAAGAAACCATCAAAAGACAAAACAAAAAGCAGCAAGGAAAAGGAAGGCAGTCCAAATTACCCTGGTTTTTCCTCTGTTGTCTGATCATTAGGCTGATCACTGACATTTTGGAAAACCAAATCAATTTCCTTGAATCCTTTCTTCCAGCTCAGATATTTACTCATTGCAGGCGAATACTCTGACTCCAGAGTTTCACATGTCCTTCACCTGTTACTTTTGTTCCTGCTGCCAAGTGAGTGTAGACTGACTACAGATGAGTGCCGTAGCTACTGCCTTGACTTTGTGTCCCTGAATGTATCCAGCTTTTCTATATAAAATTGAATTTAAGTTCATAATTGAAGTAAATAGGCAAAACCAAAGAACCTTACCTAAAAACAATTGTAAAGTTTCAAGCTAGGTATGAGGAGCTACCGAAACCATACAGAAGTCTAGCAAGTAAGACAGTGTGATTTATGCCATTCCCACATTATTGGTGTACCAGAGAATGTCCTTGGTATCATCCAGCTCATTTACAAACCCTATATCCTGTAGAAACAGAACACCCTGAAAAAAATAAAGGAGAATGGCTTTTTTACATACCACTATGTTAAAAGTTTCAAGGCTATTAGATCATCAGGAACCTGAGACACTAATACTATTTACTTCAGCTTGGGTTTCAGCTAAATTTTAATAAATTTCAATTCAAATTTATTTGAAACTCTTCATTGGCATGGAAGTAAGCAAATTTAAAATTGGCTGTTTCTTGTTTTCTTCCCCCTCAAAAAATTTATTTGTGTTCTTCCACTTCGTAGTTTTCTAATGGGACACCCTGCAGTAACCTTTATTTTCTAGCTTTCAAATATAAACTGGCTCATTATACAAAGTTTGGGGAATTTTATTTGTTGTGGTTTAAAATCTGACTACTGTCTGTAAAGTGCCCTTGATATCACAATATTGTTGGTGTTCTCAAGAATAGTGCTCTGTTACTGAAAAGAGGATCATTTCCTTTATAGATGTAATAAGTTTGTCATCATGAAAGATCATTAGAGTAACAAACATTATAATAAAAACTAACATGCCCTTCTGCTGCTGCCAGTCTTTCCTACAAATACACTGATCAGTGTGATAGGAGAATGAAAGCAAATGTGATATAATAATTTAATAGCATGTGGATATGTAATTCCTGGCTTGTGATAGTTTTCATCTACAATTAGGCAATTCTCCTGCTTTTCTAATACAAGAATTTTCCATTTGAATTTGCATGCAGCAAGTCAAAGGCAAGGAGAATATAACAGTCTCTCTACCTTAGAACATAATAGATGCTTTTCAACCTTACAATGAGCTAAATAGAGTAAAGCTTTCCACAAGATCATGGGGTCTTACTTCAATGGCACCTGAAATAAATGAGATCAAATGATAAGACTGCTTTACCTTCCATTTTTAAGTTTGTGCCACTTCTGCCCAAGGCAGAATCAGCAAGCTTAAAAGTTCGATGCACGTAGAAGCAAGAAAGGTAGAGATATTGCAGAGCAGCTCACTGTACAGTTTATGCTAATAGTCATCTGCTTTTGAACATCTTTTGCATTTTCCATAAATTCCCACCAGATATATACATATATATGTACGTATATTTATGTATACCCATACATTTCCTGTTCCTTTGCTCTTGTACTGGCATAATGGCTAAAAAGACATTGTAGTGTTTAAAATTCAATGAAGAAGTTTGGTTCACACAGTGAAATTCTGTGAACTTATTTTTACAAGAAAGCATTGCTGAAATCATTCCTCCCAAGACAGTACTAAACTACATTCTAGATTTGCTTTCAATAAACATGGTAGCAAAAACAATTAGTAATTTATTATTATCCACTGTCTTTATGTCAAATTTCCAAGTTCCTGTAAAAATGTTTTTTCTTGTTCTTATGTCATCTTTTCTTCTGTTGTTTAATGCCTTCTTATTAACATAATGCAGATGGATGGGGTGGAAATAATAATTTTTACAAACTCTACAGAGTGTCTACCTGTTTCTTAGCTAAATCTTGCTTGTTTTGCCTAAGGTGAAGCTGATTAAGCTTTTGAAAACAACAACACTATCTCTTCAGTAATCATGGCAGATATTTGAATCACTTGAATTTCTAAAGTCTGCTTTAATCTAAGAGTCAGAATAGTAATTGGTTTCCTGTTCAAGGTTGTAATCCTCCTATTTGTAAATTTTTGAAACCAGCGTGGGGTAGTAATTTAAAAAATGAAAATATTCCTCATGCCTCTTAATAAGATGAAAAAATTAGTATCCAACTAAAAAAATTTAGGGGTTAATAACAGGTCTAATGCCTTGATGTGTGATCTTTTCTGAACTGATTACTTTATTAAAGGGCCATCTCTAGCAACTTCATCTTTAGATAGGTAACTGCATTTTGCAGAGCTAAACAAATAAGTCATTAAATTACAGCAAAAGTGCAGATCCTGAGGTTAGCTGATATATACATCTCACATATTAGTTTCCATAAAGAAAGCTATTTAAACTTGAGGTCAGCTCCAGTCTGAAAACCAGCTGAGGAGATACATGGATGCTCTGCTTCTCTGAAGGAACTGAGGGTGTCCTGCCTGCCTGGCTGACTTGTGTTTTACTCATGTGTAATACTTGTCCCCATTCCCATTTTCTGCCAAAGCAATCTCTGTGCCTTTTTCTGGTATTTGGGAAGGGAAATGGCCAAGTGCTCTGAGGTTTGTGGGCAGGACTAGGGAGAAGGAAGAAAAAAGGTTGCTTGGAAGGAGGAAGATAAGAAGAAAGATGTAGAAATCAATAAGAGAGAGCACAAGGGTATTGCAGCAGTAAGACAGGATCTAGATAACTCAGTGTGAGCAACCAAGGAAGCCTGAATATTGTAAACTACTGTCAGCTATTTTATATCCTGTTTGACAATACTGAAAGTCTGCCTTCATGGAAACTCATTTTAGGAATAGACTATTTTGATAATTGCTTGGAAAAATGTTCCCTCTCCAAATGTTCCTTCTCTCTTCTACTCTGTCTAGTAGTTGTTTGTACTGCCAAGATACTGCACTGTTCAAAGCAATATAAATCCTTTCATCTCCAACAAGAAGAAACCTTTACACCACTATATGCTGTACTTAATTATAGAAAATCTGTGTGGGTTTTTTATTATTTATACTAGTTTTAAGCTCTGTCACTGTCTCTGAAACTTTATAAATACTGAAGCATTGACACAGACATACAATGCGACTCAAAGACAGTAATTTTTATCTTATAAGGCCTTCATCTGTTAAATGGGGACTTTTCTAATTGCTTCTTCTAGCCATTTTTGCTACCTTTTATCTGTATTTAGATTTGGGTTTTAACTCTAGAGCAGGAACAGCAGCTAACTTCAAAAAAGTGCAATACACATACAGTGCAGCCCTTTGTATTGTTGGTATAGCTGGATGGTAACACAGAGCAAATATCTAATAATTCTTAGTCAATTTTTGGTTATATAAACAGTTTTTCCACAGATCAAAGTATTTATTCTTTTCTGGGTTTGGTTAAGCAGAGATGAGAAGCAAATAGTGGACCTAATATTGAAAACACTTTGGGGTATTTTTGCATCTGTGCTGAATCTCTGTATGTTATGCAGTCTTTACACCTAAAATTATAATTTTATGGTTCATGTTAAGGTGCAGCAAAATTTTCATGAGCTAAATCATACTTGAAAATGTTGTCTATGCATGGAAGATTCTCCTAACAGCTGAGCTGGGAATATTTCTGCCATTGAAGAATCCAATTTCTTCATCCACCTTTCTCCAATGCTATCAAAGCCAGTATCTTTTTCATGTAGAATAATTTGTGCACTGCTAGAGGTTTGCAATTCTTAAAACCTCAGAGGTTTCTGATAAACATTCAGATAACAATAAGCTTGGTAAATTCATTTTATAATCTCATTAATCTGTGACCATGTTTCCAGTTCAGTTTGGAGAATGGCTGAGAGTACCACTGTGCTGCATTACTTAAATATTATCATGTTTGCTTGTTTGTTTGATGTGAATAACTGTCATTATCTCTGAGGTTCTACATTTTGTACACATTTTCAGTTTTTGGAAGTTCATATTTTGATCACTCAACATTCAGAGAAGTCGGGGTGTTTTGTCTTGTATTTTCTTTCACTCATTAATTAGGAAAGTAGAAAGTTTTGTAGAAATCCTTTCCATAAACATTGTTTACCCATCTTTTGCACAAAATGAATCAAAAGTCCTATGTAAATCACACTGTAGAAGTTTTATCCTGTCAGGATGTAACTTAGACAAGAACGTTAAGCAAACTCATTAGCACACTAAAGTTACACCTGCACCAACATTTGTCATTCGTTTGCAATGCAGGCAAGTCCAAACCATCTGTACACTGAAGCATGGATGTCCCATGTCCCCTGGCAGTGAGGTTGCAAAGCCAGTTCCAGGCAGACAAAAGAAATGTGGATTAATAGCAGTGGGGAGGACACACCAAACTGGTCTATACATATCCACTGTATTCTGGCATTGTAGAAGTGAGTCAGGAAGCAATGTGAAAACACATTTCAGGGTTAGGAATTTTAGTCCATAATCCATCCCCCTTGACAAAGTGTGCTTTATGCAGGGTCCTCCTGATTCCTCTATATGCCAGACTGTTCCCTCAGCTTTTTCCCCTCTCTCTAAGAACTAGTGAGACAAATATTCTTATTTGTACCTGGTCCTAGAACAACCCATAGTGGTTAGAAAAACAACCAACCATACAAAAGGTACTGTCTGGCTCTTTTAAAGTGTTAGTCTACAACATTCTTGGTCTATAGAGTTTTCAGATGGTTCAACTTCTAAATTCTTAGCAAACCTCTTGTTAGCATAAGCAAATAGAAATTCCCAGAGACTAGTAACATGTCCAAATGCATGTCCAAATTTGCAGTTTTTCAAAGGGTTAATGATAAAAATTCACCGTTTCTCTCTTTAAGATTGCAGTTGCCTGCTTCTGAGAACGGAAGGTGTCTGACAAACCTAATTGTATATATTGCTGCTCCATGGCAGTGTGAAACAAGGCTGACAATTTTGTGGTTTTGGGGGAAGGATCTTTGACAATGGGAAAGTGCCAGCTTATTGAAATGTTCTTTCATCAAAAATTATTAAGAAAATGATGACTTAAAGTTTTGAACTAAAGAGGAGCATAACTCAGTCATTGTTCAAATAAAATAATGCCTAGTAGAATAAAACATAGTTAGACCTCAAGACATGTTCTTTACTTCCAGGATATTAATGGCAAGTGATGAAGATTCAGCAATCATGCTTTTCCATTTAGAGTACGTTCATCATTCTGAGTGTGTTACAGAAGGTGAGGGAAGACAAATACGAACTTTAATCAGTACTACGTAGCCAGACACTCTTGATTTGTGGTTCTGATTGATGTGTCTATATCCATTCTTAAAATGGTTTTATTCACTGGGCCTTCCTTGGCAATGAAAACTCAGAAAATACTTGCATGTCAGCAGCAAGAGTCTAGTAGATACTATTCTGACACTATTTCTGTGAAGTAGTTTCAGGATTATTTCCAGTTTTTATGATATTCTGCATCCCCTGAGTTACTCAGTATTACAAAATATGTATAGTGTTGAATAAGTTTAAAAAATGTTCTCTAGCTTAACCATAAAACACAAAGTAAAAATTAGAAACCTTTTATGGGAATCATCAATTGAAACAAAACTCTGTGCATTTAAAGTACATTGCCCAGCAAATAGTAGTATTGAAATAAATTAAATCAGTGGGAGTTCTTTTCTGTTTACTTATTTTTCAACCTAAGTAGAGATGCTTGAAATATTTTTTTATGTCACAGTTTGGGGTACCTTTGTTTAAATTACTGAGAATCAAGATGGTCTGGAATTAGAGAAAACATTAACCTTTTATTTTTAAAAAAACAATGCAAGCCCTCTGAGGCAACCCAAAATTAGTGGCACCACAGATTTTAAAGCATTTTTCAGTACGTGTGGGCTTATTGTATGTGTTTTAATTTAGTTTACCTGTACTTGATACAATAAAAGTATTTATATAGTGCTATTGATGTTATCTTCAAGTGTAATTATATCTGAGGCATTCTGAATCCACACTTTTGTTGGTTTGTGTGCCATTTTTAGGAATGGCTTACAAATTTCCCACAAATGTGATGTCAAACACCATAGTCCCATATTGTGCTAATTTAAAGATCCCTTGATATACTTACGTACGGGTCGAAAGAAGTGTTTCACTTAGGAAATGGTTTGACATCAGAAGTTCCTTTGGCACCCCTGAGACTCCCTTAATTTTCTGGGCAACAAGAACATATGAGGATTGTTACTGCTATCTGAGGAAGTAAGTCAGCAACTTTATGATGGTAATACTGTTTTATTAGCATGAAGGATTTTCCAGTTTGAAGTATTTTGTCTAGGACAAGCTATTGAGTTGGACTTGTTGTACCACCCATGTATTAAATCTTTTCAGATTAACTGCTTGCATGTGACTTTCAGAGGAATTTCTCAGCACCCCACAGTTCTTGGAAGCAGTGCTTACATATAAGGGAAGGAGACGATTTCAATTGGCACATTTACAGACATTATCCATATGTATCCCTGGAGTTGCTGAGTGCAGAGTGAGAGATGCAGCCAGCTCCTGCTATAAAACTGAGCTCCCTAAGATAATAACCATTGGCCACCGCACTTTTCACATAAGCTAAAGATGTTCACAGGCAATTTGTGGAGAACAGTAAACTGAAAATATTCACAGGCTATGTGGCACTAGGAGGTTACTGAAGTTCAGTGGTGTTTAGAGTTTACACCTTTAGAACAAGTTACTGCAGAGGTTCCATACCATAGGATTGCTTGGTCATTTTTGTATGCTATATTGACATCCAGTCAAAGCAATTTTTATAAGAGCGTGTGCTTGCACATGCCACGTGTAGATTTTGCTGAGGAAAACACCCTCGAAAAAAGTATAGTAGACTAAAAATAAGAAGTTACAGACAGAGAGGAACTATTTCAGTTCAGGACATCAATTAACACTGATTTGCACTGGAGTGCGTTTGAAAGTACATGCGATATTCACATGCCAAATGAATTCATTAAAGACCAGTGTGATTACAGTGAATGTCAAATGAATTAATAACAATGGGACCTTTAAGTGTTACCATTAATTTCACAGTGTGTTGCTGTTTTATACTTATGGGCTCTGAAGCTAAATGACACTCCACAGTTGCCCTAGTAGATTAATTGTGCATTAATAATCTATGGGTGGGCTGGCAATCTGGTGGGCACTTACATTTCATTGACATTTGGATACTAAAGATCATAATTTCCAGTTTTCAGTCAGGAAAGCCATTTTAGCTTTAAAATAGGCTCACATAATTTCTTCTGTACGAGATTGGAATTCTTTAAAAGTGTTAAGTTTTTGAATTCTAGGTCTACATTAAAAATTAAGTGTGATTAAAGAGGCAAACCCTTGATTGTTTGTTTTTTTCTTTACATAGCTCTCCATCTGTGAAATATGTCAGTGATTTCTGCCTGCTAGTAGACATCCTGGTTTGTTCAGGGCATTTCTTTTGCTGCCTAATATTTGAGACTATTTGAGTTGACCTTTGTTTTGGTTGGGGGTTTTTTGTTGTTGTTTCTGTTTATTTGTCTGGGGATTTGGGAGGGGTTTTGAGTGGGATGTTATGATATTTAGATGAGTTAACTTTACACTGTTAAAATGTGTACTTCCATTCAGAGCTTAGAAAGCACATACCAGTTATGTAGCCAATATTTTTATATGTCATGCCCTAAAAGAAATGGAGCACAGCTTAAATGAGAGGTAAAAAAGATAAACTTTTTTTTCCCACAGATTTATAGCTAGTAAGTTGTATATTTTTATTCCAAAGTATTGCATTTTGTTGTCTTATAGGGAAGTGGAAAAATCTGAAAACAAGATATTATGTCAGTTGTTTTTTATGATGCCTGATGTCAGTTGTTTTTTAAGTCTTTGTTTGCTTGCTTGCTTGTTAGTTTTTTAAGCCAACTGTAAGGTAATTGATCTCGGACTTATTTAGGAGTTGGATATGTGCATGTATAAACTTATACTATTGGACATGACCCTTGTACAGATGTCTAAAAGCTCTTTTGGATACTGTCATACAAAGGCAATTTAATCAGTCAATAATTCATCTAGAATGGCACATTCTCACTTCATTTGTACATTTGTGAGCAAGCCAGTCTGTGCAACACGGTAGAAGTCTTAGTGAAAATTTGTCATAGCTCATTACTAATACTAATAAGCTATTCCTAAAATATTATTATCATATAAGTCATTAATCTAATTTACTAATCACCTAGGTATTGCTTTTCTTTCTACCTCAGTTTTTTCAAATGAGATATACATAAACATAACATAAACAATGAGATATTCTATTTATATCTCAATTGGAGTTGATAAATCAGCCATCAATTAGATATTTTAATTTCATCCATTAAACACTCTTCACATCAAGCTTCACATGAGGCATTCTTAAAAAAGAGACAGGAATGCACTTCAGACTGCTTTAAGTTTAAAATGAGAGAAAGTATAGTAATCCTGAAGTTCTTTCTAAATCTAGGAGTTTTCCAATTGTTAGACACAGTAATTCGACTCAGAAACATTCCTTGTGTGTTAAATATAGTGGTGAGCAGGTACTGCCAGTTTGTGGTGATGTCACACAGAATACACACACATACAGATACACAATGCATAGATTGGACTTCATGTTCTGAGACTGCATAGGCAAAAAGTGCAGGAAAGAGAAGCCATGTCCTCAATCAAGCTTTACACCTTTAAGATCTCCATGATCTATACATTGTTGTGAATACCATTGTATAAATCAAATATTTATCGCATAACACTGGTGAATCACAGGAAAAAACGTAGTCATATTTTGGACTTTCCTGAAATCAAAATATACATTCACAAATTCCCTATTCTTTACCTGCTGAGCTTTCATGCTCCTACATATTTACATTTGTGTTTTAGCTAACAAGTGGAAATTGTCACTTGTCCAAGCTCATTCAAGAAAAAAACAATAGCAAAAAATACATTGCAATTTCCATGTTTTATTCTGAGTGTGTATGTAAATATGCACACACTCTTGGTAGAGGCTATCTGGATAGTATTCCATGTATTTGTTAAATTGGAATGGATCTCCTTTGACACAGAGATGCAGGATAATGTTTTGATTGGAAGGGGTTGTGTAAATGAGTTTTTCACCCATTCTATCATTTCACGACACTTTTCTTACATTTGGATGCCATCTGCCTCCAGCCTCCTATTCATTAGCAACAGCTTTGTGCCCGCTCAGTCCCAGTACCACTGACAGTGTGACAGGCTTTTTGGAAACTAAATATTGCTCTATATTTGTTGAGAATATTAGAAGCAGTGGCAACTGTCTCTTCCTCTGCAGCTGATAGCAGTAGGGGAGTTCAGCCTGCTGAAGTTTAAGACAAGCAATGCAGGAGTACATTCCCAGTTTTGCCCTTAAAAACTGAGAACAGTCTTTTCTGTTTGTCTTCTGTTCCTTCTCCTCTGGAAGGTCACCTCCCTTGTATCCCTGTCGTCTTCCACGAAATGAGGGCCTACCTAGTAAAGTATCTGAG
Source organism: Dicaeum eximium (assembly GCA_013396995.1). Taxonomy (NCBI): domain Eukaryota; kingdom Metazoa; phylum Chordata; class Aves; order Passeriformes; family Dicaeidae; genus Dicaeum; species Dicaeum eximium. The sequence continues at coordinate 3,402,954 of VWZP01008835.1, read as the reverse complement.
GTACAAGTGATGAGCCAATCTGGTATCTGGTTGAAGGTTTCCTCTAATTTCCTCTAGCAGTTTGTAGCTCACCAGTATCATCTAGGGAGTTTGCAAAGATCTCAATTTGGGTTCATCGGTCCAGGGGGGTTTTCACTTTTGAAGATCAGCTGCATCATCTTATGTTTGTTGTTCAAATATCAACAATAAATTTATGTTGCATAAACTAACTTTTCTAGGGATGAGTGGGGAGATCTATTTAAAAATACTGGATCAGAGCCATGTGGATATTCTAATGAGGGAGATCAGAAGCATTCCAAAGCAGATATCCATTTTAGACAGAGTTGGTTTTTTTTTCAAATACTTTGACAGGGGAAGGGCTGTAGTGCTGTTGAGTCTTTCAGAGTTCTGGCCATGAGTCACTACTCCTTCTGCATGCAACATGCTCATTAAAGAGAAAGAAAATAAAAAGGGGGGAAAAAATAAAAGCTTATCTTCCCTTGAAGCCATGAGCCTCACCCCCACAAAGCTGCCAAAAGTTTTCTATTTTTTTTTTCCCCTACTTCACCATTTTTTGTTTTCTTTTTTTAAACTCTTCAATAAATATTTAGTATTTGGAGTTTTCTCCTCGCTGCTCTGTAGCTTGGAATAGATAGGACTTCCATTGACGTAAATGGTTAAAAAGACATAAATGGAAGCAAATCTTGGCCCAGGATACAAGGAAAATATGATAATTGTCTGAAACATAACAAAGTTCAATTCTTTTTGAATTTCAAGGAGAATTGGGAAAATCCTGTGTTAAACTTTCTATCTTGAGTTGTAACAGATTTTTCAGCACATTGAACTACTAGATCCTAGCAGAATGGATAAAATCAGTGTCATGTGCATATATTTTTATCATAATTTAAAATAAAAACAGTCCTCATTTACTGTGGGGAGGGAGCATATTAACATAAAAGTATGATACACAGAATAAAACTGCAGTATTTTTAAGGGACTGAGTGAACTTGAGAAAAAGAACCCAAAATGGAAAAACTTCCATCTTTTACAGTCATGAGAGCAGACATGTGCAGCTCTGCTAGAATCTGGATACTCACCAGGGATCTTACTGGCTCAATGCATCAAGAAGAAATGTCTGTCAAGCTCCTACAAACTTTGGTTCCCAAACAACTGCCACATGCCAGAACTAACTGGATAAAGGCACTATGAATCAAGCATCAACACTGTGAGATTTAAGAATGTTTGTAGATTTTTTTTAAACAAGGTTCCATTAAATCTTTTCATTTCATCAATTTCCCGGGCAGGTCACAACAGCAGCAGAGTGCTCAGTAATACATATTTAATCCTTTATTCTTTTGGATTGGTGATATTTTGCTATTTAGAGGAACTTCACATCTGATTCTGATGAATCACGATGCTTTATCCTATCCAGGAAGGCATTAACCAGACTGACAGCCAGCTCTGCACTGCTACAGTACATCCTTACTGCTAGTGTTTCTTCCAATATGAAAAACAGTTCAGTGCCTGCTGCAAAGCCAGTATTATCATTAAAACGATACTTAAACAAGCTCTCTCTGCACTAAATGTCTTAATGTTGTCAGCCTAACCGTTCTTTGGGATTGCTGTACGCTCTGGGGTGGAAGAGTGCTTTATTTCTGCCTTAGACTGCCAGACTTCAATTCCCACAGACAATCAGCTGCACCCTCTTTGCGAGCCTGCGCATCAGGCAGCCCATACAGAAGCTCTGTGTCAAATGGTTAAATAAATAAATAATGTGCCTTGGGCCTGGAGCCAAAAATTCTCTCCCCTTGCACCCGTGTGAAAGGTAGTAGGAAAAGACGCTTCTGTTCTACTACTGGCGAAAAAGGCAAAGGCAGTAAGCTTGGCATGTCTCTTCCCTAATACTACATCAGGGCAGCTCACAATGTAGTGTTAAACATGTCTGAAATCTCCTTATTTTTCCAAGCCTGTTTACTGATGCATCCCAACACAGATGGAACCTTTCTTCCTGCACATATTAATTCATTTGTTACATATGCACTTCTGATCTTTGTGTCATTTTGTCCTTTGGCCTGCTACCAAGTCATTTTTTATAGATGTTCTGAGAAAAGGTGGCCCTTGCCCTGCAGTGAGCCTCACAAATCCCTGACACACACATATGCATTTTTTATTGTTCTCACATGTTGCTTAACAGTCTGCAATCTTCCTGCTTTACAGCAGAGCAGATGGGTTCCTGCATAGCATGAAAGAGATGCGATGTTCAAATCGATTGTTTTATCAACAATCAGTTGTAGATAAAAATCATTTTAATGAGTGAAATTAATGATGTTTGCAAACATGGTGTTAATTAAAGAACATAGCTTGGTCTTTTTTGCCTCCTTTTTTCCCCCTGCACACAATTTTTGTTACCCATGACATCTTTCATTATTGACTCATGCCCCAAAGAAAAGACGATTAAAATCTGCTTTTGTTTGATGTAGCTCTTATTGAAGAAAGAAATAGATCTTTCTGAAGCTTCCTGGTGAGATGAAAGTCTAATTATCTCCACAAATGAAAGGAAAAGCTTTAATTAGGCCTGTGCTGAATCTGCGCACTGTGAATTTGTGCATTGTGATGGATGGAGCTCACATCTCCTCAGTGACTGCAGTTGAAATAATGAAGAAGGAGACAAGGTAGCCTGGTCCCATGATTCAGCTGGCAGAGCAGACTTGGAGGTACACCTGTGTTGCGAGAGCATGCCCAGAGCAGCTGCCACAGGCCATGTTTCTGTGCAGTGCATTCGGCTGTTTTACAACCTCCTCCTGAGCTTTGATCTCTTTTCAGACAGCAGGGGTCCTAACAAATCAAGCTTTTCATGTTTCCCTCAGTTTCACTCTCTTTTGCTTCACCATTCATACTTGAACTCCAAAGAGGACGGATAAAATATTGTCTTTTTCTGAATCAATTTGATCAGCGGCGGACATGACTGAAGAGGGCATTTTGTCTTTTGTGAGGTGTTTTAGGGCTGACTGTGGGGTAAAGGCTGCTAAAGAATCGGAAGTTGCATTTATTTATTTTGCCATTTGATTCACTATTTATGCCCTTAATAACCTTTATGCATAACACTTGATTTGCTACGCCCTTCTTTTTTACAATGCTGCAGTGTCTACCCAGTTAGAAAAGGTGACATTCTGGGATAGGATTAGATCGGTAATGGTCCCCAGAGAGAAATCTGAATTATGACAAACAATGCACTATTCCACATTTTATAATGTTTCTGATCTATTTTTACCATGTTGCATGCAGTTTACTCTGTCTTCATGTAGTCCACCTGATATAAGGAAGGTCAAACCAGTACTTACTCACTTCACTTGCAGCCAGCATATTCTTCTTTTTGAGTCACAAAGCACCTTTGACATCAAGGGCAGTCAAGGAGTTTACATCCACACCTTTGTGGGCAATATAACAATAAAAACAGGAAGATACAGTTGAAGTCAAAGTCAAATCCGCTTCAACAATCTCACATTTTACAATTTCTGTCAGTATATACGTGTTGTTTAGAATGTATTGCTTTAATTGTGTAGCCTCTGGAACCGGGGAGCTCAGCAGTCAACTGGAAGCATGCAGAAATAGAAGGATATGGGATAAATGACAATGCATCCCCTGTTGATTTATTTATTTAAGGAAAGGAGGTATCTGAAAAAGCCAACAATGCTGTCTTTCAAAGCAAACATTTTGGGAAGTCATTTTGTAGGTAGCTATACAGCATCTATAAAGCCTGAAATTGTTGAAAGTAAAAGATGCTGATTCAGAGTAATTCAGCAAAGCAGTAATATGGATTTTAATTTATACTGTGTGAAACAAATCTCTGGCTTTATCTACTAGTATTTTAGAATTTTATACATTAAATAAAGTTACTCACCATCTGAAATCTTACTATGTACATTTTCTCATTTGTTTAGAGACCCTTAACTCAGCTGGCACTTTTCTTAGTCTAAAATACCTCGATTTGTTCTTTCTGCCCTCCTGCCTCCAGATCCTTTCCACAGTTTCTTTGTGTAGATTTGTCTCTTTTGTTTATGCCTTTGTAAGTATGTCCCTAGTGTTAGCACTGAGTTCACAGAGCTGAAGTCAGAAACCTGCCTTATACAATATTTTAATCCTTTAGGCCATCAGTGCCGACATCCAAGTCTGGTGCCCTAGAATTACAGGGATGATGGTGAATGTATAAAGGTCCCAAAGCTCAATATAGGAGAAAAAAGCTGGGGGGAATACTGTAACACTGAGCACAGGTTTGAAATAGGGGCACAGCCAGGGGGGAAATGAGGAGGCAGTGGAAGTCCTGTTAGACTGCTGTGCCGAGATGAGGAAGAGATAGTAAATTAAGAACGAGCACTGCAAGAACACATCTGAATCAGACCCTCCAATTAACTGTTCTCTTTCCTTCTTTCAAGTTTGATTTCCTTTTAACCTTTTATTTTATTCTTTTGATCTCAGCATCTTTTTCTTTTTGTTCAAATGAAGAGCGATGGTGCAATAATTCTTGTTGAGGAGGTGCTTTCATTGTCAGCTCCTGTTTCCAAGCACAGCAAGTGATGAACAAGAGCTGGAAATACTCATGCACACTATCAGAATAGAAGTTTGAACAAAATTAAGACATGGAACAATGGGACAATTTAAAATGAAAACTGTTCTTCCTCAGTTTGTGACTGTGTTGCCCTTATTGCTTCTTAGCTGTTGAGAATCTCAGAAGATTTTATGTGGGATTTTGTGTGTGCATGTGTCCACAAATACACATTTAGACCAATGCAAGTTTATGAAAGAAAATATTACACAAAGTAGGAGCAGTAGAATTTAGCTGGAAATATATGCTGGAAATACGCACTGGAAAACAGAAAAACTGGTCATTGTTTTGTAAAGAACCTTGCAAGATTCTCCTACAGACCCTCTATTTGGGCGAAGTCCAAATTGCTATGTGAAGATCTTTGATTAGGGACAGGCAGCAGAATCCCCATGGAGGACTCTTGTGCAGACATGAATGGGTGAGAACTCTGTAATACACTTCTGTATTGGTAATGTTATTATAGTTACCAATACAAGTTACTTCTGCATATTACCTACCAGAACTTGCTGGAATTTAGTCCTTCTTCAAGGTGAGAGTCATTCCAACCTCGAGAAGCACCTTGAGGAGCTAAATCACCGCCTGTCTTGTCACTAGGAAGAGAACTATTGTCTGTTTTGAATCATCCCATATACTTCCAGGGGCTGTAGAAAGAAAATTATATTATAGAGGTATTCTTCTACTAACCTGTCATCAACAAAGTGTTGAAAGAGTTGTAAATCCTGTGATAAGGCCTGCAGAACACATGAGGTCTGGGCTTGTGGATGGTTGCTGGGTTTTTTCCTGAGCACATTACTCGCTGCCTGGTGCATGCTGAGACACACACATGGTGCTCCCAATTGATTCCATGTTTATGGTTTTGAAGTTTCCAAAGTGAGATAAACACAGACATGCTCACTTCATTGTGAACTTCTGCTAATTTTTAGTTTTGGAATATCCAAATGGCCATGTATTTTACAGAATCACAGAATGGTTGAGGTTCAAAGGGACCTCTGGAAAACATCTTGTCTGAACCTCTCTTCAAGCAGCACCACCTTGAGCAAGTTGCCTAGAACCATGTCCAGCTGACTTTTGAATACCTCCAAGGATGGAGAGCCTACAACTTTCCTGGGTACCCTGTTCGAGTAGTCAGTAACTCTCACAGCAAAAAAAGTGTTTCCTTATGTTTAGACAGGGCATCCTGTGTTTGTCTGTGCCCACTGCCCCTCATCCTGTCGCTGTACACCGCTGGAAAGAGCCTGACTCCATCTTTGTATCCTCGCATCAGATATTTATATGCTCTGATACAATCCCCACCTCAGCCTTTTCTTAGTGCAACTCTCTCATACTCTTCCTCATATGAGAGATGTTACAATCTCTTCATTATCTTCGTGGCCTTTCATTCCACTCTGTCCACTGTATCCATGTCTCTCTCATACTGAGGAGCCCACAACTGGACACAGCACTCCTTATGTGGCCTCAACAATGCCACTTCACTGTGGACTCATGCCCACAATTCAACAAGCTTTCCAAGAGGATCTTATGGGAGAAAGTGTTGAAAGCCCTGCTGAAGTCTAGGAAGACAGTATCCACTGCTGTCCCCTCATCTACCAGGCAAGTCATTTTGTCATAGAAGGTTATCAAGTTTGTCAAGCATGACTTCCCCTTTGGGGAAATCATGCTGAGTAACCCTGAAGATTTTCTTGTTCTTCATGTGCCTGAAAGTGGTTTCCATTATTACCTGCTCCATCACTTCTTCAGGGAATGAGGTGAGGCCGACTGAGGTGTAGCTCCTTGGGTTCTTCTCCTTGCACTTCTTGAAGACAGGGGTGACATTTACTTCTGCTTAATTCCTATGATTAATCAAAGATTATTGAGAGTGGTCTCATAATGGTATCTGCCAGCTCCCTCAGCACGCATACGTGCATACCATCAGGGCTGCCATCCAATTTCCTTAAGTGCTGCCTGAAGTGATCTTCTTCCACCAAGGGTATACCTACCATGCTCCATATTAACCCCCTGGGTTTCCTGAAGGACAGACTCCCTCGTAAAGATGGAGGCAGAGAAGGCATTCCATACCTCAGCCTCTTCCATGTGTTGTTGAACCTTAAGCAGCAGGCCTTCATTTTCCTTAGATTTCCTTTTTTCATCTCTGTACTTACAGAAGCCCTTCCTCCTGTCTTTGCCATCCGTGGCTAGATTCAATTCTATTTGAAATTCCTATATGCTACTGAGCCTATATATGCTAGGAAGTCTTATAGAATAACTTACATGGAGTAATTTTATTTACTGAAGAGGGAAAAGTGAAACATAAACAAGGGTGTAAAACATGTTGGTGCTTTTAAAAGCGGGGGGGGAACACAGCTATGATCCAAGCGACTTGACATCAACCTGAAGTGTTTATGGTGGTCACAAATTCTTTGAAAAAAAAGTGGATATTTTAGAAACTGTAGTGTTATGAAGTGTCCCTGGTCTGATAACTATAAATTTTAAATACCTGCAAAGGAATACAGCGCTATTTCTTTACTTCTCCAGCAAATTATTAGTTTATATTCCCATTCTCTGAATACTATATTACTATATTACAGTACTATATTACAGACAAGTCAATATTATTCCAGAGTTTATAAGTATACTAAGATATTCTATAAATAATTTAAAACCTATTCAGTTTTAAGACTTTCAGTAAAAGATGGAATGCTACAAAGCTGTTCCTTTTATACAGAAAGAAAGAAGAATTAAATTGAAACTGCAGAGAAAAAGCCAAATTTTCTGTATATTATTCTATCAGGTTATGCACTGGCATTCTTGATATTACCATACAGGTAGGCATATAAAATATGCTTCCAGAACCACTTAAGATTTAAAGATGTTGTTGAGCTAAATCTAAGCAGCAGGAAACACAACATATTGAAGTTCCTAGAGATTTTATATTTCTGATAGTCACACTTCAATTCACTCCTAGTTCAGGGTTTTCTAAAGAAGCAGAAGGTACCCAATCTGGAATGAAAATGACATTTACTGAATTTCAAATAAATTCTGTACATCTTCACCTCACATTACCCTGGTATTTTGGTTCTATTGTCAACAGTGTAACATGCTGTTGTACTTGATCTCCTACTTGGTGTGAAATTAGGAAAACTTTTTTTTTCCTCACATTGTCATTACCCAACTAAGTTTGGAGCTCAATAAAAACTGAGAAAACTCTGTATTGGAGAGCCAATAAAATTCTGTAACTAACTAAACTATGATCTTTATTAAGAAGACAAGGGTGGAAGGAAGTAGTTCTTTTTCACTCATGCAATTAAATTATTTTTCACTTCTGCAATTTATACAGTTAAAGAAAACCTTTAACCATATACTGTTCTCACAAGATTAACAGGTTCCATAGACGCTGAAACTTGGTATTCCAAAATTCCCTTAAATCCCAAGATGTGAACGATTCAAAATTTTGAATTCAGTGGAAAATTCCATTCTCTTTGGAACCATCATTGGCTCTCAAATCCAAAAAGCCTGCCTTGGGATCTTCCATTTGTTAATAATACTCTATATAGCCCTTTTTCATTTAACTATGCATTTTACCTCAAATATATATACTTTTTTTTTTAATTAGAAGGAATACCAAGCAACATGCTCCTGTCAGTTTCTGCAGTCTTTAAGATGGAACTGATACAGCCCACATGATTTTTTATGGCACTGTGATATTACAGGAAACTGTTTTCTTTCTCACAGCCACCAGCTGCTGTATGAGAGCTGAAGGGTATCTCAGAATCCCTTAGCCTTATGTTTCCTTATCTGCAGTTCATTTTCATGCCTGATTTCCCAGAATTTACTTAACATTTTCAGGACGTCATTCACCCAGTAGTTGTAGCTGGATTTGGATTCATAGCTCTTTTGAAAAGAGACAGTAATGTGATTCTCCATACCACCAACACATGATATTGTCAGAAGATAAACATTCTTCTCATCAAAATACCATGGAAGAACTGACTTGTCCCATCCACCAGAAAACTCTGAACCAAATTAAGGCTGAACATACTGGATGCTCTTTTACAAAGATAGGGGAAGGGACTAGCCATCTGGCACCTCTTGAAGCTCTTTAAACACAGAGAATTTTTGCTGGAGAAAGTATCGCTGTCTTCTGAATTCTTCTAAGAGATTTTGCTGTTGGAGGGGGAACTAGGGGTGCATGTTTTATTTTGGGGATTTTTTACTGGATTTATACCATATCTCTGTACTTTAGATCAGCAGCCTTATTCTGACTCAGTGCCAGCAGATATTTGCTGGAGTTTTCTGCTGCAGTAGATCCTTGATGACTTGTTAAGGAGCCTGCTCCATATTGCAGAGAGGCATTCAGCAAGGCCTGGGCTGCACTCATTACAGCCTCCCCAGCTGGAGCTGTCCAGACTAGGATGGGATCCCTTAGCATGGCCCTGCTCTGGAAATGGCTGTTGTCTCTTTATATGAGGTGCCAGCTTTTACCTCTTGTATCTAGCAAGAAAGGATTAGTGGTGATCTCTGTGTTCATGTTCTGTTGTTAGTTAAGGATTCAGTGGGACCCAGTGCTTCATTCAGGGAAATGTCTCAAGAAGCTGAAATTGTCTGATGTCTTCAGGGTTTGAAACCATGCCCCTATCCCTTTTGGTGCAGGGTTGCAGAGATAACAGTCATAATTGCAAAATAAGCTGAGATGACTGTCACAAATTTTTTATTTTTTCACACTATAGCTGAAGAACAGGCCCTTTTTTATTCCATGTTTCCTTGCAAATAAAAAACTTTATTACCTTTTCTAAGATTGGTCCTACCATATGGTCAGACCATACTGTAGTTATGGACAATACTAAGCAGAACAAACTACTTAGTAATAAATGTAAGCCTATGACTAAGTATATTCTGTATAAATACAAAAATTAAACTCAGGAGGCTCATGCCAATCAGGAGCTGCTGGAGGTCATATTTGAGATATTATGCAAATTCAAAACTCAAAAAATACAGACTATGAAATAATAATTAATTACATTTGCACTTTGATTAAAGATTAAATCTCAGTACAATAAAAAAAAAATCCTGTCTTTGTATTGCCTGATATAATTAGGCACTCTCCTAAATGACCAAACTTAGAACTGCCTATTATGTCCTAGCAAACCTGTGGGAGAGCCTGACATGTGTTTAGCAATCATGGGGTTTTTTGTGTTCATCAGAAAAAATCATTTTAAAACAATGTGGGAGGGGCAGTCCTTATCTTTAAGGCAACCGTTGGATAATTGACCTCCTTTAGCATTTAATTTCTCAAGCCTCTAGGAAGCTTAATTTTGAACATCAAAGGGGTACCTGTGGAAGAAACTGTTCCAGACTGGTGAGTAAACAAATTAGAGTTAATAGGGTCATTAGCTTCTGTGGTAAAATTTCAAACTGGGTATTCCTCACTAAGGAATGTAAATGTCAATGTTTCTAAGTCTTCTAAAATATAATTAGACATGGAACTTGAATACAAATGCTATTTGTATTCAAGTATTTTGCTACATATCCTATTAACAAACAATGTTTTCCATACTCTGGGCATTTTTTTTATTAAACATTAGGGAATCTGTTGTTCTGCTCCTATGCATTGCTTGTCTGACAATTAGAATAGAAAGAAAATAGGTACAAAGCTGTTTAGTCAATAGTATGCTGTAAATATCAAGGATATTGTGTGTGTTGTTTGATATAAAGCACATTAGCCAGTTACCTTCAAAGTAACAAGTGTAGATCTATTTAGCCCTTAGATTGGTATGTAGTAGTATGTAGCAGTATAAGAACTTAAAAAAAAAAAAACCAGAACCACAAAAACAACTTACATTTCCTCATTTTGAATGATCTTCTCATCTGTACTTTCTCTTGGTTCTATGGCTACATAAAGGGGTAATTGCTGATTGAATTGGAAACAGAGGATGCAGCAAATTCAATTCCTAGATCCTCTCATTTCACTTCTGGCACATTACTAAAGTCTTTTTTTTTTTAATTATCCTTACATATGATAATATAAATACTGGTCCCTTTCTTTCACCAAACTGACAAGTTTTTTGTCCAACCACATTTCCTCACCTTTGCCCACATACCTGCTTGCAGGCTTTGGACCCTGGCATATCCATTCCCCTGAAATTCTTGCTCCTAACTGTTCCCAGCAGCAGCAAGCTCCTGGAAGTAAGGGTTGTCAGAACAAGTTCCCTTTCTCACTTTGCAACCCTAGGAAGTTTAAGGCTGTGGGGTTTATTCTAAATCTCTAGGAGGTCAGTACTTAACAATGACTTCTTTTTAATCCAGAAAATCACCTGCTGCTAGAAGTGTCATCATTTAAACAGGTAGAAAGGAAAATTTCCTCATAAGGAACAATAACATCAAGTCAGCCTAAGAGTTTGTGGAATAAGGAATAACTGTCAATCTCACAAATGTATTTAGTGTAGAAGGAAATAAAATATTTGCTAGAGTGCCAAAGGAGAATTGCAGAAAATATTTAGACTGGAAAACTGCAGATGGCCAAGCACATCGAGAGGTAAATCACCCTCTCCCCGTGAAAACTGATTTGTACCAGCAGGGTCTGAGTGAGTGCTACAGTGAATTCTGCCAAAAAAAGCATAAGGTGGGGGAGAAGAGAAAGGCATTTTAAATAATTGATCATAGCTATATCTGTAGTTACAAGCATAGCATTCTTAAGTCATTAGCCTGAAGGAACAAGGAGTTTAAAAAATACTAACTCTCCTCACTAAATATAATCATGAAGTTTAAGAAAAAAAAAGGGGATGGGGTCCCGTTTGTCCATCATAAATCATTTTATTGTGATAATTCTGTGGTTTGGGCTGATTTAATTTTTTAATCTTCTGTTCTCCCTTAATGGCAACAATTTCTTTTTGCGTAACACAAATAAGAGTAAAAACCCCCTCAAATGCTTTTTATGTAATGTGAATCATGTTTAAGTGATGTTTTGAAAAAATCCTTGTCCACTAGAAGCAAGCTTTTTGCACAAGGCAAGATGTTATAACTGAGGATTTTTGCAAAGTGGTTCTAGTTACTGTTTATTATCACTCTCTAACGCTGTGCTTCAAGTAGGAATCTTTAGTTTACCTCCATAAGTGCATCTCATAGCATTCATTTTTAAATAACCATTAGTTTTATTTCAACCTCCTACAGTGTTTTTGATAGAATGTTACTATTTTCACACAATAATAATTTATTCCCACTGTAAGCCAGACTTTTAGACAAGTATGGCTCCATTTCTCCAACTCATTGATTTTACCTGTGGAGACAAAACAATATCAAATCAAGATCACATAGCATCTATGGCTAATTTGAGATCATATGCAGATGTCCTGATCTTACATTCTATGTGTATTCAAGGGTAAGACTCATTTAACCTAACTTAAGGCAGACAAAAGTGAAGCATGTGGTTTTCCTTTTGTAGTCAAGGCCAAGACATGTGCCTCCCAAGGATAAGTCAGCTGATCTCAAAACATTGACAAGGTTGGAAAGATAAATCATGGTTAAAGTTTGTTTGTTCTTCCACTAAAGTGGAAGGTAAATGCTTCTGTACTGCTCTATTAAAGTGTTTCATGGTCCAGTATGTCTCACCATGAATGTGGTAAGGGAGTGCTTCTACTATGATTTTTCATTTTTTGATTGAAATCTTGACTATGAAGTATTTTGAAAAAAATAACTTTCCACCCTTATTTTAGAATTGTTGACACTACATCACTCATCTGGACATAGTGGCAATGCTAGTTACAAAACTTAAAGTAAAAGCAAATAAAAAACAGAATAAACATTGTGGTCTGTATATTGGAATAAGACATTTCTTTGTACATATTTGGCACTCGTTTAATTATTCTTGTAAGGCATTAAATAACAGTCACAAGCAAGTATTAATTTCTTCAAAATAAAGCATAAAACAGCAAACTCAGGATGTACTTCTAAAAAATAGTGAAATATCCAATAGAAATTAAAGGTGGATGGAATTTATTCCAATGGCTATTAAAATGTAACACAAAAGGATGTCCTTAATTTAACTTGTTACAAGCTGTAGACTTCGATAGCAAGCTGGAATACTTGAACCATACATAAACGGATCAAACAAAGTTATGAGGAATGTAACTTTCTATTGCAGTTTTTAACCTATTCCCAAACAGGTTTCATTGCTTCTTCTTTCCCATGACTGTTCTTGATCCCTATCTAAGTGGTTATGTCAGACCACACTAGAAAGGTCTGACACCAGAGGGTGCAGAGTTGCTATTCCATGACTTCAGCACATCATCTGTAGGATAGGCTGACACATATAATCAGGAGAGGTGGTCTTGCATTAACCTTTTCCACTCCCAGAGGATGAAATGATAATGAAACAACAAAAAACAGATAATGAGGCAAGGAGAGCACAATTCTTGTGATTATGACTGAAAATGGGGGAGGAGGGGGACAGCTGAACAACTTTGTGCAGACTTTCAACAAAGCATTACCAATTCAAATAATAAATGGAGTATATATATATATATATATATATATAAATGTAAACACAGACATGGGCTGAATATAATAACTCAAACAGGAGTCTGTTAAAGGAAGGAGTTGGTTAAGTTTGTTCTTATGACTGGCTACCACTTAGCAGACAAAAAACTTCTCAACAAGAATAATAAAATATATCATTATTTTGTGACTTGATTCAGTTGACATCATTAGGGAGAACGATTCAGTGAATCCAAGGAACCCAAGGGAGCAGCATGAAGCTGAATCAGGGGAGGTTTAGTTTGGATATCAGGAAGAAGTTTTTCCCCCAGAGAGTGGTTGCTCATTGGAACAGGTTCCCCAGGGAAGTGATCACAGCACCAGCCTGACAGAGTTCCGGAGGCATTTGGACAATGCTCTTGGCCACATGGTGTGACTCTTGGGACTGTCCTGTGCAGGACAAGGACTCAGATTTTGATAGTCCTGATTGGATCCCTTCCAACTCAGCATATACTGTAATTCTGCGATTCTATGGTTTGGTTAATGCTGTCTCTGCTGAGACAAGATGTGTGTAACCACAGCTTAAAAAGGCTGATGTTACGTGGTAGTAGCAAAATGAGGAAAATGCTTGTTCACTTTCATCTGTGACTTTAAGATCTGGCTTTTTTTGCATGTTTCTACCAGTAAGAAACTACTTCTCCACCACATTTCCTAGAAGAAGGTCAAATATTCAGTGGAAGGACAGAGCAGATAACTAAAAATGTACGGATTAAAAAGCAGCCACAACTAAATTTGTACATACTGAGTTAAAAGTAGATGAGAATCTGGCTACAGTGGAATTTACCCCTGGAAAGCAGTGATGGTATCAGTTAGCTAAAGAAATCAAAGATAAGAGTAAAGTAAAATTGCATAGGCTGAAGCTTATTTCTCAAAAGCTGGATATTGTAGAAATGATGTAAGGTAATACGTTTCCTTTGTTTTGTCACACTGACAATTTGCACACACCAAAGACTCCATTTATACTGAACTTAGAGCAGTGCATTTTGAACATGAAAGCCGGGGGCATCTCAGGAAGTTTTAAAGCTTTCTTCTTAAAATGTGAATTAAAGTCACACTTTAAATTGTGCTGCATGTTTACTCATGTCTCTCTGGAGTTTTTAACAGCTCAAAAAATAGGTTTCTTCAATGGGAAGCATATGCCACTAGAGTCTTTTTTCTGAATGCTTCAGAATCAATCAAAAGGCATGATTTGAGCAGCCATGGGCCAAGGCAGTTTTTATCTGTGTGAGTCTCTGACCCTGGTAATATACTGCTTGAGTGACTCTACAGCACTCAAGTCATGTCCTGTAGGACTTACTGTGAATTACATTTGTGTGTGTCTGTTGTAACTCACCAGCTTTTCTTATGGTGAGTGCAGTTTGTTTTGGTTTTTTCTTATTCTTTTATATGACAATCATAACACTTACTACTTTCAACAGCAGTATTTCTTATAAAGATCGTAGCTTCAGTATTTACTTGTTACCCAATACGCAAACCACTTATGGATTGCTTGGCTGTACATAAAAATAGTTCGAAATTGTTGTCTTATAAAAGTAGCTTGAAATTGTTTGTATATAATACTTTGAAATTCTGATTCAAAAGGAAAGAAACCTAACACAATGAAAGAAATTAGAGACTGCATAGAATGCTTTTGTTTTCAAGAAAAAAAAAGGCACATAAATAACAGGTACAAAAATTTTTTATATTCATAAACTGTACTGTGCTTTAAATGCAAATGGTGAAAACTGAAGTAGGCCCACTACTCTGCTCAACCATAATTATATTTCTTCTTGTGGATAACTCAAATGGAAAAGTCTGTTAGTATGCCCACTCAGAATTTCAGACAGGCTGAATAGCCAATACAGAAGGGTAATGTGGTTGACATTCACACAAATGCATTGTTCAGATTTCATCACGTCACACCTGTGTGTTTTATGGTACACTGGAACTGTGCAGACTCCTGTCACCATTTCTGTTTCTGCTTCTCTGGCACAGGGGCTGGCATACTTGTATTTTGTCTGCTGATACACTAGATCCTGCAAACTGGGTTTATTCCTGACGTCTGGGTACAATCCATCCTTCTCTAGCACTTTCCAGGTAACTTAATAAAGATAACTTAATAGAGACTTTACAGAGCTAGCAAGGTTTGTGACCATTCTGGTTTTATATCTCACTTCTTTTGAGATAGTAGTGGAAAGAGGGAGAGATTTAAACTTTGGATAAGTTCCAGAAAACTTACCAAAGTATATTTCGCTTTTGTTCCCATAAGCAAGATATATTACAAAAACAATAAACACCTAATACTAAGCATACTCCATCTTGAGAATTTTGCATCTAAAGTAATATTCATTTAAGAAACTCCTTATGTTTCCTTCCTTCTACCTGGCTTCGCTGAGTATAAGCCCTACCCAGACTTCCAATTTCCAATTCCTTTTGTCTAGTGATTCCCTTATCAGATTAATTAGATAATCAATTACTTAGCTTTTCCCACTCACATTTAAAATTCACTGATAGGTCAACCAAACAGAAGAAGTTTTATTGCTTTGCCCACAATCTGTATAGTATCTATTTTATCATTGGTATAAAAACATCTAAACATTACATTACCAGAGAGCCTAATTTCCATTTTTAAAAACCTAAAAAAAAAAAAAAACCAAACCCCCCCCACAAAAAAACACCTAATGCCACAAATGACAGTTTTACAACTTTAACTAGGCAAAATCAGTCACAAATGTAACTCAACAAAAGTAAGTATGAAGTAAGCTTGGATTCTCCATGCAGCATAGTTCTATGCCAGTTCTCTTCCCAACAGGATGCTTTTCACTCCCTAATTTATCAAAAAAATGCAGGGGAGGTGGGGTGTACAGTAGATGAGATGTACTGGTGATGTCTGTATTTCCAGAACACCCAGTTCTCTAATGCCAGTACCACAAAACCACTACCAGGGTGCTCCCATGCTAGTAATCAAGAAATGTATCAGGACTTTGACTCACTGGATTATGGAGACAGACATCTTCAGCTTATCCCTTCAGGGGCAGAACACACTGCTTTAATACTGTATAATTTGCACCATTCCTATTCATCTTTTGAAAGATTATTCCAATCCCAAAGCCGTCAATTTTGCATTTTCATAAGAACTAAATCAGTTTTTAAAAAGTCAGAAAGTTGCTTTCTCTGTTTCTGTCCTTTTGATTGATTATCTATGGTTCCACAGCACATTACGTGATCACAGCAATGTTCTTTGGAGATATAATCATCAAAGAGCATTACTCAGCTGGGAAAGTACATGTGAAGGGTGTAAATCATGAAACCAAACAGGGGGCCATTAAATACATTTTTTTGTTTTCTGTGCTTAGAGGCTTGTTTACAGGGTAGGGGGCATACTGTTAAAAAGAATCTTTAAAAAAAAAAAAGTCAGAACTCCTAAACTGCACCAACCAATCCATCTGTTCAGACAGAGAGCCCTGCAGACCTGGCAAACCTTGAAGGTTTTTCAGTGTTCATTTTGGCTTTGAAAGGTGTGTTAGTCCCTGTGGCTCTGGAAGTTCTAGTTTATGTGTTAGGAAGTATATTCCCAAAGCAGATGTATAAATCTTTAATTTATATGGTCCTTGTAATCCTAGTCATATAGTGCAGGGTATTTTATAAAGCCTATTTTTGTCTAGCACATCAAATACAAATTATTTGAACCGTTAATTAAAAATTGGTTTAGAGGAGAAAACAGGCAGGAAGCAAAGTGTCAAAACGTGCAGCCCCTTGACTTGTAGCAGAGTTGAAAAGTAAGTGATTGTGTGTGGATAATTGCCATGACTTACTTTGGCAGGCCCCTATTGTTATCAGAGCTGCAAGGCTGCCTCTTAAACTGTTCAAACATTGATCTCCAACATCCACGTCCAGAAAGGCCCACTGCTCTGTTAAAATTCATTGCTTGTTTGGTAAATAAAAGTGTATCTTCTTTCTGTGTCATTAATCCTGTGGGTTTTGGTTTGTTGGTTTTTTGGTTTTTGGTTTTTTTTACAAAAACGGTTCTATAATTCTGATGCAGACTTCTGTAACTGATGTGAATGTCTGGTACTGAGTCACCTGAGGCTGGCCTGATGTTACTTTTATATCTGTGGTAAGCATCATCAGGAGTAATCCATACAGAAGTCTCTGACTCCTATTTGCACTATAGCTCTCCCTTTCTTTTGTCTAAAGGAACTTTGTGTACTACTTATGTACAAACAAACTTAATTTGTCTGAAGTAAAAGAAGATTTTAAAAGTGAAAATTAGATCAATTAGAGTTGAACATTAAAAATATTGCAAGATCAGAATAATTATTACTGCACAGATTGTTGCTGCTTATATTGAAGCCATTTAGAAAACCAGAAAGGTGTGAAGCCTTTGAGGAGACCTGAAAGCAAAATACGTAGAATCCAATGCTTTGTTATCCTTAATAAAAATAAAGGACTGGAGAAGTAGGATGTGTTTGTCTGAAACTACCTATGTGGAAGTTTGAGCACATTACTGTTACTATCATACTCAGTATATTCACCAGTCTTTTCTGGGTGAGATTAAATCAGCTAAAATATTTATCTAAAGGATTTTTATTGTGGACCTACAATCTCGAATTTGACTTTTCTTTTTCTTTTTAATTTTTTTTGGTCAGGCAAAGATTATCAGTTATTTTAGGATTTTATCTGATGATTGAATTGTTGGTATGTAAAAAAGGACTTCAAATTCTCCAGTTGAATTTAAAATAATTTCACATCATTTTTTTGTTTCTTATCAAAACAGTAATGACTGAATCCTAGATATCAAAAACTCTGACTTTTTTATAGATGATATATTTGATTTGACACCTGGAAAACTTGTACCTTGAACAGAGTAAGTTTAGTTGATCTTTTCGCATGACTATGTCCACAGAACTTTTACACATGTAACATTTTTCTTACTAAAATGACATTAAATTGAATTTTTATTTTTGAAAACTGTAGATTTCACATACTGTGGAGAGGTGATTCTTAGTAATAAAATATATATTCTACCAATCAAGAGGCAGGAATGGAAGGCATGAGAAACCTAATTTAGCTTAGAGCAGTCTCTTGTGCATAACTGCTGTCCTCTGATCAAACCATGCTTTCTAAGCTCAAACAAGAAGGGGAAAAAGAGTCTTGGTAAAAAGTACAGCTAGAACACTCTTTAACAGAGATGGAAATGACTTGATATAGAACTGGGGGGAAAAAAAAACTAAACCAAAAAGCAGTAGGCATTTTTTGGAGGGGTTGAGTGTCATCCAGAAATGCTCTTGACTCTGTAAGCTCTGCTCAGCAGTAACTAAAACATCCCTGTATTATTAATACTATTTCCAGCACATATCCAGAACATAGGCCATACTAGCTATTGTGAAGCTGCTGTCTATCCCAGACAAAACCAGCAGACACCTTTATAGTACTTGTTAAAGAGAAATATTTTCTGAAGAGTATGTTTTTTCCACTATTCTAATCATAGCAGATGTGGATGTGAAATTTATCCATACTGATACACTGCAAAAATTTCCAGCTTTCTTTTTGGATCAAATGGAAATTATAATTCACGCTGCTGTTGGTATCAAATTGTATAATGATTTAACATCAACAGATATACCAACAATATAGGACTTTTTACGCAAAGTTTTTAACCTTATTGCAGACTGGTGGGAAAAATAATGTGTCTATATAATTTTTGCTGCAGCTTCAAATCTTAGAGTCCAAACTAATATTTGGCTGCTTAGAGGCCCTTTTAACAAGGTTAGAGGTGCAGGCTAAGAACATGTGGTACTAGACATGGTAGAGTCACAGTCAAATTTCATTAAAAATGGTATTTTACTACTATTTCTTTTTAATCTAATACTAGTTTAGTATGACAAGAATACAGATGAGAAAAGTGGGTTTGTACAACATTATTTTTCTCCCTAGGGAGAAGATTTTGCCAGGGGCAAAATGACATTCCTCTTATCTTGAAATTAAAGCAACAAAGTTAGTAAATTTTGTCCTGCAATACTTTTGTATGTACCTTGACATTTCTCATTTCCTGATGGCAAGCTAATCCAGTGGGAGACCCAAAAGCTATAAAAATTTGGCAAATAGCATACAGGGTTGAAAAGCAAACTTTTAAGATTTTACAGTACTGAAACAGAAAGAACTGCATTCATCTAGTATTCCTAGGACAAGAACCATTGCTGTCTTTAATAGATCACAAACCTCAGCAAGTTATATAGAAAATTGTACACAGGTGTTTCCTTTATTTGACCAGTGGATAGGAAATAAATAACAATTAGAGTTTTTTAATGCTTCATCCTAAATATGAAGGCAAAGTGTGTTAAAATATATATATTTTAAGGAAGGACAGCAAGACTAAATTACAGGTTAGGTAATAAATAAGATGGTTGAATAATTGAAATCTCTTACAATATGGGCATCAACAGATTAATTTTTACTAGTGAATCTATTTCCAGTAATGACCTTTGGAAGCAGTCTCTCATTTGTAAGCTGTCACAGTGAAGGAGAAGATTTTAGACTGTTGCTTAAGGTTCTGCTAACTGTGCTGTGCTTATATGTGTTCTATATAATTCTCTTCTTCCGTTGCATAGAAAGCCAAACAAGAAATACTTATGAGCTCTTAAAAGCCCCTTTAAAACACTGGCAGTTTGATAATTCAAAAAATAACTAATGGATTCTGAGATAGCACCGAAGTTTTTAAGTTCTTTTTATGCTTTTTTAAAGGCATTTCAGTGTAAGCATAGCTTTTTGTAACATATAAGGGAAATTGATCTTTAGTGTCTATTAACCCAAACAGGAAAAGTTGATCTTGAAATACCATGTTCTTTGTAAGAATTCAGTTATAAAGCCTTCCTGGAGAACTTGAACTCTAAATGAAAAAGCCAATAAATCACTGGAAAATATTTTTACTCTTAAGCATGGATATAACTCATTACCTGTTTGGGCTCTGTTTCCTTCATCTGGATCTAGTATTCTGATTATTCCTACATCACCATTTCTATAGATGTTTTGCCTATCAAAAAACCTGTGATTGATAATCTCTTCCATAAGTGTAGATATGTCTAGGAATAAGATTTAGCCTACCCAAGTCTGGATTAACACCTTTGTATCAAGTTTTTAAAATCCTTTTTTTTTTTTTTTATGAAGCCAAAAATAAAAAAGCATACATTAAATAGCATAAAACCCTAGAAGTACAATTGGAGTATTTGATACTTTGTATAATACAGCTCAGAGCATAAGGACTATGATTGCAAATACTAATTGTTAGGTTTAAAAAGTCCTAGAGAAATAATTGCTGCTAGTCTACATGTTAGAAATTTCAAGGTAAAAGACATAACATGTTTAAATAAAACACAGCTAATTAGAGCAGAAGTAGATCCCTTTCAAAGTCTGAGAGGATGATATACATAATAGAGCTGTTAATTTCAGAAAACTGAGTGCTGATGTAATCAAATAAGGAAGCTGATTTCTTTTTTGTGCCTGTATTTCAAGAGAGATTCAGATCAATATGTTGTTTTATTTGATTCTGACATTTTTAGGGTACACAACTCGACGAGAAAAAACCATCTTCAATCTAAATCTAAAAGTTCAACATTGTCCAATCTTTTCTGGGTGTTAATTTTTTAAATTGGTCTTTTCATTTTCATTCACAAAATTTTATATTTTTGAGAAACTTGTTCCGAATTCTCATTTCCACCACTTTACATCAAGAGTTAAAAAGCAATATATTTCTTCTCTTGTACTGATTTTAATATTGTTGGTTAAGAGTCACATAAATCCTTTTGAGAGAGCCATAAGGATCCTGTAATGCTCGTATGCTTATTACTGACTGCTGAAACCCGTCCCAAGCAAGACCCCTAGGGAGGAGCAGCCATTGCAGTAGGACAGAAAAAGTCTGTGCTAAGGGAAAGCATTGTTGGAAATTCAGTAGAGAAACAAAGAGTCAATAGCTTCAGTATGCCCTCAGCCTCAAACGTGGTCCTTCTCTTGTGTAAGAAATGAGCTAGTTTATTGCAAGAGCATATGAAAACTCAACCTGTCTTGTACCTGCTCATCAGCAGTTGGATAATTTCATTCTCTGTTTCTTACTAAGACACATTATGTCCTGTTCTGTGAAACTTGTTAAAAGTATTTTTAACCTACTGGACTAGTAATTTCCAAAGATATCTTTATAGCTTTTTTCCTTTTACACTTTTTTGCAAGTTAGACACTTTACCAGGAGGGCTGAAATTTCCCCTTAATTTTTCCTCACAACTAAAGTCTTTGACTGCACTCTCATCTTTGTTTTGCCCAAGACCATTATCATCAGGTTCTTCCTAGTAATTGCTGACTTCCCCCAGCCTAGCATGGCAAAGGAGAAGGCTTTTTGTACTCTGTGGATTGTTTTGAGAATCTTAAGCATGTATGCATCCAGGAAAGAGTGCACTGAGTAGTATCCACAGATTAAGTGGTACTATTTCCTGTATTTACACTACAAATTGACTCAGGGTTTGGTTTTTTTTTTTTTCTGTAATGAGACTTGAGGAAGAATAAAAAGGTGATAGAAGACTTGTGGCAAAGGATAAGCAACTAAGGAAAAGGGGTTCCTCTGTACTGGAGCTATTAAGTAACTACATAAAACAGTAATTTTCTGAAATGGAAATCTGTTTATGTGAAACAAAAGATATGCTAAATCAGCAGATTTCTGGCCACAGAAATATTGACTATGCCGTCTTCACTATTGTATCAGAACATTAATGCTTAAAATATGTTTGGAGTACAAAATGTTAATGTCAAAAGTCTCTTTAATAGAAGGAGGAAAAATATCATTTGTCCTTGGATTTATTCAGGAGCTGTAATGAATATACTATTCTCTATTGCAAAGGAAAAATTAAAATATTTTATGGAAATCTCTACAATAATAAATGTACATATTCCAAATTACTATTCTTAAGTGTTCTTAACTATTCTTTGTATAGTTACCATCAACATACATAATGTTAATAGAAATTATCAAAAAAATGACAGATAAGAGTTAAATAAATTTAGCTGTTCCAGATTTGATTTGAAATAGATTTTGAAAGAAAAGATCTGAAATTATCAACAGCTACTAACAGAAACAAAAAAGGCAAGCCGTTATTACCACGATGTGTGGGTCCTTTTTTCAACCACCCAAGCTCACTTTAAATTATTCTTCCATTAACTCACTGTGCTGCCTACTTCTAGCCCTTGCTGAGCAAACATCAAGAGCTGCACCCAGCATGGGTCCTGTAGCTCAGAACAGGAAGCACTTTGGTACTCTATATTCATGGAGAGAAATGGGAGGAGGGAAAAAGTCCATGGGGAAAAAAGGAAAAGGAGAGAGAAAGAGGGAGAGACAGAGAGAGAGAGGAAAAAGAAAAAGAAAGAAAGAAAAGAAAGGAAAGAAAGAGAGAGAGAGGAAGGAAGGAAGGATGGATGTATAGGTTACTAATATCTGTTACTGAGCATAGAAATGAAGCATTATACTTACTATTAACTGAGGGGGACCTATTTCCTGAAAATTAGTTACTTATTTTTGTACTCTTGCCAGTGTTATGGATGCATTAACTAGGCAAAGGTTAGCACAATGTCAGATTCCAAGTACAAATGAGCTCTTCCTTTGTATGTGCTTGATGAAACAAGTACCATTTTTATCAAATAATTGTTCATTTTAATAGTATGGAACCCTTCCTTGGAGTGCAGGAGCAGCTTTTGCTTGACACATTCAACTTTAGTTCCACTTTATTTCCACTACCTGGCAAATTTTGTTTCTATGCTTTCATCAACAAACCCAAATTTCCAGTCTTCTTTGTACTCAACTATGCAATATCTTGAACAGATATTTGGCCAATCTCTGTTTCTTCATTGACTGTATAGACTGTGAAACTTTCTTGAGGCAGTAATGCTGCACGACTCATACATTCACATGAAAATATAACATATTTTTCTCTGTATGCATTTTATTAATTTACAAGAAAGAATAAGCTTTAGGGGGAAGAAAAAAAGATAGTCAGCTGGAGGGAAATAGGACTTACAAATGTTTTTTGTCTTTTTCCTTCCTTAGTGAGAATATGAACATTGAAATGTATGCAGCAGAAGCAGATGAAATTACATCCTCTGACACTTGTTAACTCTGAAACAGATAGGTGATTGATTGCAAGGTGGCGTAGCTGCTGGCATTTTCTGTCGGCACATTTTGATGATACAGTTACTTAGGTGAACTTCAAGTACATCAGTGACACATACAATGTTTCAGACACTTTGAGTGATTTCAAAGCTAATAATTTATGAAAGCTTTTGGAGCCAGTTATTAGGTTTGTCTCAGAAAAGATTGATTTTTTGTTTTAATCCTCAGTTCCTCACTATAGATCCTGTTTACCTCATTTTATTTGGTTAGAAAACAAATTTATAGAACTTTAATTTAAAAATGTCTGTTTTAACTACGTGTCAACACCTTAACAAGGTGTCCTATATGAAATGTTTGGACTTGAAAATATCTGTGCAGCAGATGAGTCCAGAAAAAGGTGAAGAAATAGACTAAAACATAAGGGGAGGGAAAAAAAAAGTCTAACAAGAAGTTTAATGCCTTCTTTGTGAGGCTCTTAGACTTGGTATGTTAATACTGTGGGACAGAGCAAATCTCATATCCTCACCAATGCAAAGGAAAAAACACCTGATGCTGAAATAGATCCCATTTATGTAGCATGTCCACAGGTTCCTTCAGAACTTCCAAAGACCAACTCAAGTCAAACACAGTGATTGGGACACTTCAAAGAAGTATTAGCTAATAAAAAGATGAAGGTCTTTCTCTTCCAACATCCAGAGTATATACAATGTTTGATCACTTAATTAGAGTATTCTGAAACATAACTAGAAGAATAGTAATGGAAGGAAGAAAATAAAATTAATTGCTTGCTACTGTAAATTGTGCTTAGATCTCAATGGGATATATTAATTTCAAATTATTTTATAAATATGAATGAACATATTCGACAACTCTAGAATGCAAAAAAATATACTAAATCCATGAAATTTCTGTTTGTAAGATTTTGCTACTGAAATCATTGCAAAACAATTGTATGTCATTATATATCTAGATAATTCAATGGAAATTCAAGTTTTATTCAAAACAGTCAGTTGAATAACTGTTTACTGTCTCGCTGTAAAGTTTTAATTCTTTTTAAGCAGCCATTCCTTTATGACAACTCTAACATGTAGATCTACATCCAACACTAACATGTAGCTCTTGTATTGATTTCCTGAAAAACTCAGCTGTACTCACCATGCAGCAGCATCTTTTTGATTAGCCAAGTAAAGTAACATTTCTTTATGAGACATGGACCTATTTAAGGTATTTAAGGCAGGTCTAACAGTCACCCTTTGTGGCTTCCTGTAAATGGAAATGACTTCAAAGATTTCACTACAAGCATAAAAGGCATAAATAGAAGATGAATAGCAGGTTATATTGCTGTTTCAAACAATAACTTGGGATTTGTAGTAGCATTGCTTGTATTATTTCTAAAATTGGAGAGTCAAATTAATTTTTAGCCTAACAGCAGTGATGCTAGTAAAGCTGGTCAAGGGATAAATTTGGCCCACTGCGTTTTGATTCCAGATGTTCTAGAGAATTTCACACGTAATTGCTACAACTAGAACTCAGTTCTCTAAACAATGTGTAGGAAAATTAATCCCACAAGAAGTCAAGCTTGATAATGAGGAAAAATGGATTATCAGACTTTGTATGACTGCTAGAAGAAGGATTACTCTGTGGCAATGAGCCTCAGTGGAAAACTAGGTGACAGATGAATTGCCCAGGAGTTGCAATGAAATATGCCCATTTGTCATCTCCATAGTCCCAAACTACAAATCTCATGGCACATTTAATTTTTTTTAATTAAAAAAAAAGAAGAAAAAAAAAGAAAAATCATTTTCTTCTCATTGTTTTGCTTATAAAAAATTAGAATGCTTTCAAAAGATTGGTAGAATAATTTCCAAATATTCACCAGAATTGTTGGATTTTTTAGGAAGTTGCACTTTTTTTCACTATCAAGAAATAATGTACAGTTATTCTTCCAGTAGATTTTAAATATTTCTTCAAAATGAGTTAAACTGAGCACTCTGAGAAATCACAACAAAAGCCTTTGCAGTTGATCCATTGTTTGGGTTGCAGAAGATATCTTGCCTTTTTTAACACAAAATCTGTCAATTCATGCATCTGGTTCTATTAGTGTGTAAATTTAACATGTGAGCCTTAAATATTACACATTACTGTTGAAAATATGTAATTAAAAGAAAATCAACAAGGCAAAACTAGCAAAAGTGCTGAGGACAGTGTTGTGAAAAATAGACTCCACTTTGAAATTTCTGATTTTGTGAAATTTAGATGAGAAATATGCATGTGGTGCTTAACACTGGCTAGCGCTCAGCTTCTCCTCGTAACATTCTTTTTGATCACACTAATAATACACTATGAAGCATCACTCTGTGGGATGCAGTTAAAGCCTATTTAAGCCAAAGGAACTGCTCACACTCTCCCAGGGGAAAATATCAGAACATTTTTATTTTTACCTCAGTCACTCCAGAAAACTTCATAAGGGATGGTCTTAACCAGCGTTACAGGGAAATAACCACCACCAGTATGCCTGGAAAAAATGGGAGACAATTTAAGAGTAAATGTGGTACTGAAAAACACTGAATAAGATGATTTAGAATTAAATGCTTAAGGCTTACTTGAGCCTAAGTTGTGGAAGGTTTATGCAAATTAGGCAGTTAATAGATATTCTTGTCAGGGATCTTTGTAGAAAATGCAGATAAAAAAATCCCACTCCACCTCCTCTCCCTATTCTCTTCCTCAGCTCCCAAGAGCTAATTTTCTGCCATAGAGGCCACAAATTTAGGTTTCACTTCTTCAATATTTCTGTTCTCATAAAAAATTAATTTAATAGCATTTCATGCTTAAATCTGCCTACTTTTATTTTATCTTTTATAGTTGTGATTTTTAACTATCTGCCTTTTTGTTCTTTTTTATTTTTTCTTTTTTAAAGAGAACAATAAAATAATTAGCTAGCATAATAAGGGATGGTAGATTTATTCTTAAGTAATATGTATAAAGTCCTTGGGATTTTCCCAAACTGAGTAATCAGGTTGAAAAATCTTCCCTTTTGCAATATCTTTATGTCTAGAGGGAGAAAATATGTGTAACTAATACTGTTAGTAGAACAACAGAAATAGATTCTTTTTTAGGCACTGAGAGACATATCAAGAAGAGAACTGAAGCACTAATATAATGAGCCTTGCTATACTGAACTTTTAGTCCTGAGCAGAGCAATTAGATGCAACAGAAAAATAGGATAGAAAATACATCACTTTGTTCACTGGAGCTTATTTCTGTTTCTCAATATAATTGTATAACTTTCATAAACAGATCAGACTCCATCTTAATGGGAACTTGCTTCTGAGTACTTCATTTTTCTTCACCCCTACTATTGCTATGGGGAGGCTGTTCCAGATCGACAATGCTGTCTGATCATTAAGAATGCTTTTGATCTCCAGCCTAATTTTATTCATAGACAATTTATAACATTTTTCTTCTGCCAACAGTGTCCTTTAGTTTAAGGAGGCCTTCTTCTTTCATGGCATATAATTATTTTCCAAACATAATTATTTATAGGGAGTGATTATATGTCTTCTTAACTAGAATATGTCTTCTTAACCATTATTTCGCTAAGTTAAGGAGGATAAGCACTTTTACTCATCCTTTGTATGATAGACACTCTATTACTCTGATCCTCTTTTCAGTGCCTGTTCAGGCTTTATTTCCCCTCTGCTGTGCTTGGCTAGATTGTATATTCCCTGTGCAGATCTGTGCAGAGGTAAATGTTCCAAAAGAGAATTTTCAGGTACTAAATGGAGAGCCAACAGAAGTCATCATGCAAAAATCCACCTTTGACAAATTCTAATGTTTGTGGATCTCATATGAAAACGTGTGTCATAATACTTATTATGCTAAATCTGACACTGAGCAGGACTCTAGGCATTGTATTTAGGAGTAAGAGACTTCAGAATTTGCATCTCTGAAGTCTGTCTTCACAGGTTAGTGTCTGTGACCATTCTTTCCAAAAATAAACAACCCTAACTTATCTTCAAAATTGATTAAGTCGGCAATGGTTTTGAATTAGTTAAGAGATTGGGAATGTAATGTTTCTCATTAGATGATGCATGAAGCTTTATCACCATGTTTAGAAGGCTGTAATAGAGGAAGCCAGGCTTAGGTAGGATAAATTAAACAGTTTGGTAGAAATGTTAATTAAGCAGCTTCAAGGAAGAATAGAAGAGTAATGTCTTAATCTCCTACAGTAACGTGTGGTATTTCAGTGCTCTATTGCAAGCAATGAACATTGAAGCGGAGGAGGAAGTAAACAAGATCCCAGTATTCTTTCTGGCTAAAAAAGTGGAGGTGGCTCAGAGGGGCTGTTTTGGGGACTCTGGTTGCCATCTTTAACAGGAGGAGCACAGAAACATTACTTTAAAAACACTTCAAGGTTTATAGATTTGGAGGACTTTTCAGAGACTAATTATGTGTTCAAAAAATCTAAAATCCAGCTGAGATGTATGAGCAGCCAAGGTATATCCTTATTCCTGAGGTTACTGTTTATAATGCATGCTGTTATTTTAAGTCAATAGTTATTTTAAGTCAATACTTATTTGAGAGTAAGCATATTCTCATATTCTTAAACCTTTTATATTGGTGAAATTGAATCTGAGTAATTTGGTTCATGTCAAACACTCTATTCCTTTGGGTCACTATTTAAAGTTTTCCAGTCTCCCTTGAAGTATGAGGAGCCTCATCATAGATAGATTTAAAAATGGTCAAAATTTCTAGAATTTATATATTTATAGAATTAATTTTCTGAACTGCATTCTGAGCTTCCACTAAGGAAGAGGGAGAGCTGGAATTGAAAATTACATTTCTGCTAATGCCTCGTTATGGTTATGACCTTCTATGTGCAAATGCAAAGATTAGAAAACTTCTGAGGAGATGATAGACGTGAGCCTTCCACTCTCTGAGCACTGGTGTAAGTACCAGCCTCTGAAATATCATAAGACAGAAATGCTCCCATTGTCTCGCTTCAGATAGTCTACTTTGCATGAAACAATTGCATGTTAATTAGCTCAGAGATAATGCAGGAATGTGAGGATAAAAATCCATCTTAATGGCTGAAGTTTTTGTACAGAGAGGGAAGCTGCTAGTTGCAATTTTTAGCACAAAATTTGTTTATGCATTTTACCAATAATTAGTAAGTGCCACATGGAACTTTTTTAATGACCCTCAATAGTGGGAAGGTTTTGAGGAGCTGAGCCATTAAGCAACCATAGGATAATCATTCTAACTTCTCTCTATCACTGTGATTTTTAATTTATCCATATACAGTAGAATTTCTACAACAGGAAGGATGAAGAGTCCTTGTTTAAAAAAAGCATAGTGGATTGATGGTGATAGCTTAGGAGATGTGGGTTTGATAGCTCCTTGGCGGAAGACAAAATAGAATCTTTGTCCTGTATCTTCTTGCAATGTGAGCTATTAAATAAGAAGCAATGTGAGGAGATCATCCATTTAGATTTAGAAGTCTATAAACTCAATATATTCAGTGAAGTGCTTGATCCTTCAGGCAGTTAGGATCTATGCTTAGCACAATTCTTTTTTTCCCTTTCGGATGCTGACTATTTAATCATGAAACTGATGACAGTTCGAGAATACGTGTTTTGAACATAAATTTAAAAAGTAAGGTGAGATGCCAAGGAAAACCTTTAATGTCAAAAAAAGAGATTCTAATACTATTGATTTTTCTTTTTAAATTATTTATTAAATTTTACAGATTGAAATTGGGATTACTTTATAAATTGCAACTTCTATTTAAAATAAATAAAAATAACAATTTTGCAATTTTGGAAAATTTTCATTTTCACAAATATTTTCATAAAACTGTTATTGAAAAAATTAGATCTCAATTTCTCATTTGGTTAAGGATGAAGTTTACTAAACTATGCAAAAATCTAAACTATTCTTATGGAAGAGGAAAGCAATTATAAAAACTATTATTTGGTTTTAATAAGTCCCGTAGAGTTTAATATATCAATTAAATGATACTTTCTTGACAAGTTAAAAAAAAAAAGCACTTCAAACGCTGCATTTTCTAATAATTTATATATGTTAACTTTTCATATCTTTATTGGGAAAAATGAGACCCCAACCCAGGGCCAGCACAATCTGGGTCTAGAGCCCCACTGTAAGCAGGGATCAGACCCGGTGAGCAGAGAGCACAGCCTGCGCTGGGTTCAGCCCCCACTGCTTTAAACAGCCCTGCAGCACCACCCCAGCGTGCCTGGCACCCTGAAACTCTGCTGTGTGCCAGCAGCACCAGCCCCAGGCTCCTGACAGTGCAGCAGCGTTCCAAGGGGCAGCAGTGCAGCCTTCGCAGACTTGCTGCACTGGAAAAGGAAACACAGTTATGTTAAAGGATCATGTGAACAAAATGTGGGACTGCAAAGTGAGTCAGGAGCACAGACTCTTTAGATGGAGGTTACCAATGTTAGTAAACTCCAGAGCCTAAGACTTCTCACTGGCCGTGTTTAATTAAATGGTAGAGGCATTCTTTGATATTTCAAAGACTTGGTTCTGTACATATTTAGAGCTTATCCCAAAGTGGTAATGATTTCTAACCATGTCCTGCTATGGAAAAATCTAAGTCTTCAATGACTTTTCAAGTTAATTTGGATGTTCTGTACATATTTGGGATGGTTCAGCTTTTGAATTAACATCTGGGGAAAATATGTGTGAAAGATCAGTTCCATGACTGCGTCTTCACAGGAGCAACAGACAAATATGGAAATCTTTCTCTTGACACTGAATATGACTGTAGAGCCAAAAATATGTCAAGATATTCTATCTTGAAAACAGAGCAGAAGTGGAATACAGATTTGAGCTTGCAAAGGATGAAATGAGCAGATGTTCTGTCAACAAACTGATCACTGTACAACAAATTTTAAAACAAGTGGAACCAAGACATTTACCACATTTTTACACAAATCAGTTTTTCTTCAAGCTGTAGCTGAGACTGCTCTCATGAGCAGCATTTTTTAAACACAGAAAATTTAAATAAAAAAGACAATTTAAAATCCAGATTTATTTTAATTCTAAGGTTCTATTTAGAAGCAACAAGGTTCTCTTCTGCAGTCAGTATCATCTTCTGTTGCTAAGTTAGGTAAATGAGTGATTTTTATACCAAGTAGAAATACTAGCCTCATGTGAAGGCCGCATACAAATTTTTCAAGACTATTCGTGTTAAAGGGAGTGGAGAATTGTAGTTTGGGCACTTTCCACTAGCTTTCAAACTGTTCATTCTGTGACCCTGTAGTAAATCTACCACAGCCCTCCAATACCTTGGAAGTGATCATTACAGTGTCCCCATATGTCTGTATCTGCTGCCACAGGTTTTCAATAAGAATATGCACAGAATTTTCTGGTGATTTTAAGGAGGCCTAGCAAACAGGTGACTCAGCCAGCCTGTCTCCAGAGCAAAATTAGCCCAAGCTTTTGACCAATATTCAGAAAGATCACTTTAGGTGATGAACTAGGAGAATACAACAATTAAACTTGGCACCAACTAAATGCAGTATCTCAGCTGCATTTAGTGAATGGAAACTGGTAGACACTTGTATTACACAAGTGGATAGCCTATGTGCCAAGCAATATACCTAGAGCTATCTGATAGAAAATACACCAGGACACACAAGGACTTCTTAGCCTATATTCTCATGTATCTTTGAGAAATTTCAAGTTTCTTGAAGTTTTTCAACTTCAAGATCAACTTGAAGTTGATTGCCTCTGTAACCAAAAATATAAAATTTACAGTATACTGTATGTATCATTGAGGTAGGAGCAAGATAGGGTGCTAAATTTACATTACCAAAAGGCAGTTGAGCTATTTATTGAAAATAGAAGCTGCGTACACAGGTAAAGTGACAGTTCTACTTACAAGTACTGCAAGTGACATAAGATTGCATCTTTACAGTGATGGACAAGAAAAATCAGCATGACACGTTTTTGCCTTGGAAAGTACTCCTTTTATCTCTGAATCCAAACTAACACAAAATTAAGATGCATTAACCATTAGTAACAATTAGCTTGTTTTATTGCAGACAGTTACTAGTAATTCATAGTTCTAATAAAGGTGTTATTATACAGATGTCTAGCAATCTTATGGTCACATTAAAACAATAATTTGAAAGAACTAGACATTTAACTGATTATTTCTATAAACTGGCATTCCAATTATTACTTATTCACTGACAATTATGCACTTTACTCTCAGCATGTATTGTAAATTTACTCTGTAGTCTTGTCTCTTGACCAGGATTTTTTAAAACTTCTATATAGTGATATTTTTAGAGCACATCACAGAACCACAGAATGGATCAGGTTGGAAGGAACCATAGTGGGCATATGGTCCAGCCCACCTAAAGCAGAAAAATCCTAGAGCACAATTGCATGAAACACAGAATTAGGCAGTTCTCCCCAGTGCAGGAGACACGACAACCTCTCTGTACAATCTGTTCCAGTGCTTGGTCACCCACAGAGTTAAGAAGTTCTTCCTCATGTTCAAGTGGAACTTTCAGGGCATCATTTTCTGGCCATTGCCTCTTGTTCTATTGGTTGGCACTACCAAGAAGTGCCTGGCTCCATTGTCTTGACACCCCCCTTTAGATTTATATACATTAATGAGGTCCCCTCTCAGTCATCTTTTCTTGAGGCTGAACCAGCCAAGCTCCCTCAAAACTTTCCCTTTTAAAACTTGGATAGTCAAAAGTTATTATAATACCTACATAAAGATTAACTAATTTAATAATATTTTGATAGTAATCTAGCAGCTATATTTTCTTCATATACTGGTGGTTCTTATTTGCTATTTGTGTAAACCTTGTGTCACTGTGAGCAACCAGCATGCTGACAGCCATAAAAGCTTATAAAAATGAGCAGCACTAAACTACAAAATCAGAAATCTTGTTAAAAATATTCCCTTTGAAACAGTCAGAGATATGGCCTTTTATATAAAACTCCCAGTGCATGAAAGATGGAGCTCTTCCAGTGCTGTTTGCTATACTTTTGTTTTAGAATTAAGGGGCATTAGAACTGGAAGGAAGCACAAAGGAAAACTTTCTGTGCACTGACTTTATGAATATAGTTAAAGAGAATGCTTTCCTTCACCTATCCATATCATTTTAAGAGTCAGTTTAGGGAATATTGCCAAGTGGGCTGTCCTTCTAATTTGAGTTGTCAGTCCATTATTTTTAAAAGTTAATCCACTCTCCTGTCCCTTCTATATAAAATAACAGTACCTTTCATATAGACTGTTAATACATTCAGCCTTGAGAAAGCCTGGTATTTAATTCTGTGTAGGGAGGATGTCAGCTGGAAAAAGGAGCTGATGATTGCTGAAGCTCCAAGTGAAAGCTTCTGGGGAGCAGATTTTCTTGAAGTGTTCTAGCTACATAAACGAGTTTGAGAAAAGCTGGAGGAAGTTTGGTTACATGTTAAGTGTTGTACATTGATGAATTAGTGCTGCAATATTTTCTTGTTATGATCACGGTTAATTACGTATCAAATGCTTGCTATAGCAACATGAGGATAAAAAACAGTGGGAAGATGGAAGCTGAAAGCTGATGATTTTTATCTGTCATTCATGATGTAAACACACATGACTTGCACTACTTGAATCCAAATGCAAAGGAGAAAAAAGACAAGGAGTGATACTCTGCCCTTCAGCAGTCTTAGAAACAATGGTCAGAGACAGACATTCAGCAGTGCCTCCAAAAACGAGAGATGTTAAAATTTAAAAGTATTGCAAAACATGCATATGCCAGGTTGAAACCATGAGTCACGGCAGCTCTGAAATAGAGTAATCCCAATGCCCACCCACTTTTTTTACAGTGGGCACAAAAAAAGGGATTCCAGGCAGCTCCTGTTCTCTCAGGATGTGTTTTATTAAAACCTCCAAATTAGAGGTGAGTAGAGGAGCAGGGGCTCGGCAGGACGGGCCCTTCCCTCCCCTTCGCTGCGCAGAGGGCAGACACGCGGTGCTGCTCGGGGCAGCGCTGGGCAGGGCGCTCTGCGGGCCCCAGGGTACCCAGGCCCTGCCTTCCCACCCTGCCAGCCCCCACAACACACAGCAAACTGCAGGGATAAGGACAGGATTTTCCCTTTCAGCTCCTGGGCTGCACCTGTGGCACACAGGCACGGATGGGTGTCCAGACAGGGAGCTGATGGTAGCTGTATTTTCTCAGCCTATCCATCTTGGCCTCAGGCAGGGGGACTGTGGGGCAGCTCTGGAGGAGCAGGCCCGGGTACTCCTGATGCCCTGCTCACGGAAGGTCTTAATTGCAGTGCAAAAATTGTTCTGTGACACTAAACAGTGAAAAGTAGAAGTTTATCATGAGTGCCTATGAGTTTATTATGAGTGCAATATTATGAGCATGCAGTAGGGGATTCAAGTTACAGAGTTCTGCAAGTTGGGGAAGGAAAGTCTTTCACCTCTGAAGAAGTAGGGAATGGGCACGTGTCTGAGAAAAAGTCCATAAAATATTGCTAGCTGATTTCTAGTAGAAAGTTTGATGGCTGCAGTTAAATGAATTCAGTAAAAATTTTACCAGTCATAGCATGTTTCAGTCCAACTTCCACTGAGCTTTATATATCTTTTGTGTGGCACCCCCACACAAAATGCACAGACTTAGTTCTATTATTCTGCCAGTTCATGAGTCATTTGTGATCCTGCAAAGCTATTTTTTCTTTTTTTTTTTTTTTTTTTTTTTTTTTTTTTTGTTCAAATGCAGAATGCAAATTAATTACCCTGTTTGATTAGCACTGAAAATGCTGTACAATTACAGGATTAGTTAGTTAGAAACCATTGTGGTAGAGTTAGAACTCTTTGGAAAAGTTGAAAGTTAGGAATACTACATCTGCCTTGGCTTTAAGTGACCATTTTATTTCATTTATCAACACAGTCTAAAAGTCAGTAGCTACCATGTTATTCAACAGGAAAGGATAAACGAATTAAATGCTGACACCCATATTTCCCCTTCTTTTTTCTGTGGAGATGAAAACTCTAAAAAGGAAAGTGGAGAAAAAGTTGTTTTGAAAGTGAGAATCATAATGATGAGCCATTGTGTGGTAACACAGGGGCATAGGAGAAACAGTGCTGTGGATCAAGCCAAGAACTCCTGAAAGTTTGGTATTTTGGTTTATTTTGGTGGGTTTGTTTGTTTGTTTTTGAATGAGGGCTTTTAATATTACTGATTTTTTAAAAATATCAATTCATTTTGTTTCAAATGTTTATCCAGCTATGTTTTCTTACAATTTAACAGCTAGTACTATACTTGAAAAAAGCATCATAGAAAATTGAATAAATGGGAAAATTTATTAACTTTCAATAGAGACATCTTTTTATAACAACCTCCTATTTGTGGTTCAGGTATCAAACGGAGGTATCAATAAATTTATTTTTGCTCTTTTACCCATAGCCTCTTGGTCACCACTGTCATTCATTTGACAAAAAGAACCCCTACCTGCTAGCAGTGGTGCATCCAGATTCTGCAAGGAGCTAGAAAAGCAGGTAGCTAGCTTTTTATTTTTCTGAATATGCCATTTTATTCTTGGATGATGTCTGGCTGTTGCCTCCAAGTTCAGATTGGATGCTATTGCACTGTCGTTTAAGCAACAACTCACAAGGCAAGGTAACACGAACTACTGTATTCCAAGGCTTATTTTTACCCATTTTAACTTCCAAGAGAAGGAAATGCATGTTCAATTTGTTATTTCTCTTTCTTACTCTTAGATCAATTGGGTTACTTTGGAAAAGTTGAAAAAAATAAGGGGAATCAATTCTGAGTGACAATACTGTGAAAAATTTACATATCTCAGTTTTACGGAAGTGTTGTGACCTTTTTTTGCTCTCCTGTATCTCAGAAGTATTTAGTGTTAAAAGTTCAAACTTGTCATGCACTTAATCCTTGATGAGAGCAAGTGCATGTGGCATGCCTGAACAGATTTGATTTAGAAACAGAAAATATCCTTTTGTTCCTATCCAGAATGGAAGATAATTAAGCAGTTCCAGATGCCTGGATGTGGCATCTTTAAGAGACATGAGCATATTCCTTCATCCTCACCAATAATTCTATTCTGGTTTGCCCTAAGTTTAAAATGAGAAGGAGGCAGAAAGAAAGTAACCTTTCCTTTGTGTCGTGTCACTTACCAAGCAATTTATTCATATTTTACACATTTTTGTTACTGAAATATATTGCAATTATAATACATGCTTACCAGAATACTTTTTGTTATGCTTTTGGGGCAGCACTATGGCTACACTAAGTCAAGGTATTTTTTAATGCCTCCTGAAAGCATAACTTGAGGTATGTATTACTCCCAAAACTCTGACTTGACACAGCACTGTGTGAGAAAATTATTAGTCTTTAAACCTGGAGTAGGACTGTGGATTGACTGGAACCAAATCTGTTAAGACAGTTTTCAGAAGCATTTGTTTTATGTGACTATGATTTAGTATAACCCTGCATTTAAAATTTAAAAAAAATAAGGAAGAAAATGTCAAAAAATTAATTCTTTATCATGTACAATATTGAAACTTATAGAAGAGGTGATGGAATAATTTATACAGAATTAATTAAGCGTTTTCAACTTTCTAGCATGATGTTTTCTTGCCATGAAGGATTAAGCCCTGATATTAAACTTTTGCAAACTTTCTTCAAAGAATTTAGGTTTCTTTGGGATTCAGTGATGTGGGACTTGCTGAAGGCCCAGTGAATACCTTGTAGGCATGACATTTCCTGATTTCCAGCTGCAGAACTTTTCTTTCTTATTGTTGTAAGTTCTCAGGATACTGGGCTCTGCAGCTTTCTCAAAATCTCATAATTACTTGACATGAAGAAATGGATGAAGTTTCTTCTTCTCTCTGTGTACAGATTAAAGAGTACAGCCTGAGATTTTGTATGACCTGTCCTGAATGAAGTTATTCAAGTTCTTACTTTTTCTAGCAGACTCCTAAGCATACAAAATGACACATGTCTTTTAGTGTATTTATTTTTCTTTTCTTTAGATGACTGGTTCTCTGCTTATATTTCATTCACTTCGCAGTCAGTGATAGAAGTCTATGCCAGCTATCAACATAGTATATTCATATAGAACCATGCTGGTGGGAGAGTAACTGTTTCATCTGCACTTCAGTTCTTCACATCCTTTCCTTGAAAACTTGTTGCCCCCACTCCAATGTCATAGGACAGCTAGTTTTTTTCCTCGCTGTTTTTTTTCCTTGGGAGGAAAAAATATGCAGTTTGCATGACTGACCTACAGCGATCTTCCAAGAGATAAGAGAAAAAATAATCCAGAGTATGAGGAATGCTTGGACCCCTACTACAAGGATGTACTATCAGTATTGTAAGGGAGTAAATTAATCTCATTCTTCACTGACAATACAGCAGTTCAAAATTTTATTTGCAATATGTGGCAGAAAATACCTTTTAATACATTTTCATTAAGTAAACAGTAGCACGGCTGTGCTGAGTGCAAGAATGTTTTCTCAAGTTAGAGGAAACACAGGGATGATTATATGTACCAAAGTAATGATATCCTAAAACAGTCTCATCTAATAGTTTCTTCATCAGGACAATTGGAGTAAATGTTTGGAATGAATATTGTGTAATACACTGGCTACTCTGGTTATTTACAGGCTGTAATGAAATGTGTTAGAAAAACAAAAAAATGGCCATTGTATCTTCTGCTGATTAGCATTGCTCCTACTTATTTGTACGGATTACTTTTATATGAATAAAAAAAGGAGTGCTGCAATATCAGTAGGTATTCCTAAATACTCAAGTGTGCTATAAATGTAACCATCCCTTTTATATTTAAATTAGGTATTTGATATAAATCAACAAAGCTCAGTGGTGAAAACTGACAACTCCATGCATAATGCTGTAAAGAGAATGATTTCTCAAATATTTACTGCATCTATAATTTTTTTACATGCTGGCAGAAAAAATACCAACTGAGTAGCCCATGCATGTATATTTTATCTATTTTATAATTTGTGTCATTTTAATCCTCATAGTATCTCATTTTTTTTCTTCCAGCAGACTAAATAAGAAATCTATGATTACTTACAGAGTCCTTAACAATGGGAGACTCTATTAAGCATGCAGAGAAAACAAATGCAGCCCATGAATTTAATTCTAGTTTTCATTATCTTTTATTTGTGTATCACACCCTAAAGCTGTCGATTCTATTCTCATATTCATCTTTCTAGTAAAACATTTGGAGGCAGAGGGGAATGTGCTGAACAACTGAATTATTGATTCACTTTATGTGAGAAGAAATCCCTGTATTTTAAAAATTCTAATGTCTTAAGTTACTAATATATTTTTCCAATATTTGTGACTCTGGAAGGGTCCTAATTCTTCATGGTAAATTATTGTCAAAGTACAGTAAATATTTTATGCGGGGTACAGTATCATCAGTTGAGAAATCTCAACAGCAAATGTACCAACTTTAGCGTAACATCTCAAATTCTGTTAGGAGATGTTTCATGTCAGCATGGTGGTGGCCTCTGTTCAACCTCCTGCAAACCATTAAGAATGCTTTTTGCCCCTTCTTTATGTAGTTTGTTTCTTATACTTTTTTTTCCTATTTGCCCGAGAGATAGCTTGGCATAGTTGCAGAATCTGACTTCACTGAGGACCTGCTTTTTGTGGTTTTAAGCTGGATTGACTGAGGCAAAGGAAAGCTGAATGACTTGCCTGAGGTTGGCTCACTGGGGATTAGAACCAAGAATCCTCTTGCTCACAGCCATTTGCTCTAAACTGGAAACCTCACTGCCTTTATATTAGCCCAGCAAAACAAGGGGCCTGGGTCACATGTAATTTATTTCTAATGGTTTACATTCCCTTTTTCTTTTTTCAGAGATTCTTTTTCCCAGTCCATCTTATTTTTGGACATAGGACACAAATCCTTCTTCGGGTTCATAATTTCCTATAGCAGTCTTCCCTCTTACTAACAAAATCTCCAGAGCTGGAAGTATACTTGTAAAAGTGTATATGCTGAAGCTGTTAGAATTTAGAGCCCAAAATGTGGCAGAGAAAATTTTTCTCATAGCTCTTTTATGCCATAATTTTACTGGTGATGTTGTTGTCACAGTTGTTTTTCCAATTCTGAATGCATAATTAAAGTGCAGTTTTCAGATCTGGTGGTAAAAGACACACTGGCCTTGAGGGATTGGTAATTATGAAGAGATTCCTAATCTATTATACATGACAGTAGGAAGAGGCAAAAATAAGTAGTAAAAGGTAAAGGACAACAACCTAGAGTCATCTGGGAACAGACAGAGAAGTACACAAGGTCAGTGTGTGGCATGGAACATTTCCTTGCCACCTTAAACAAAAATATCTTAATGGAATAAAGAATAAAGTAAAAAGACTTCTTCTCTTCTTTCCTCCCCCTGCATAAACACAGAAGGGCTTATGTGTTGAGATGACTTGTTCTACTGGGCAGAGAAAGAAAAACATGTATCACATGCTATATTTTAGTCACATTTCTGTGGCTTATCACCTATCAAGTGATAAACATGCTATAAAACCTAAACAGAGGAAAAAAAACCTATGTTGTCTTGATTAAAAAAAAAACCAAAAAATTGTAATTTTACTAGCTTTGGAGATGGACCACTCTGTAATCCTGAAAAATTTCTTCAATTGATGTCTCTACATTACTAAGTCTAGAAGTACCTTCCATTTCTTTGGGCCTCTCATGTTGCCAGCCATTTCTCATTTCTATATTGAAGGAGACTAATGAGTTGACCTTTTGCTTTGTGAGCTGGTTTTACATAAAAATTACAGGTAGATTCACAGATTAGGTGGAAGCTGAAATGCATTTTTCACAGTTTCCTCCATCACAATCATAAGGGACATGCTCTTGAGGAGTATCACATTGCAGTGAGCCAGGTGATCCCCACGCAGTCTTGGAGACTTTTTTAAAATGTTTAAAAATATTCCCAAGGATTCTTTAGGTCACTAGGAAATTTCTTGACAAATCAAAGAAAGGAAACAGCATAGGAACATGCCTAATTTGTTAATAATTTAGAAAATTGCCATCATTCAGACCAATTCAAGTCTACTCCAGCTTGTGAGGCTTAAGGGAGACCAGATGGTGGTAGTACATTGGAAGGTATCCAAAATTGCTTTTGAGTTAATTGATATAGTGGAGAAGAGATCTCTGAAGAAGTATATATCCCCAGGTAGTTGATTGCTTTGGAATTCCAACAGAGAAGAAATGTGTCAAAAACGAGAAAGGAAACATAAGTTATTGAGTGGTTTTATCTTAGCTTTAGCCCACTAAATTACTAGCCAAATATACATGAAAAAAAAAAAAGAAATAATTTGCTAAATAAGGAAAAAGTGGACATTGCAGAACTAGATGGAATCCAGAAAATAGTCTTTCGTTTTCCTCTTTTGTATTTACACTTCATTTCCATTGTTTTAGTGTATAGAAGTAAAATACTTATTTTTAATTTGAACCAGTAAATTTCAATCGGAATGGCAACATTGGACCTTCTAACAGTATATTGTTACATACTGCTAAATGAAAGTGTCCATGTACTAAATAAGAACTGCCACCAAAGGTTGTTTAAATTCTCTATAAAACAGATCAAATGAAACTGGAAAAGTAATTCATAGCTACAGTAAAATGGAAAATTAATACAGAACTTTAAATCACAGAGAAATCAGGATCTACACAGTGAATATTCACTCTTCTCTTAGGTTTCCTAATTGAACACATGCATTGTGCCCACTTACTAAGCAAAGAATCTTCTCCTATATATTTGACATTATAATGAATACAGAATCTTAGAATTATTTAGCTTGGAAAAGTAAGATCATTGAGTCCAATCTTTAATACGTAACAGACACTGAGTATAAGCTTTGGTAGCTTAGCTTAGTTTTATTTTTTCTTCTTTTTTTCCTTCTGTCCTCTTCATTTTCTTTCCTTTTTCTTTTCCTTTTTCCTCTTCCTTTTCCTCTTTTTCCTTTTTTTGTCCCTTCAAATGCATATCATTATATGTATTTAGTTCTTAACAATAAGATAAATCTTTCAGTATTTTTATTAATATCATTTTGGAAATGTTTCATCAGGAGACAGCATTTTCTGAGCTTTTCTTTCACATGATGTCTTTTTACTGTGCATTCCATTAGAAGAGCAGTCAATGTGACCTTCTTCTGTGGGGTTAATAAAGAATGCATAGTTTCATAAGCTTGATTCAATTTCCTTAATGTGAGCATGCTGAATAAGTGACCATTATAGTATTTGTCTGGTTTTCTGTGCTTCAGTGTGAGTTACCAACCTTTTATATGAATGACCACATCTGGTGTGCATTTGGCCATGTAAGGTGAGACAAAAGCAAAATAGATTTTCCTTAGCATTAAATCAGATTTCCACACATTGTACTCTCTAATGTGGATCTAAAATGTATCAGGTCATATATTATTTAGCTGCATTGCATTTTGTGCATTTTTTTTAATTCTATCCCACGTTCCCAGTTTTAATAAATGCATGAGTAGATGCAATATTTGAGCATTATATCTTAGAAATTCAACACTTTCAACAGATTCTTCGAACTTCAAAGAATTTAATATTAGTATCATAAAAGGTCTTTTGAAGAATAATACTGGAACATAAGAAAAATGACTGCCTGAGTGTACCCTATCATTTTGAAAGTGTTTTATTGCTTTAATTTCCTGCCTTACTAAAGTAACAAGCAGCATAATAGAAGATATACCGTAACAGAGTTAGCAATTTATTAGAAGGCCTGAGCTGGTTGAGGACTTTATGTGATGTGAAAAAGAAAACCTCTATTTAGCTGAAAAATGGAGACAAGCTGCAACATTAATGTTGCAGCAGCTCTAAATGGAGTACTGTCTTTGACTGATAAGTTTCTTCTAGAAGCCCAGTGTGTTTGAATAGGATAAATCTGTAAATATAGGTCTCACTCGGTCCCTGTTGTGAGTGGATAGCCTCCTGGAAATCTAATGCTATTTCATCCGTGAGCTGTATATGAGACAATGTTGCTATTTGGATTCCATATAACAAAGGCACTGTTGCAGCTATTCCTAGAATCATAGAATAGCTTGGGTTCAAAGGGATCTGAAGCATCATCTAATTCCCACTCCCTGCTGTGGGCAGGGACACCCTCCTCTAGACTGGGTTGCTCAAAGCCCCATCAGGCCTGGTCTTGAACACTTCCCAGGACGAGGCATCCCCAGTTTCAATGGGCATGATATGTATTTTCATTTATTTGTTATACTTCCACATAAGTTATGTAACTAATTTTGGGCTTTGGCAATCTGGTATAGTCTTAAGTTTTTAAAGTTTTTACCTGTTTGCTCTTTATAACATGAATGCTGGAATTCTTTTCACACAAAGCTGAAAAATCCATTTTTAAAAATTATAGAAATGGAAGATATGACAGTAACTAACCTGTAAAATTATGATACAAGATGAACTAAAAAGCAACTATTTCCCTAGAAGGAGCAATGGACTATTTGGTTGCTGTTTACAGTGTGCATAGCAAGATATGCAGGCGTCTGTATGCTTGTGATGGAAGTTGCATGTTTATCACTGCAGAGCAAGAAGTACAAGAATCACAAGAGCTTCTTAATCCCACCACAGTTCTGCCACAGAAGGATTACAAAACAGCTGGTTGTAACAGATTGCTTGGTATTGCCAGAAAGCAAAACAAAATAAAAATACGTAATAATGTGTGGGCAATGCCTTTGAAACAATATAAAATATAGTTTAGGTGGAGATTTTATTGATAACACTGTGAATTTTAGTGAATTGCACACTGTGCAAATTGCTTAGAGAAATTTTGATTTTATTTCTTATATTTGGTGGATTATTGAACAATGCTACTTCTGTTGTTTTGGTTTTTTGTTTGTTTTTTCATTGAGACACTCCTAGTTGTGTTTAAGAAGAGCAAATAGCGTAAATCATATAATAGAAATCTAGCCTTGAAGGTTTATGTATTGAATTAGTACCTTGGACACCTAGAGGCTCAAGAGAAAGCCCAGATATTACTGGTATCCCCTATGTTAGTCTGTGAAAGAATAATGATTTGCAAGGCTTATTGCTTACTGAAGCACAAAAGATTTCCTCTGGGCTTGCCACAGACAATCCTCAGGCACGTTAGAGGAGTCAACTAGAGTTAGTTCAAAGTGAATTACTCTGTTTTAATCATGGTGACTTTACCATCTCAGTCATGGCATGTAATATTATCAGTATTTTTTTCCTTTTAAATTACAAGTTTGGTTACTTTTTTAAGGCATATTTTAGAGTGTTTGTGAGATTTATAGATTCAACAGCTCTTCAAAGACTTTCTGCCTTGCTTTACAGCCCTGAAATTTTGCATCGTGTCCATTTCATCACCTTGAGGCAGTTCTAAGTTAAAATATGTGGAGATGTTTTGCAACTGAATGAGTTCTTACTATGATATATAACCAATTATATAGCTATAATGAGTCCAAATTTAAAAAAACAAATAAAAAATGTTGCACTAAGGATTACTAAGGACTAACATTACCCACTCTTCATTGATTTGCAAGTAGGAAACAGGTATATAACCATAGTATTCACAAATATTACTATCAATAAATTTAAAAATTCAGCACTTTGATTACTTTGATATTTAGCTAATTAACTTTGAAACCTTGGAGGATTTTATGCATTTTCCAAAGTCAGTGCCAATTTCATAATTACTTTGATCATTTCTTAAAGTGTTAAGTTTATCAGGATACTAGATAGTAATCAATGAACAAAAAATGTGAATCTGGTCCTTTATCTTTTTTTTTTTTTCTTTTTCCTCAACACACCTGAGACAGATTTCTGCTGAGATACTTTTCTTTTTTATAGTGTAGCAGATTAATTACTAAATCTTCCAGGAAATATTCAACTTTTTTGCAATCCTTTTCAAGAGGTTAAAGAACCATTTGGACTCTTATCTGAATTTTATAAAGAGTAAATCAATAGACTCTATGGTTATACAAACACTCCTGTATATTTTTATTAATACAGGTTATAAAACTACTGATGATGATGGTCTTTACCCTTAGCCCTTCCTGTATTTATGTCTCTGGTCCAATAACCAGAGGGATCATGGAGGTGTGGTTTATCTTCATTTTAGCCCTCTTGGTATCGTTTTAGTCCAAAAGGGAAATCAAATGAGATACAGAAGATGCTAAACTTGCAGAACTCTCAGGTCATTAGAAACTAATTAGAAACAGCTTATGGATTTCAATGATCCTTTAGGTAAGATGTGAGAGAGGGATCAAAAACATTTAACATCTTAATTTCCTCATTCTTTCCATGCAATGTGTGTGACAGTTTCTGACTTAGTTTCTATTGTTGCTTTTTTTTGCAATATAAACCTGTATTTTGCAGAGTAGGTAAAATGCAAGAAAATATTGAGATACTAATGTAGACAGTAGGTCTTTTTACTATGACTTCATTAATTATTATTCAAATGTTATGATTCTCCAAATTGATAATCCCCAAGTATTAGACGTAAATTACAGCTCTTGTCATGTATAATCTATATGAAAAGAAAGATGTGCTGAGAAAAACTTGAAGGATACAAATTAGTAATAGACATACTGTTAATATTAGCAGTTTTATTCAAGCTGTTATTTATCCCCAGGTTTTGAATGCTAAAGTCTAGGAAGTTTGTAAATCTTAGAATCATTTCTGCTGTTACATCTCAATGTTTTCATAAGAAATAGCTTTCTTCTCCTGGAGCATGAATCATTTTGTGACAATACAGCTATCACAGATGCCCAGCAGGGTTACAGGGACTAAGTTTGACTTTCTTATAAAGTCTTTCTACCTGTGATTTGCAAGAGGTACTTGCCTTCTCCCAAAAACACACAATGTCTTTAGCTTGAGAATGTCTGTGAGGAAAACTGCTGACTGTAGATGTCAGTCACTGACGTGCAAACCTAATATTTTGATCGTCCATCTGAACAAAGCTGACAATAACACTGAAAATAAACAGTCCTAGTTTGCACAAAGTTGACTCTCTTTAGCACAACAGAACTTCTAAATGCATGTGTACACATCTAAGTCTAGCTGGAACCCATGAAGTAGAATTAATCCTCTGTGGATGAGGCTGAACTTTTGATATTCCACCTGGCGAGTCTTGCGTGTCGGTAGCTACAGAATATATTCCAAGTTTTGTCAATCAGTGGCCCTAGAATTCCTTTATTAACTGCTAATAGTACTGGGATAGGAAGCAAAAAGACTTAGAGGAAAAAAATTCATTTTCTGAAGTCTTCTTTGTTTATGCAAATTTTAGCTAAATTTTCATGCTTGCTTTTCATG
Source organism: Dicaeum eximium (assembly GCA_013396995.1). Lineage (NCBI taxonomy): Eukaryota > Metazoa > Chordata > Aves > Passeriformes > Dicaeidae > Dicaeum > Dicaeum eximium. The sequence continues at coordinate 3,358,387 of VWZP01008835.1, read as the reverse complement.
TTACTTCTGTTGACTTACAAAAATTTCTGGAGCATGTCTAGTCTTTCTTTTGTAAACACCTCAGTCATTATTTGTCTTGCACTTCCGTGACCTGACCTTTGACTAAAGAGGATACCTTTTTTAAAATGAGGGACTTTTAACTTATTCTCTCTAAAAGCCCTATCCTTGTTTGTATAGCACCCTTTCTCTTACAGCAAATGTTCTCTATCTCCAGACACTCCCTTCTTTCAAACCAATCTTGACACAACTGGCTTCATTCCCGGGATGTTTTTTAGTATGATTATTCTTTGATTGTTGGAGACCAGTTGCTAAGGTTAACTTATGCATGTAGACTGAAGGAAATGTGTTATAACCTGTCAGCAAACACTTGATCCACGTCAAAAGAGAACTTCAGACTTACGTTTTTTATGGTCTGTGCATAGACTGATTCCCTAAATCATTCTGGTTTTAAGGCATTTTTCAGTAAGAATTCACGAAATCTCATCTTTTAGTGCATGTAATCCAGAATTCTCCCTCCATCAATGAAAACCCTCAGATGTCTTACAAAATTAAAAGCATGCAACAAGTAGCAATTATGAACAGCATTTACTGATTGTTTTCAATGTATTTCACATTTCATCAGTATATTTGGAGGATCTTCTCATTCATCTTTATTGGGACTTCTGCAAATATACAATGCATTTGATAGGCCCAACTATCTTAAAGTTGTATATAAAAGAACAGTGTAGAATGATTGTTTGAATATTTAGATAAATCACTTTCAAAATAACAATAGCTCCCAAAACTATCATGTAGTATTAATAATGCCAAATTAGAGGTGACAGCAAACAAATTCCTCATACACAATGCTGAATGGATAAGAACAATATGGGAAAAAACAGCAGCTCCACTACAAAGGCTTTTAATCTGTTGAACTGTATGACATACAATATAATGTGAGAACAGTAGATATTTTAGTCATGGTTTTCATCATTTGAATTAGTGCTGGGCTGGAATGCCCCAGATAATGAAGAAGCATATTTCTGGCCACCTGCTCAGAAGTTCCTGGGCAATACATCCCATGTATAGTACCCTTCTTATGAAAGTTTATTATTTTGGGAATGGCAGTGAGTATCTTTATATAAGTGTAGTGTGAAATTAATGCAGGGTCAAATGCAGTATTGTGGTGTTCTGCTTTCCTCAATCAATTAGGTATGGAAAAATAAGAAGGGACTGGCCTCAGCAATCTTTGGAATAAAATGCAGATGTATGTGAATGGACTCTGCACATAACTGGCACCACCAAGCAGAATTTGTCAGTTTGTTCCTAGAACCTACTACTTTTACCTACACAACAGCTCACTACACAAAGTATTGCTATATTTTCATAGATGTGCTTATTTGTCACTGGCTTATTTGTCACTGGCTCCATAAACTGGCTGGTCTGAAACCTTAAAGAGACAAGTAGCAGATAAGTGGGAGAGATGTTTACACCTAAATTTAAAAACACCAAGGAAAAGGAGAAATTTCTTAACCTGAGAAGATTAAAAAATAATAAAGAATAGTTCAGGTATGTATGAGCATCAACCTGAGGATGGCATAAAATGTAGTGTGGCTTTAATTTAAAGAGACACTTTATGGGTTTGGATTTTTAATAAGGCAAATGTGATAGATATGATCTGTGGGGACTTCAAGACAACATTTGATGTATTGCCTCAACGGAAACGATCAGGAAAGATGGGATCAGTAAAAAACCAATAAAATGGTGAAGAGTTGGCTAAAGAAAGCTATCATTTGTGCTGTAAAGCAGAAGTACAAGTTTGAAGTGAGATTATTAATGTATACTTTTAGGATTAATGACACTCATGGATATTATTATTCTTCAGCCTAATCTGTCCTTCCTGTATAGTTCATAACTAGGTATTACATTGCACTGTTACTAATCTTTGTTGTTCCTTCATGTTCCCAAAATGCCTCTTCTCTGTAGTTTCTCTTTCTTATGAGTATCCTAGGTCACTTCTGTACTATTACTTTTTGGGGGGATAAGTACAATATTTTCTTTTCAAATAGAAAGGGGTTTTTATGTATTTTGATGTGGTTTTTTCCCTCTGGTACCTTTTTTAGTATGATACGTCCTATATGTGTTCACTGGGCATCCAAGAGTTGTTTCGGACTCAGGTCAAGAAAAATTTCTTCTAGTTTCTTCTGGCCCTCAACTTAGCAGCAGCTAAAATCTTGGCATTACAAATAGATTACAAGTAGGATAGCATGGACAGAGTCAGTAGGAAGTAGGGAATATGGAGTTGTCAGGGCTTTGTAAATAATGGTAAGTTACAATAGTCACTGCAGGCCTAACTCATGCTGACCTGATTGGATTCACCAAAAGCCACAACCATACCAAGTGAAAAGAGCACTCTAATGTAGGAGTTAAAATGGGTGCTTCCTTTCTCTCTTCAGCCTGGCAGAATAGTAGTTAATTAGTACTTTCTTCAGATGGGAGGACCACCCAGTTCTGAGTTCTTACACTGGCAGTTTGATAGATTTCCTGGTATAACTCTTTCTGCTGTGTCACACTGCAGAAAATAATAAATTATTGTTTGTCAGAGAGAGGAAGCATGAGTTAGTTCTGTAAGACAGTAATCAGGATATGAAAGAGGAGTAGTCGTGGGTTTCCAATCCTCATATATCCTCCAGTGATTGTTTAATGTAAAATTAATAAATAGTCCTGGGAGAACAGAGGAGGAAACAGGGAATTGATCAAATCAATGAGTTCCACAATCATACCCTTCTTTTTCTTCCTCTTTTATATTGCCATTTTCTATATAGAGAGAAAAAGATGACCCAATAATAATTTGGTTATTCTCCTTCAAAGACAAAATATGAGTTTTAGTTTGGGGTAAAATATTGTCTCACCATATATTGGTGGGTGCTTTGGTTGTTGGTCAGTTGAGTTAGGGTGAAGGAAAATAAGAGAAGGAGAAAGGGAATATTAATACTGTAATTTACTTCTCTTCTGGGAATATTTTAAATGAAAGAAGTGATCTTTGTTCTCCTGAGGACATCATTTATGCTTCTAATTTGAGGAGATTTAGTGGTTGTAACACCAATCAGAAATTAAACTCCAAATAAGCCACACCCTTTCCTCCCACCCCTTGTGGTAAGAGAGGGACAAAGGCAGAGACTTTGGGTTGAGATAACAATTTACTGCAATCAAAAAGCAGTGGACTAAGAAGGGCACAGTAACAGCAGCCATGTTAGTAACAAAAGTATGCACACAAAATGAGTCCTTTACACACCAAAGGTGTTCACCTCAACTTAGCTCTCCATGGCTGCAGGGACAAAGACAAGATGGCAGACGGTCCCCATAGGTTGTGTCCAAGTGGCTCCCAGGACAAAGATGGCAGCTGTTCCCACAGCCAGCTCTCCTGTCCCCGAGCGCAAGACAACCTGTGCTGCTCTCTCAGATACTGTACTCCATTCCACGTGGCTGCTTCTGGCACCGGCATCTCCGCTCAGCCCCCTTCGGCTCAGCTCCTTGCAGCTGGACCTGGGCTCACCTCCTCGCTCAGTTCCATGCAGTGCTTCTCACACCACTGCTGCCTTCCATCACCGTGCCTTGGAACTGCATCTCAGAGGAACGGGAGGGGATGGGCAGCCGTAGCAGAGGACAGGGTCTGCAGGGCTGATCCTGGCAGCATTCCTGCTGGAGAGAGGGAGGCAAAGTGGCACTTCTGGGGGTGCGCTCACCTTTTCTTTGCCCTGAAATCACATCCCCCAGTGATGATGTGCATGGTATGGAATAGCAGCCTAATCATGGCCACATGGTGATAAGCTCTGCCCCTGCCCCCTCTCTGGAATCAGGGGTGCATACTGAACTGCAAATCTCGTTCTGCTATATGCACAAACACTTAAAGCTCCCAGAGAGATTTTATAGTCATCTGTTGGCCTTCTGAGGTGTTTCTCTTTAAATTTTTTTAAGAGATCTTACAAAGCTCATTTAGACTTCTGAATTTTACAAAACGGATAGTGAAAGCCTAATAGTGGCCCACAGGGTCTTTATCCCTTCTTTGTCATTTGGAAGTTTTTATGGTGGCATTCATTTTTTTATTTCTAGTGCCTTGAAATAGCTGTCTCAAATTACTATGTCTTCACACATATGATAAAGTATTTATATTTATTGAATTAATGTTCTTTTTTTTTGCTGTTTGTCATATCTACTGTAAAATAATTCACCTTGTAGAGACCTATCTTTCTTACAATCAGCTACGCCCTGTCCAAAATCATGACCTTTGATAATTGTGATGCAAGGTTCTAAGACTTGGGGATTTTGCTTTGGATACAAACAAACTTTTTTTCAAGAAATGACAAAAAGTAGACCTTTGCTTGATACCTTCAGGGTCAATCTAAGTTGATTCACTGTTGAAAGACATAAATGCATTTAAAATTAGTGTAAACAGAAAAACTAAAATATCTACTGACAGGAAAAATGACAGGTTGCTCTCCAGGCTGGCAAGATACTGTCACATCGCAATTTCTTGAAATTTAGGTTTCCTGAAATACACAGCTTTTGAAATAGCTTTTGTAAAAGGTAAGATCAATAGATTAGATTGAAGATAGAAAAGAACTTTTGTAGAAACAGGGAGGTTTGGGTTTTTGTTTATCTTTTCTAAAAAGGCCAATATGCAATATTTCTTAGAGACATTAAGGAGTTATACTTCACAGATTTATAACTCTTACAGTAACTTTGTACATTGACAATGTCCTGAATTTTCCCCTGCTCTCTTTTTGTGACATAGTATGTTTGTAGCTTTTGGTCTTTTCCTACAGTCTTGCATCTAGTAGAGGATGTTGAGAAAGGTCTGTGAACTCTAAAAAAGTGTTGAAAAAATGTGTCTATTCAGAATTAGAAAAAATATTTTTTGTTGCCCACAATTTAGAGAACCACATCTGCCAACTTGAGTGATCTGTACTGGCACTGTATTTCTAGCACGTATTACAAACTGAACTGAAGTTCTTATACTTCAGGAGATTTAAAGAATGTCATATACAGTACCCACTCTTTCCAAGTATCTAGAATATGTATCTCCAAGGTAAAAATTATCTTCTTTACTAATCTAAAATTTTGACAGCCTCCTTGCGATGTACTTTTGCCCTAGGTGTCTGAATTCAACCTAAAGATGAACAAACTGAGAGCAATTAGCTGCATAACTTAGTGAAATACAGCTTTTGATGAGGCCTCCAAAAATTAGTTTTCTTGGAAGTAACTTAACAGATCATAACTTTTTTTCTATATGAGCATCATAATTTTTACACAGATTTTCTGTAAAACTTAAAAATACAGTGTATAGAAGTTAAACAGTATACCCCAATATAAAGAGTTAAACAGTGTATGGAAGGAAATAATCTGTAATCAGTCCGAAACTTTATATTAAACTTCTTGTAGTTTTAAATCTGAAAAAATACAGATTATCATTTTCTTTAATAGGAAACCATGTAACAGTATTTTTTCAGTCTTAGGTTAATGTGCAGAGAAGCTGTTCATCTGTAGTAGAAGAATACAACTTCCATTAATATTACAGTCATGTTTTAATTCGGGTGCTTACCTACTGAATTTTAATAGGATACTATCACTTAGTTATCATAGAACAATGCAGTTATGATTGTTCCAGTATTTTACTTAGTATAACTAGGTTTTTTATTTTTCATATATCCATCAATTTTGCTAAACTCATGAAGCCATTTAAAAGGAAGCATTTATTATTAATTATTAATCATACTTGGCCTTGTCTCTGTGGATGGACCACCAGAACATTATGAGCAAAACTGAAGGTAAGAGGAATGTAGAACAGTCTTATTTTTCAAAGTGTCACAGAAATGCCTTCAATATTATAGGCATATAAAAACAACCAGTATCTTGTATCTCATCTTGCCTATAAGTGGTATATCAAAACATTTTAAGGAGTTAAAAATGCTCAAGAGCAGAGGAAAAGACAGAGATCCACAGATGCCGGAAGCTATTTTTCCCCCTTGCAGCCTTCTACTGTTAAATTGAAGCTTCATAACTATGTAAGAGTTATCTCTGCAATTTGAGGGGTTTATTTGCCATTGATACACATAGGATTTTCCACAGGTCAGCCACAGGAACAGTGCTGGGTCATGATGCATCTGCTTAAAGCTCCTGACACATCAAGAGCAAGATAGATGACTCTTGTCAGAGGGAAATATGTTGGACAACTGCTCCCTAAGGCTCTAGTGTTCATAGTAATTGCTAAATCATTTACATCATAAATTAGCAGGAGCAATATAGCTACAGTAAATGACTCACATATCTGCTGCTTTGTATTTACTTTAGAGAGATGGTAACTGTCAAGTTTCATAGGTGCTGATAAAAGCAATACACTACTTTAATTAATCTTGTGTTACTTCTCAATGTTCATATATAACAGAGATTCTCAGAAAAATGCTGTGCAATGCACTTCAAAAATTAACTGTATTTTAATATAATTGTCATGAAAATACAACCTTTTAAGTGGATTCTCTAACATTTATCCCTCCTCAAATTCTAATTTCATTGGTTTATATTTATCTTGTAGTCCATTCATTCTTTAGAAACACAACAGGGACATAATTCATGTTTCATAAAATGTACAAGGTTACAATTTCTGATCAGTGTCTTAAGAGCTTTTGCTAAGAAGAAGTAATAGATTGTAAGAAAACAGAGAAATTACCTACTTTTATTGTAGTGCCAGCTGTAAAATTACATATTATTTAGCAATTGCTTTTATTCATTTTCATTGATGCAAGATGCGTCTGATGGAAACATGGTAATTCAGTACAATCATGAAGTGTTGCTTTGTGGTGCTATTCTGCCTCTCCAGCATTTGTTCTAAATGTTTCAGTTTTGCTTACCTGTACTGAAAAATGTAAAAGGTATGGAGAAAAATCTCCAATTTCCATCCTCACTCCCTTAGTGACAATAGGCCCAAAGGATGTAGGAGCAGTGCAAAAGTACAGTAGCCTGTTCCTTATGGAAAAAGTCTCTTGTAAGGTTAGGCAGGAAAAAGAGGTCTGAAGAAGACTAGGCTGATGCCAACTGCCTAGGTGGAAGACAGCTGCAATCTGAGGTTTAGGGTTAGAAGTGACAAATAGGCCCAATATTAGGGCATTCTAATGGATGAAGAAGTCGTCATGCCATCCCATGTTAATGTAAAGTGAATTAAATGGCTTTGAATAAGCTAATTTGGAATAAAAGTTGTTTGCACACTGAAATTCACAGGACCTAAAGGCTTTTACTGTGGCCTTGTAATCATCAATGCAACTTTTAATCAGAGAAGTGATGTAATGGAAGTGATGCATTTCAAACACCTCCTTGATTTCTGCGATAGATATTCTTGATTGCAAAACATATACTTTGTGTCTTCTGGTTTCTAAGAGTTCAGATGATCAAACTGCAAAGTTCTACATAATCCTCTTCTCTATATTCACAGGAGAGGTGATAATTGAATGATAATTTACAGGATAAGTCCTTACTGAGATTTTTATGTCTAAATAATAATATGCCTTTCTTTAAATGTGTTGAGTTGCGATTGTCTGTTCAGGTGCAGAGTCCCAGTACTACAAGAAACATGAGTACAGGCATCTGCTTTCACAGAATAATTTCCAGGATCACATCCAGGAACTGTTGAATCATGATTTAAGAAGCATCAGTGGCTGCTGCATTTGTAATAACTGCTGTGTTTTGAACGCTGCAAAACATAGACTAAAGCTCTCTTTTCCACCATTGCCCTTCACTTAGAACTGCATGTTTCTCTTCAGGTACCATCTCTTTGTAGCACCTAGATACTCTTCTTATCCAGAGCTACCATCTCTCAGAATAGATGTCAGTGATAAGTGGATAAAAAATGTGTTTCTTATATGCAATTTCCAAGGAGTCTGAAAGGGTTTATGTGTCAAATATATAAATAACTAGAGATAATACTATTCAAAGTCTGCAAAGCTGAACATGTAGATGATTCTCATGTTTCTGATGGAACATTTTGATGCCTGCCTATGATAATTTATAATTATTATTGATTCTTGCAAGCCTAAAACAAAGCTCCTGCCATCCAGACCTGGAGACCTGAAACAGTAGTGTGACTGATGTCTGAATCTGAATTAAAAATACAAAATAAACTGATGCACAGTATTTTTTCATGTGAAGAGAAATAATTTTTTTCTTAGGAAAAGATCACTCTTGGAGGTTTTGATTTTCCAATATAAAAATAAGTCACTTTGTTGATGTTAAATTTAAAAGTATAATTTTCGAAGTAATCTGTTGGTGAGGAAGTAAGTAAGGAAGGAAGTAAGGAACAATAGCAGTAAGGAAAAATAGAAGGTTTCTTTTGCACCTGTTTCACCATTTTTATAATATTCTGCAACATTTAGTAGTCTTAAGAATGATCCCTAGACTACAAAAATGGGCTAGATTTCAGGAAGGCTTGAGGAACGTTTCCTGTTCATTTTTTGCTACTATCACTTAGAAGGAACTAAAGTGTTTAGTTACTTATTTCATTTCACTTTTATCACAGCAAAACCATTTTCCAATCAGAATATGCATGCCAGTTCATATTACTGAAAGGCATGCCTGACTGAAAAGTGTCAAACAATATATAAATTGCTGTTTAAAAGTGAAACGTGAGAAAAAGCTGTCAAAAACAGAAGGTGAAGTTGATTCATCACCTGCCAAGGCCGGATGCACTGAATTTTAAACAGACTTTTAATATTGTGTTATTCCCTCTTCTTGGTTTATTACAAGTTACAAGCTGATATACTTTCATTCTTGTTAAAGATGTTAGTCATAAGGTAATAGAGTACATGCTGTACTGCACATCTTAAAGGGACAGATGTATAAGCTGGGAAGTTTTCCAGATTAAAGGTACTTAACACTGAATGCATTTGGTGTTCAAATGCATTTTGGGATCTTGTAAGTCTGTCATAAAAATGCACCAAGGCTGAGCACAAGTTCTGACTCTGTGCATGCTGGTCTGCATATTGGCCTACTACTGAACACATTGATTTGTTTCTGATATTGTCAAAGATTTTATTTTTTTACAGAAAGAGTGTATTTAGAATTTGTGTTTCATAGGAGTAGTGATGTTAGGTTTAAGTTTTATTGCCAAAATGATGCAAATATCCTGTTAAAAATTCCTGTGGTTGAGGGGACTTTGTTTAGGATTATTACATCCTATTGAATCCAGATAATATTGGCAGAAGTGATGCTTTCTCTGTCTTTCTAGCTAATGCCTTTTAATGAGAGTTGGAAAATAATTTGAGAAAGTGGTACATGAATGGCGTGATAGTGTTCTTCCACTGTTCTTCAAAAGAGAGGGGGATTCAAATGCATCTAGGTCTGGATGACTGATTGAAATTATTTTGTCAGTAGTTCAGCAACCAAAATGAGAAAACTGGGAAAAAGTTGAGAGAACATATGACTACTGATTTTACAAACAGAATGTACAATTTTTGGGCATCAGTACTCATCTTCACCAGAGAAACTATAACATGCTATTTTCCAAATTCTTCAGACAATTTAAAGAAATTTTCTAGGTGATTTTAAAAAAGTATTTTACTCTCAGCAGCAGTTCTTTCATGGATATGAACACAAAAAGAAGCAATTTACAAAGCCCTGCACAGGACAACTCCCTGCCCTGCACAGGACCATCTTCAAGAGTCACACCATGTGCCTGAAACAATTGTCCAAGCACTTCTTGAACTCTGTCAGGCTTGGTGCTGTGACCACTTCCCTGGGGAATCTGTTCCAGTGCCCATCCAGGCATGTCGGAACATTGGGCCTGTTCCAGTACCCAACCACCATTCTTCACCCAACCAGGTGAAGAATGTTTTCCTAATTTTCAACCTAAACCTCCCCAGGCACAGCTTCATGCTGTTCATGTGGATCCTGTCACTGATCAACAGAGAGGAGAGATCAGTGCCTGCCCCTCTCCACTTACCCTCATCATGAATTTCCTTGTGAGATGACAACAAACATTTGCTTTCTAAGATGCTATGAGGATAGGCTAAGGAAGTTGTTATTTTTAAGCCTGGAGGAAGAGGTGGCTTTGAGGGTCGCTAATAGCAGCCTGCCCATACCTACAGGATGTTAGTGAGAAACTGAGGCAAGCTCCTTACAGTGGATGAGACAACAATCATAAAATGAAGCAGAGCAGGCTGTGACTAGATAAAGAAAAGTTTCCTCTAAAAGAAGAATCAAGTATTGCACCTAGTAGGCCTGTGGGAGCTCTGGCCCAACTAGACAAAGCTCTAAACAATGTGGTCTGAAATTGTTGTAGGCTCTGCCTTGAGCAGGAGACTGAACTGGGTACCTACTGAGGTACTTTCCCACCTGAATGATTCTGGGATCCTGTGATGTAAAAAGGTATGGGGAGAGGATAAATTTCAAGAAGAAATTTATTGATCTGGACATTTAGTGATATTTTTATAGGTAGATATTACTGTTTCATAAGCATAGAATCTGAAAGGTGACATTCTTTTTAATAAAGGCACAGCAAATCCAGTTCTACTGCTTAGTCCAGGAGAAAGGGGAAAAAAAAGGTATAAGTACTGAGTTTTTAACTTTTGAGCATGAGACAAATATTATCGTACTCTGTTTTGCATGATATAATCTGGATAATATTACTCATCTTTGTTGTTTCATTCAGTGTGATGACTGTCCTAAGACATGATGAGAGATTGTTAGATTTGGTGCACATAAACAATCAAAATCCACATTTAAAACCTCTGAAATTGACTTAAATTGAAGTGTAAAAAGCAAATGACTTAATGAAATTGTTTAATCTACCTTTTTTTTCTTCTTCTTTTTAAGGATTAGGGCTTTCTGGAAGAATGGTACCTGCAATTACATTAATAGGATAAAATGGGTTTTACATTACAGTGACTTTTAATCCTTAAGTTTCAGGATAATGGCAGATTTTTCTGCTAAGGTTTCTATTGATGACATATTTATAGATATTTAGGGAAATTACATTTTTTGTGGGTTGTTGTTTCTTTTTTTAATCTATTTAATAAATACTAGAGGGAAATCAGAAGCAGAAGTCCCAATAAAAAAAAAATCTCAAAGTCAGTATTTCACACATTTCTTGGTCTCTAGTGTGCTACAAGAAGATCACAAATTACCTCAATTTCCTAATTCTGTAACTGGCTATCCAAGATTGCAATGGGAGTTAGAGATCCATAAAAGTCTAAATTATTATTGCAATTGGAGTTCATCATCTTTCCTTTCCATGGCTCTGAGCACTTTCAAGACCTTTTCCTACTACTAGGTTGTATTATATCCTTCAGTTGTGTTGTGAAGAGGAAAAGAACGAGAAGACTTTCTACAGCTTCCCAAGCTTTCCCCACCACATCTGTGTGAACATCCACCAAACACCTGCATGTTCTTTCAGCTTCCAATTGTATACGTGATTAATATTATTTATTTTTATTTCTGTATGGAAAAAGGCCTCATTTTTCTTTAATGTTTGCAAAGCATCTCACACACAGAAAAATGCAAGTAGGCAACATGAGAAAACAATATCCGGAGATGTTATATTCCTTCCATTCCAAAGTGTTTTCATAGTGGCATATATCTCCCTTTAATTTTTCATTTATTGAATAATTTCAAGTCCAGTTTTGTTAAGGATAAAAGTTTAACCTTCAGACTTAAAATTTCTGATTTAACATGTTTTACTAAAATACTACCATAGATTTTACTACCATGACATTTGGCTGTTCAGAAAAATATGAAAAAAATACACTAGAATCTAGCAAATTATTCTTGATTAAAATTGGTTATTGGAATTTTAATGTAGTTCAGTACATTTTTCCAGTTGTAATTGCTATATTCATTCTTTTCATTTAAGCTTATCTCTCACTTATTTTGATTAACATAAATACAGTCTCTTGTGGCGACAGATTTTGAGACTGGGATGTGGTGTGAATAATGGGAATGATGCTGTCTGGGGCCTGAGGTGGACTCAATGATATTTAAGGATTCTTTCCAACTCATCTTACTCTGTGATTCTGTGGTATATTCCTTCAGAACTCTTCAAGTCTCCTTAAAGCTGCTTCTAACTCTGCTAGTACTGATCTATTTTGTTTCTTCGTAATAGATTCTGCAAGGCAGACAACAGATTTTGTTCTTGTTTTTTAATCATTCAAATTGTATTAATTAAACTCAATCAAAATAATTTTTAATTCATTTTCAATCAATAGAATGAAACCTGCCTAGCTTCTAGTGAGGAAGGCCACAACATGAAGTCTTATGTCAAATCCAAAGAGCACCAAACTTTATTTCTATCATATTATCAATTGGATATAGGGAGAACATTCATACTTCCAAAACATGGAGCTCAAAGACTGACCTTATTTCACAGGTGTTGAATATTCAATAAGCCCTTCATCTGAACTGTCATTCAAGGTCAGCTCTTTTTATAAGAACACAACATAGCTCCTAATTTCTGTTCAGCTACGGACATAAAGGATGTACAGAGATGAGCTAATGGAATCGTAGCACCACTTCCATGTTAAGTTTAATGTCATCTAATTGTGAAACACATGCAAATTTCTCAGATTAAACAGTGCCTCCTGCTTTTCTCCAGACCTGACCATAGTGGAATGTCATGAAGTTTTCTAATTAGCACTCAGAGGCAATTGAAGCAATACTCACTAATTTGGATCTGCTTGTAAATGTCCCATGTCAAGCAGAGGGAGAGTTAGAATAAGACATGCAGAAAACAAGATTTTTTATATATATATATATATGTATGTATGTATGTATGTATGTATATATTTATGTTTTTACAAGACCAATTTTGAATACTTTAATTTGGAGGCTGTATGGCACCTAGATTTTTAATATGGGAGTTTCTAGAGATTGCTTAGTTCTTGAGCCAGTGTGTGCAGACCAGGTAACACAAATGGCTTTTGCTCTTGGAGGAGACAGTTCTTGAGAGGACACACAGTCTGTGCTCTACCAGACTGTAATTTTCATGTGTTTAATAGGGTTAGAATTATTTTTAAAGATATCTCTGAACAAATAGCTTTTGTAGGCAGAACTTCTTAGTTTTGCTGTAATTAAAGGAATAATACCAAAATGATTGCTAGCTATTAGCGGCTGTAGATTGACATGTGTCTCTCTGTTAGACTTTTTTCAGGTAAGTCAGTAACATATTATATTGCAAGTTATAAAATCACATAGGGAAAAAATGTTAGCTTCTACACCACTACCAGTGACCATAGAGAGACATACACTGTATTTTCATTAGTGTGCTGCCTAGTGACTTGGGTAAGCTTTAAGTGCCACGCCAGTTGGCAATCACTTTCCAAAAAGCAATGCACAATATGCAAGGGGAAACAAAGCTATTGTGAGATTATTTTTTAAAATTAAGCTAATGTTCTAGAAACACGCTTCTAACTTCTTGTTCTAATTGGAAACATTCTAATCCAATGCTGCCGAGTGAAGCTGATTGCAGACTTAATTGCTCTTATGTAACAACTAATATCTGGCAGTAACACACACTGTATAACACTGGCAGATTTTGAAATCAGTTTGTTCCTTTTGCCCCTTCTTTCTTTGTTGTTCTGTTTACTGTGCCCAGTTAATGTGCTCTTGTGCCATAATAATCTCTAGCTAAATGGTAATTGCTCTATTGACAGCACTACTGTACATTTTTGACACATCATTATTCATACTTAACCACTTGACCTGGAATAAATGTTAAAGCAATTACTACTGAGAGCTTTTCTATGAGAAAATTGAGGCAAAGTTTAAAGATAATCAAAATGCAAAGCTGATCATGATAGCAACTGGAAAAATGGCAAATCCTATTAAACAGATTTTTATTAGCCAAGTTGATGCCAGTAGATATTATCTGGTAATTTAGTCTTATTAAAAAGAAAATAAAGCAGCTAATTGTTTACTATTCTGGAACTTATTCCAGCTTGCAATTTGCAACTGAAATTAAGCTTTATGTGGCTCATCTATTTTGTCACATTGAAATATGAAAATCATTTGGTGCAAAGCACATCTGCTCAGTCCTTTCCATCTTCCTGGCAAATCTTCATTCAGTATGTTTCATACATGTTGAGGCATTCCATTCATGCATACAGCACCAGTATTTTAGGTATTTCTCTCTTATAAACCTAGTATCTTCAGATGTTAAAGCTCACAATTTTAGTATTTTTCTACCATTACACATACTTTTTGCAACTATAATAAATGTGTGAGTGTAATCTGTTTTAGTTTGGAGACTTTAGAGGGAATTTGGAAACTGAGAGGGACAGAGTTATTGTTAATGCAACTGTGTGAAAATTGTCCAAATCTCCCAGACCAGCATTTTATTTTGATAGTTAATTGCGTATTTGCTCTAGTTGTGATTGTATTCTTAAAGGAAAGTAAATGTTCTCCACTTTAGTTGTTTAAAAAGTGGCATTTACACTGATCTCAAATAATTTCAAAGGACTCAATTGCAGCACAATGCCTTCAGTACAGTGCTTACAGTAAAAGCTGTAATTATAAGAGAATGCCAAAAGACATCAAGAAAGCCTTAAAGGGATAGCATAAGCTTTTACTGCCCCCATCTGAACTATGAGACTTGCTTGAAAACCACCATTAGGATGCAGAATACTGATTGTTGATATGTCACTATTGCTGTCATGGGAGAACTGTTGTAAGGGCCAGAAGCTTACAGTGGTTTCTATATTAATGAAACTTTTCCACACTTAATGAAAGCAAAGAAAGATTGGGGTTTTTTAATTAATAAAATATTAAAAACTAGGAAGGAAATCTCTTTTCATGTCGATCCACATTCAGATGAGCAATAAGGTTCTGCAGCTGTGCTTTATCAGGCAGAAAAATCTTTTATTTTTAAACATGCTCAACTCCCTATTAACTGCTTCAGTATCCTGTATGCCTATCAAACTGATAATAGATTGTTCAGAGGGCATTTAATAACTCCATTCTTAAACTTTTCATTCCCATTATCACTTCTGATTAGTTTTAGAGGAGCTTTTACAGTAAGTATAAAGGACCACAAATTGTCTAATAAATTTTCAAAAACTGTTACACAGACTAAACTTATCCAGGTCTCTCCTATTGCTTCTGTTATTTTTATTCATAGCTGAGAAATCTTTTAATAATATTTCATTTGAAACCTTATATAGTGTGTATACATTTATTCTTAGAATAAATAGGTTTTGTCAACACTTAGCCTTCCAGTGTTGAGGAAATTTGGAATTTGTTTCAGGTTTTACTTCTCAGTCTTTTATTGAGATATGTACCCCAGAATTTCAGCACTGCAAAGCATTTTTGCTAGATAAAACTTTGTTTGATTTGCTCTTAAAATTTCCCCATATTTTATTTCTACTCTGTGTTCTCTCCCATTAATGTGCATAGTATATTAAACCTTGGGGTTTTTATAGCTATGGATGCAGAGACCAAAAGTCCTGTTGTGTGCTTTTATTTTCTGATTTCTTCAGGTTTGGTTTATTTGTTTTGGTGGTTTGTTTTTTTTTTTATAGACCAGGCACCTTTTTAGCTCAACAAATATGGATTCAGGATTTTAATGCATGTCTTGTGTGATAATGGGTGATTGTGTCATAACTGCAAACCACGTTTTGTTAATTCAGATAATCTTTCATAAAGGCCACTTTTTGCCATTGACTGAAAGACCACACAGCCTATAGAACAATCAACAGCTTTATTTCAGTAAAGAGGATTTTACACAGTAATTCCAATCAGGCCAGGCCATTTCAAATTCTGGTTTTTAAAATAGACTTCTTTTCCTTCTTATTACCAAACTGAATGAAGCATAGTATTTAGTATCCTCACATCCAGTAGAAGAAAGACAACTAACACAACCAATATACTGCTGTTCCCTGGCAGTCTGCATTTTGTAGCAGAGAGGACTGTACAGGTAAAGAGGGTAATTACTGCTGATAGGCTTCACTGATCTGGAGAAGAAATAACAAGATTGCTTATTAACATCCTGAGATTTTTGTACCACAGTGCATATTGAAATCTGTTGAATTTTCCAGCTTTTGAGTATTTATTGTTATAAAGTTCCAGGAGAAAAAAAAGTTTAAAAATCTTTTGGAATTTTTCATCGACAGTTTTCTGAGGAGAAAGGGTGTAGGAGGAAAGGATCTAAAGGCTAAAACTGTCACATGAATTCTGACTTGTAGGGATTTAAAGAAATTTGTAAGATTCACCAAACTAACTATAAATTTGTAACAAATAATGACCTTGAAAATAGCTTGAGTTCTAAACTATTTATCTTGTTGAAATGCTGTACCCATGCCAAAAAAAGTTCTTGGATTGTTCATAGCAATGTGTAGCCATTACTGAACCTGGTTTGGCAAATTCATATGGGATTTATTCAGTGCACTTTTGGGGAAAATTTTTACTGACTGAGACTTTGCTGCAATATTAGAATAGCAAATAAGGAGAAGAGGTAATTTCTCAGTCTGACAGAAGATTCTTCAGAAACACATTCAGACTACTGTGTTAACAGGGTTCCTGCTGCTTTTAAAAATAACTGTTGGAAGACAGTAATAGAGAGTCATGAAGACAGGGAAATCGGGTTCCTCTCAGAAGAGGATGAAAGCACAATGTGGTGTAGCTAATACTGCTTAATGGTGCTGCACTTTAGAGTCCTTTCTTTCAAGGTGTAGCAAATGTCCAAATATCATCTTTAATATCCACATCAGGTTCAATAAAATCTTCCAATATATTTACAGGCTTGTAAATCCTGTGTAAATCACAACAAAAAAGCAAAGGTAGGGATATTATCTTATGTAAGCTATAGATTCAACTGTAGGAAATAAGGAACAAAGAAAAGCGTTTGTTTCCCTGTTCAGCTTCACTTCATGTGAGGCTAGCAGTATGATGATTCTTGGGTATGCCTTTCTCCAGCTCAAATATTTGGCTAAATTTATACTCAGGTGAATTATATACCTCTGTATATAAGGGTTTTTCTGAATCAAATCTGCTCTGGGTTTCAGGAATAGTCTAGGCGTCAGTGAACACAACCTTACTGTTTCAATAAAGAAATAAAACTAGAAAAAGAGGGGAAATACATCACAGATGTGGTTCTCTGCTACTTATGTAGCAGAGCTCTATCCTTGATACTTTGGTTGTTGAGAGTTAATCAAAGCCCTCAGTTGCACTCTTTCAAGGCTTTGCAGCATAGCAGACAAACAGGAATTTTGTCAGGCTGAAAGGAAAAATATGTGTTCGTAGTGGGACAGTTTTAAATCAAAAGCTGGATAAGGATGGGAGTGTGGCAGAATGTGGAAGGGAAAAAAACAGAGCTGTCTGCTTCCTGGCTAAAGGGAACCCTTGGTTAAGGAGGAATGGATATTGAGTTCACAGAACCAAAGACATCAAGAGAGTGAGGCACAAATCCAGCCCCTGGTGTTACAGAGAGGAGATCATAGGAAAGCATGCACGTGTCAGACAAGGGGCCTTGCTTTGGCTGTAATGGGGTTAGTGAGTAACAACTCTGGACCTCACTAGGAGGTGGATAGTGTGAGCTCCCTCGAGATGGATAGACTAGTGTCTCTTTTGGGGCTAGCTAAACACCTGTTCTGGTTTGACCTGACAGGTGGCTAAACAGCTGCTCAATTCACTCCCTCCCACACTAGGATGGGAGAAAGAGTTGAAGAAAAAACAAAGTAAAATTCATGGCTTGAGATAAAGACAGTTTAAGAGGGAAAATAATTAAGACAATGATTATAATAATAATGTTAAAATAATTAGAATATACAAAACAAGTGGTGCACAATGCCATTGCTTACCAGCTGCTGACTGATGCCCAGCTAGGTCCTGGGCAGAGGCCCCAAGGCAGTTTTCCCCCTAGTTCGTATACTCAGCATGATGCCACACCAGCTGCTGACTGATGCCCAGCTAGGTCCTGGGCAGAGGCCCCAAGGCAGTTTTCCCCCTAGTTCGTATACTCAGCATGATGCCACGTGGTATGGAATATCCCTTTGGCCAGTTTGGTTCAGCTGTCCCAGCTGTGTCCCCTCCCAGCTTCTTGTGCCACCAGCCTTCTTGCTGGTGAGATGTGGTGAGAAGCTGAAAATTTCATGGCTTAGTGTAAACACTGCTCAGCCACAACTAAAACATCAGTGTGTTACCAACATTATTCTCATCCTAAACCCAAACACAGCACTGTGCCAGCTACTAGGAATAAAATTAACTGTATCCCAGCTTAAACCAGGAAAATATGGTTACGAGACAACCTAGAAAACAGATCCAAGAAAAGATCTTCTCTTATATTCAGCACACACGGCTGCCTTGTTTAACTGTATGCTAACACAAGTGCAGAAAGCTTTGGTTTAGAAAAGAGTGTAACTAATTGATTTGATTGTGTTATCTGCAATGTGATTTGGTCTTGTTGTTTCACCAGCTTATATGAAAGCTGTACTAGGAATGAAAAAACCCTGAAGTGTAACCAGTGTTCTCCAAGATGGAGGGATTAGATTTCTTTCTCCCCCCACAGAAATTTAGTACCCATATTCTCTTATCATAAAGATTGCTGGGCTGGTGTTATTCAGATGACTGCCATAGTGATGTGGACGAATCTTTGAATTATTTTAATCCCATGAAACATTTTCTGTTAAAGCAGATAAAATTCTTTATGCCTAATGCTTTTTAAAGTTCTAAATGCGATGTTTTTTTCATACTATCTACATGAAATTTCAGATGAAAAGCATTGCTTTCCAGCAACAGTAACTTCAATGTTACATACATAATCATTTTACTCTTCATTCTGTCTTACAAAAATAGAGATTATTCCAGGATAAGAAGAATGGATTCTTACTTTATTAATTCTTGAAACTGTTGTTATAGAGGGTGTCACATGGGTATTCATGTAACTGGATTCATTTGCTTCCTGTATTGTCATAATGCGGTTCAGTTGAAGTGATATTAAAATGCTGAGTTGTGTTCAATAGCCAGAAAGTAAAAGTATAGCAAAAAAATAATTTCACTAACATGAATGAGGCAAAATGTTGTCTTTCCTACATTTCTCAGAGGACACTGCAAAAGAACCAACTTTGAAGAACTAACTAATGCATTACATTCTTTGAGATTATTTGTTATGATGTTTTCTAACAGTATCATTATAAATGTGCTTCCCAAAATGCTGTTCTCGATTATTGAAAATTGAGCTGGAAAACTACCAAATATCTCATTGTGCAGTTGGCACCCAGAATAAGACACCTTAAGGCAATAGCATATTTTTAAATTTAGATACCAGGTAAGTGATTGGATGAGCACTGAAGGTGGCAGATCTGGAAAGCTCCAGATATACACACCAAGTTCTGCATGGCATGATTTCCATTGTTTTGCTCACTTGCAGAGATGTGCCAAAACCTTGGGGACATGCCTGCAGATTGAGCCCTTTGGGATTGAGCCCTTTAATGTTTAAGGGTATTAGGAACAAGAGATGTAGCATATTAATAATAATAGTAAGAAATCTATGTGGTTTTTTAGTTATAAAATATGTAGAAAGCCAAAAGCTTTCTTATAAGAGCTGATATCTGTGCACTAATTCCCAGCGAATTGACTAAATTCATAGCTTTATACTTTGTGAATGAAGCATTGTACTCTTCTAACTCAGCAAGCATCTTTAGTAAGCATGCATAAATACTTGGGGGACATGTTCTTAAGTTTATCTTTCAGTTTCTGCATGATGGCAGCAGCTGAAGGAAACAACCAATTTGTTGCCATGTTTGCTTTCATGATAGTTCAAGCTTATTAGTGCCCTGAACTACAGAGTGATACTGATACATTAATCCCTCTGAACAGGAAAGAGATCTATAATGTAATTTAAGGAGCATGTATTCTAGTCCCGTTTTGAATTGATTGATCCTGGTTCTCTTATCACAAACAATGACAAGTGTTGAAAGTATAAAGAATTTGTGAAATTAGAGATAAATTAATCAGGATACATTTCTTTCTGTGAAATGCCAGAAATGTTAGAGAAGCTGCCTTGCTATGTTAAAGTGCTAGTACAGTTTTCAGTAGAAATACAGGGCAAAAATATTGATTGGAATTCATTTTAGAGCATTAAATACTGAATGTGCTACTTCAGCTTTCAGAACAGATTTAGAACTAGAAACAACAGAGAGGCCAGCACAGAAAAGCTACACCTCATTTGTCTGTGTCTCATGTGGTGTAGATCAGGAGTAGTTTCTACAACATTCGTGAAGTTCCAGTGTTTTAAAAGGTACCATAAATGAGGTCAGGACCTGCTGCATTAAAATGTATATAATGTAAGAAGAACAAAGAGCTTAAATGAAAGAACCACAGCTGCCCAAGAGTGAATAAAAAGTAGTATTTTGATTATTTTATTAATTATGTATATATTTTATTACAATTTTAATAAAAGTATCCAAATAGCCCCAGAAAAATAAAAAAAAAAGAACAATACTACACACATTTAGCATGAACAAGTTATTTTTGTGAGAAGACTCATGGCAGACTGTATAATTTCTTTTAGTACTTCACCTGTGACACTATAAATAATACATGTTTATTTAAGTAGAGCTATTATAGACTACTATTTATGTTGTACATAATTTATAGACAGTGGTCTCCTAACATGCGTAGATAATGTTTTCTGTTAAAAAAAGTTCAGAATAAAATAATTTTAAAGAAATGAAGCAGTTACTTAAAGTGAATTGAATCAAAACCTGCATTTTGAAGTCTCAGACTGGTAGCTGCATTTTTAAATAACACTATTAACTTCCCTTTTCCAGCCTGCGAATGTTAGTGTTAAATTTTTTTTTTAACTGGTGTGAAACATTAGATAACAACAGAAAATATAGATGCTTGAACAGAAGTCTGATTACTGCTGAAAGTTCAGAGATCCTGCTTGTATTTCAGATGATGTTTAGATCTCTAGTTAGAAATACGTTTGTAGAATTTGTGTAAATTTTTATTCAGGTTGAATGGAAACCTGACCCAAATTGCGCTGATGTTGTAAGATCATCTTTGCATCTGTGACTAAACTCCGATAGGAAATTGTTTGAGAATTATGTGTTCATGTTTCCTTGGGGAAGAATCCTATTAAGAATATCTTAGCCACTGTGCAGCCTGTAATAGCTGTATTTATTGACATCCAGAAGGACAGTGATTTCCTCCTGAGATAGCAGAAGAGCCTTTATATTGTAAATCTGTTCTAACTTTCTAATTTCATGTGTGAACACATTCCTCCATGTCTCATCTTTTCCAGGACAGTTTGAAAAATTACTTAGATCAGTAATAAAACTCCCCATTCCCTATGCATGTGGTTTTAATAGATGGTTGTCTACTCCAAGGTCTGGGTTTTTTTATTTCAGACTGATGTTTATTTTACTGTTTTCTGTTTTTAGAAACATACCAGAGGTTGTATTGGGTGAAGTGTTGGACACAGGGCATCAGATAGAAACAGTAACATTTTTAAGTTCCTTCAGTATATATTCTCTCTCCCACAGTTACACTGCATTTTAAAACTCCTGAGTGCAGCATATTTTTATCTGTGTTGGCTCAAGTCTGGATACAGGTATACAGAAGCTTTCTTTTTAAAGCAGCAGCTCTGTTTTGCCAGGTTAAGCAACAGAATAGCATTGCAATCTTTTTAGTGAACATGAACAGTGTGTTATTTATTAGGGGACCGATCCAAAGTTTTCTTGAGGTAAAGTTTCCCAGTGACATTGTCAGTTTTGGCTTGGGCTCCAGTGGCTGCTCTATATACTTTTGTTAGGAGGATTAAAATGTACTCTTTCATTAGTTAAGTGCAAAGTGAATTTCAAATGAGTCAGAATATATTTAAAGTATAACTGTCAAATCATTGGTATTGATTTAGACACTGTTAAACAGGGGCAGTGCTAACACACAAGGGTTTATTCTTTGTTACAACTTGCTTATAACCCCCATTGATGATAATGGGAATTACAGGCATGTCCTGAAGGGAATGTGTCCTTTGTAAATTCCCTATAAGCCTTAGATTAAGGAGCCACAGTTCTGTGAGAGTTCAAATACTTTTTGTGTGTAGATGAAACTTCGTGAGCTCTCCTGTGTCCTTTCTTAGTAGTTCTTGGAAGGTAGATCTTTCAGAAAGAAATGTATCCCAGAGCTGTTGTCTTGTCTTTCCTTATCTGACAGGAAGATGCCAAGAAACTGTGCTGGGAAATAGGCACGCTTTTTGTCCAAAGTGTCCAGCAAGAACAGTTAATAGTTTGTGAAGGGCCCTGACGGGTATTACAAATTTCTAGTGTAACAAAGAAAGGTTCTTACAAACTGGTAGGAAAATAAAACATGTAAATTTCTTTTTCTTCATACTAATAGTGTATAAGTCACTAAAAGGACAATCAGAATAGGTTGTAAACAAAATATTGTGGCAACTTCTGTAGCTATTCATATTTTCGCTGTAGTTAATGAGAATGCACACTTAAGTCTTTTTGAAGTAACCCACTGCCTTTGCCTGGTGTACTGTTATGTGAACTATTTCATTCCTCAGGTACTATGCTTGCTATCCAGATCAGAAGCTTATTGTTTATTATATTTAAAGGTACTTTTAGTTCACACAGCACTGTAAAAAACAGTGTGAGATGGCATGAAGTTTGCCATCTACATGCCCATTTGCTTTCTTCCAGAGCATTACTGCTCTAATGGGACTTGAAGGGTGCACCTGTCATGGGCAATATGTGGAATAGGAATCTGCTGGTCACTCCAGCTTTTTCCTACACTTCTTGCTTCTGAAATTCTTCTCATGCTAATGTAAATGTCACTTCCTCTCATTTCCATTCTTCTCTACTTCTAGGTTTGGGGCTTGATTCAGTGTCTGCTTCTGTCTCAGCTCTACTGCTTATCCTAAACTTTGCAAGTTTCTATCTTCATCTTTTGCATATATCTGGTAACATCAGAAATTTTTAGGCACCTCAGTCTGGTTTCAAAACTCTCTGACTATTAAAAAAAACAGCAACAAAAAATCCCCACAAAAAAAACCAGCCAAACAACAACAAAAAATAAGCAAATGAAAACAAACAAACAAACAAAACCACGGAAAAACAACCAAACCCCCAAACAAACAAACAAAATCCCAAAACAAAAAGAAACAAAAACCCTTGGGGGCAACATATAGGCAACATATAAGACTGGAAAATTGTTGATTCCTTCTTTTAACACTGGTTCCTTAGAAGAGCACCCGTAGCCCTTACTTTGCCAGGAGAAACTGCTATTGATTTTGTTCTTGTTCTGCTAATCTTAGGAGAGGAAAGTGCTGAATGAAGATACACTGTCCCTTGGGTCACTGCTATAATGAGTAAGTTGTATCAAATGGAACTCTAACCTCTTTTTGTACTTTTAAAATGAACTTTGTGTCAGAGTCCTGTGGGCACTAACCAGCTTCACTGTTCCTACCCTGCCAACACCACCCACTCAGAGGCACAGGATGCATTCTGCCCCAGCCAGGGCCCTTGTTCCCACCCCAGTGCTGCCACAGACCTGCCTGCCCCTCATCCTGTCACTAGGCACTTTCATTTTTCACACCAGTTGTGGACATGGCTTGATGCTCTGCCCTGGCTGATGCTCTCTGGCCCTGCAGCCAACACTTGAGTGTCCTGGCCACCTGTCTCCAGCTGTGACTGTGCTCTTGGGTGCATTGGGTGACCTGCCTTGGGAATGCAGCCCTGCTCCTGCTGCCTGCCCACACTCTCCCTCCTTGTGCATTCTCTGGCAGATTTCCTGCTGAAAAGCTGAATCTTGATCTGTATGATGAACATGCCCCTCACCCCCAGATCAGGTATCGAAGCCTATCTTGATTTCCAACACACCCAGGTGGCGCTCAGGTTTCTCCTTTACCTCTTCGTTGTTTTGCACAAGAGGGTGGCTGCTGAATTTTCTAGTGCATCCTTAGTACTCAGGTTTTTGAATCTGACTTGGAAGTCAGACAAAAGAAGCAGTGCACCTGCATCCCTTTGTGAATCTAGATATTAGTTCCAGGTCCTATTTGAAGAATTTTGTCTGGAACAGAGCAAAAACAGGTAGATGAGCTAGTCCAATGCAGTCTGTCCTGTAATGGTGTTACTGCTCAGGCTTGGTTTTCCCTGAATCTCTCCAATCTGTCACTCTCTACGAGTAAAGATGCTACCAAGAGCTATTCCTGAGAGCTTTCAGACTACTGAAAAAGATGACATATAAATGTAGTTACTTTAAACAAAACCTGTTCAAATTCTTAACCCCCATAGACATGATTCCAATAAAGAGCACCCCACCAGACCAGACACAAACAATACAACAACAACAAATAAACAAAAAAAAACCCGTTTGGAAAATCATTTACTGTGTCAGAAATTACACAAAAAAACCCTACTCACTTTTAAACTCTATGAAAAGGATTAACAGTACATGATTAAACACATCCAATATATAAAATAAAAATACAAGCAAACAAACAAAAAAAATTAATTAAACAAATGTTGGTGTTCACAAAATTATGAAAGTTGACCATCCAATATCAGTGTACTGGAAGAGAGATAATATGAATTTATGAGGATGTGGTTTTCAGGATTTTGTGAGCGTACCACCCGCATTAATTTAAACCCACTATTTTTTCATAAATTCAGTTTTTCTCTACAGAAGGTTTAGTTGGGTTTTCTTTTTTCCTTTTTTTAGTAGGTAAAGCACAATCCAAATCCTGTAAACATTTCCCCATCTGTTAGTGGGCCTTTCTCAGATGAGTTTTAACTTAAAATATAGTTTCAGGGGAATTGTTACCATTTGTCTGACTTGTCATGACATTTTAGTGATTAAGAGTTTTTTGTTTTGGAGACAAATGAAAATCAACCAAGTAGAATCACTTTGCATATTCTGAGTCACTCTGCCCTTTGCTGTGTGAGGGCAAACTACTTTTACTGTTCTGTGCAGTCTCAGTACAATAAAGTCTACTGTTAGAACAGTCTTTTGAATTCAGCTGATGCCAAGTGGTGAAATGACTCAAATACCAATAAGCTTATGCAGAAATGTTGGCAGGGCAGCTCCAAAGGCCCAGCATTGTTCTGCTAAAAGTGTTCCCATGAAGCCAGTGAACTTGCCAGTGCCATACTGGATGCATTTGTACTGAACTAAGTGGGTATACAAGGAATTATTTTTCCCCTCTTTCCCACGTGCATGTAATTGAAGAAGATATGGACTTCTTACAATGTGGAAGATTCTTTAGCATTCCTACATACTACGTCATCTAATTCATCATGGAATTTGTTTGGCAATTCCTCCCACATGACATCTTGCTTGACCTAAGAGAAAAAAGAAGCATGCTGCCAACATAATTATCCTTTATTTCCTGGTGAAATAATTTTTAAAAGACAGTTGACACATTTTGTAGGCTTTCTGAAGGGAAAATAATTATATCACACACTCAAATCCTCTTTTGAGGTTCTTATTAATTAGCATCTCTGTTTTGTGAGGAAAAACACTCTAATAGAGCAAGTGGAACTAGTAGTATCCTTGCAACAAAGTTATAAATATTTTTTTCTGTGAGTTTTGAGTTTTTAAATAGGATTGTGTTTGTCATTTTTTTCTTTACTGCATGGATTTTTGTCAACATGGTAAGGATTCATGTCTTTTGGATATATGCTTCGATGTTCACCCTTCAGTTACTCATAAAAATGAGGTTTATTTCCCTGAATACTCCTTGATTAGTGGACTTAAAGCCAGAAATTATTTCAGTACTGATAAGAAAATACTAAATGCTCAGAGAATTATTACTTGCATTGATTTTGATATTTTAAAAGATAAATTGTGACTTTAGAAATTCAAATAAGATATTGAAAACATTATCAAAAGCCATAGAGTATTAGAAAATAAGCCACTCATAATTCTGCTTCTGTATCAGCAAAAAATAAACCAAATAGATGAGAATTCGAAAAATAACATATAGTAACTAAAAAGAATGCTACTAATAAATTATAAAAGTAAAATTCATAAGGCTGTTTTATGTATTAGTATAACCTATAGGTTAAAAATTATACTTTTTAGAAAACCTTTAAGCATCTAACACTTGCTGAAAGTGTCCAAGGTCTGTTGAAAGCCAGTGAGAAAATTAAGTTACTAGTTTCCTACAGGACTTCTGAAAAGTGATATGCAGATTCCTCAGTTAGGCTCACAAAACCCTTTGATCCCAAAATTGGTTTGAGGGAGACTAGTCCTAAAGTGAGATGAGTTAAACACAAGTTATGTTCGTGATAAGATAAAGATAGAAGAATTTCCCATGTCAGTTTTTAGTTATAATAAAGTTAATTAGGTCCATCTGCAAATAACTTACTTGATATGGTTATAAATTAGTTTCCTTAATTCATCATTTTTTTAATAAACATCCAATTAAAACAATATATCAAAAGTGAAAGTAGAGACCTTTTCTCCTTCACTACCAAGATTTTAATCTTTTGGTCCCTTATTTTCTTTTTCCAAAATTCCCATAGAAATAATAAAATTTTAAAAAAAAAAAAAAAAAAAAACCAAAAAAAAAACCAAAAGAAGAAAAATTCCTCCAGGCAGCTATTTGTCCCTGTTTTTTGATTCCTTGATTTCAAAAAACTTGTATTAGGTAAGGATCAAGGCTTTTACCTAGAGTGTTACCAGTAGTCCGTCTGTTATACAAACCTGAAGCGATCAGATAAATTCTTCCTGTGGAAAGGACCAAGCAGCAAGACACAGATTTAACAAGCAAGTGGCAGAAAACTCACAAGCTGGATCTCAAAGTTTCCGACTCTTCCGTGCAGTTTGTCCCAACAGTAAAAATAATGCAAGTAAAATTTCAGCACTTTTTTTCAAATGGATGATAGAAATCCAAAATATTCTTTTCTCTTTTCATGTTACTGAAATCCCTGAAAGTTATTTTCTCCTCAGAAACCAACTGATATGCTGTATCCAGTAGCAAACTAAAAAAAAAAAAAAAGGAAAAAATGCTTGTTCAGAGCAGTGTTTAGGGGTTTGCTTATAGGTGTCATTGTGTCTCACATCCCTGCTGTGAAAATCAGCTTGCATTTGAATGTGCATCTTGACCCATAAATGTCACCCTGGTCCACTGAGCATCTTGACTTCAACATTTCCTGTTGTAAAATGGACAATGGGATAACACTTCTTTTTCTGAAGGAGGGACCTGTGACAATGTGTGCATGTGTGCAGTCAGGAGAAACTGCAGCACTCGGGATTTAAAAGCATGTCATCAGCCACTGAGCGGGAGATCACAGGAGAACGAAGTTGCTGGACAGTTTTTGAAAAACACAAGGATTATCATTTCTGTTTCCAAGCCACTTCTCCTTTTCACAGCCCTGAATCCTTCTTGGCTTCTCTCCATCAATGGCTCGACGATGTGCCCCGTACTAGAGCAAGTCCAGCTGTGTGCTACAGCAACAGCCTTCAAACAATAAAGTAAGGAAATGCTGCCATTCCTGCACGCACGTTGTTTATGTTGCTGGCCTTTTCTTAATTACATGCATTTTTAGTATAAAACATCTTAACATTATGCTCAGAAATTGAGAATGCACTGACAGGTTCGTGTAGAATAAAAGTATTTCCAGCTTTACATTCTCTTGATGATTGTATAACAGTTTACGTATTTTTAAAGAAAAAACATTTTCTGTTTTTTTAAAGAAAAAACACATTTTTGCTCCAGAGGATTTTTACAACTCAAGTTGTGTTGTTGGTGGCATTGCTTCACAACCAGAAAGAAGACCTCGATCAGATTGCAGCCTCAGTCTTTCAGTTTAAAGACAGAGTGTATAATTCTGTTATTGTAGAAGACAGAACTTCTGGCATGCCTACTTGAAATTAAGGATTTCAGGGTTTTTTTTTTTTTTATGTTAAATCTTTATCATTATATTTGTACACATTCCTGAAGACATGGGAAAAGTACAGTGGTTCTGAAAATGTCCATGAGTAATTACATGTCTAATTTTTATTCAAGTATACAAAGAATGATACCATCTTTTCAAAATAATATAGAATTATTTAACAGTCATTTAACTATATCCATTGCTAAAATACCAATTTTCACCCTACTGCCTCAAAAGAATGTAGATTACCTTTTTTTATCATGAAGAATGATCATGAAGATCAAAACACAGGTGTTTTTTCCTTCAAAACATAGCACATACGGTTTGATTTTAAAAGAACCAAAAGGTGTCTCAATATTTTGCATATGTCTGCTTATGTATAGATAACAACGTGAATATTTTCATAACTTTTCTTGCACTAGAAACTCATTCTGTATTATTTGGAGTGACCTTTTCTCCATGATCAGTATTATAAATGAAAGAGGATTTGAATACGTGCACAGGGAAAACCTTTATTATTTGAATATACATCATAAGTACAATATCTGGTGTTTTCCCAAATGTCTTTATTGGGACAGCAAGGCTAGAACCTGATAGGAAACCTGATATAAATGTCATCTCTTAACAGAATCTGAAATGTGATGATTAACACTAATACCTTATGCACTGAGACACTTTCACAGATATTCTCCAAAGCATTATTGAAGTGTTTGATAGATCTCATTAGAGCACTTTGATGTCTCCATTCTTCATATTCAGAAGTAAAATACCCAGGTTAGGATACAGTTTCTTAGATGGAGGTGGAAGAAGGTATTAGGGGGAAATGGTGTTGTTTATACCCGGTTAGAAAAGCCCACATTCGGTGAGGGAAAGATATGAATATTAAATGTGTGCAAGGTTTTGAACTACCAACTGCATCTTCATAGCATGTATGGTTATATTTGTCTATATATGTACTCATTTAAAGAATATTGCTTATTCAGATTCAGAGAAATCAGAAAAAGACAAAATACCTATAAAGATAAAAGAAATAATTTACCAAGAATCACCAAAAACTTACTAGATCTTGGGATTCATGTGTTGTATAAAAACCAGCCTTTTGTGGATTGAGAGTTATAGGAATAGGAGATAAAATATGCAGCATGGCATAGTGTCTTTTTACCATTGCTGTTTTGCATCTGAACTTAATCAAAGAAGCAACAGAGGACTGCAGACCTTTTAACTGTAACAAAATTTGTTGGTTTTAAATAATTTCAACACAAATTATATCACCTGCTCATTCTTTTTTATTCTGCTTATTCCTGAAAAGCTATACACTACTACAAGAACATTTCTTTCCTTTGATTTCTTTAATTTGCAGCTTTGCCTACTGAATATGCATACTAAATATAATCATTACAACACAGAACCTGAAAAACAGATGCCAATTACTGAAGAAAATACTTGGGTTTGTCACAATTCTTTCCAAAAAGAAAACTAAAGCTCTTTTTTTATACTGAACATGAATGCAAGTCTCCAGAACTTGCAGAATATCTAGTAAGTTGTAGAGTGCCTGCAGCAGTATTAAAAAAAAAAGCTAAAACTGTTGTGGCAGGTAATTAATGTATAAACAATGGATTCTAGACTATGGGGTCTTTAAAAAGACTATGTGTTTCCTAAATGCTACTGTTAATATATTTTTAAATGTTAATTGCACTTTTTTATTTTTCCATTTTAATATGATAGGATGGTTGGGTTCCTTAGATACATTATTACAGGAGATAATTTGTAAGCAAAATGTTGTCTATCAGAATAAAAGTCTTCTGATCTATTGTAGTTCTGGAATACTAAATAGAAATAGTCTACTTTCAAAAATACATCTACATGCACATTTTATGTGCAATTTAACATATTTAGTACTCCACTAAATATGTTTATTCATATTCGCTCAATTCATTCTCTTGAAAGTTTTACTTCAAAACAACTTCATTGTTTTAAGTGACTAAATTAAAGCTTTTTAGTGTTTCCTGCAATCTCCCAAAACAGAAATAAAATCAGTTTTAATTTATTTTATTTGCATACACTGTGGATATAATTATTGCTGCAGAGTCTTTTTAATTGTTTTCAACTAGGTGCTTGTCTTTAAGTTGAAATAGACTTCTAATTCTACATTGTTGATATTCCCTTGTTAATTTTGACAAAGCATCATAAATCCAGGTATTTAGGCTTATTGAATTTTGAAATGAGGTGATTAGTTGGAACATGGATGAATGAACTGATGCAAAGCAAAATGAATTTTATGATTTACTGTCATTTACAGTTCCTTTGGAACTGTTATGCACAAATTGTAAAATGTATTAAGAGGTAAGATATCACAGCTATAATCAACAATGTAAAATTTTCTCAAACAAAAGTATACAGTCAACCGCCCAAAAAGAGTAATTGTTGAATAAGTGTTTGTTATACACAGTTAGCTTTTATTGTAGATCATGCTTTTCCACTCCAACATTTCAGGAAGCAAAAAGGTATCTAAATAGACTTTTAGCACCAGTCAGTAATGTTAAACTTCCAAAGCTGTTACCATTATAATAATCTTTTAAATATTAATATATATTAGAAGAGGCATATTTAGGATTAAATATCCCATTTATCATTTTTTACTTAAATTTTATAATGGTTATTTGCTAAAGGTAACAGCAAACTACAATTATGTACTCCCTTGGTCTCTGGTCATCCATATTTCTATTATTGTGGAGTTTTGGGGGGGTTTATTAGGTTTCAAAGGAAAAGAAAAGACATTCAGTAATTTTGCCATTGTGGTACAAATGCTAAGATATGCAAATATGAAGTAAACCGTGGATGTATTATGTTTCTCTTTCCAGCTAAATAAAGATTTGAGTTATTAGAAAAGAAAGAAATAACCTAGATGTACTTTCAGAATCTAAAGTTCAAAAGCCACAGACCTTAAACTCTACAACTTTGTAATATTAATTTTAGGCACATTCTGAACACAAAGGACTTCAAGAGATAAGAGCCCCAAGAACAGTTTATCTTCATTTGAATTACAATTCGAAGACCGAAACTTCTCCTGAAACTGGAATGAATTGCTGCAGACCTCTGAAAAAAGGCAAATATGAAAACCCTGTGTAGTGGTTTTCCTGTGCTGGTGCAGGAAAACTTAAAATCAGGCTCTGCCTATTCTAAGACCTGGGTTCCTCTCTACTTTAAAGTGTGAAGTGCAAGAGCTTTGTGCTTTCGTACTTCACTAAACCCTGCACCAATATCAAGATTTGCGCAAATCATTCCAAATTTGCAGCCTCTTTTTTTTCCTGCAACTGAAATAACTCTAGTTGAAATTGTATGGAGTAAATCTACTTCTAATCTAGAAAAATAGTAAATTATGTGCAACCTTTGCTAATGAATTTCTCCAGACATTTTACAACCATTTGTAAGAAGCCTTCTATTTTTTATTTTAAGCCTTTTATTGACTAGAAGTCCCATATAACCATTTTTCATAGGTTATTTTAAAAGATTTTACAGTAAATTTTATGCTTATGAAATGGAAAAGATGTAAAGATTTCCATACAAAAGTAAAAGTAAAATCTTGTTATTTCATATCCTAGTTTTGAGGACCTATGGAAAAAAATATTCTTTTGCCATATATAATGTTTCTAATTCTGCATTTGATCTCTTGCTTTTTTTTTTTTTTTTTTAGCTTGGTGTAATATTTTCTTGATACATCTGTCATAAAATACAAAATACGGCATGGATGCAGAGCAATCTCTGGATGTGGCATGTTCAAAGTCTAACATTGTTTTCTGGTATGAAAGATAATTACAAGGTGATCTTCCTACTTACAAACCATAATATCTGCTTTCAGTTCCTTTCTCTGCTACTGAAAACAGAGAGAAGCCAAACCTTATGGCAAAAAAAAAAATTCTTCTGAATGGTTCCATGTCTTATCCTTGAATAATAAAATCATAGAATATTAAAGCCATAAAAGATCATCAAGTCCAGCCTTTGGCCTTCTACCACTATGCCCATTTAACCATATTGTGAAGTGCCACATCCACTGGTTTCCTGAACATTTCCAGGGATGACGGCTCCACTACTTCCCTCCTGTTTCAATGCTTAACCACTCTTTCAGTGAACAAATTTTTCCTAATATTTGACCTGAACCACCCCTGTCACCTTTTGGCCGTTTCCTCTTGTCCTATCACTGGTTCCCTGGAGAAGAGACCAACCCCTGCCTAGCCACATCTTTCTTTCAGGTAGTTGTAGAAGTTAATAGAAATAAATTCCTTTGCTCTGACTGCTTTTTTATGCACCATGTGATGAACTTCACGGAACCTGCGGCCTACTGCATTAATTTATATAGATTCTGGTTGAACAAACCGTATGTTTTTGTGCACCTTTACAGCAAACAGTGATCTGTTGGAAATGTCTGTTCACATACTTTGCATTCTTCCATTTCTCGTGTTATGTCTTCGCAGTTTTATATTTAATTAAAATTCATGGCAGGAGACTTACTGTGTCAGTATAAGAAAGGTGATGGTGTCTCTGCCTGATTAAATGATCAAATATATTACCCACAGAGAACAAAGATGCATTTGTGGGTGTGAAAGCAATTATTCATAATCTTTAAACTTTTTATTAAATTTTGTTTTTCCTCATGTCAGGGTTGATGTGTTTTCAGTCAAATGTTACTTCAAGATCTGATTTCAAGCTTCCATTTTCAATTTCACTTAGTCACAGTTACCTACGCTAATGGTAGCTGATACGAGTCAATACAATAACAGAAATGTTTAATCCTGCTAGTGGTTTTATTTTCTGGCTATTTACCATGAGGCTTATCTCACATTTACATGACTTTACTACAAATGGTCTGATACTTGTTCAGTTAGTTCAATTGCAAACTTTAGAGCTTATAACAATACACATTTACAGCAAGGTACCTGATATTGAGCCCCTCTGCTGTTTAGGGATGAAAATGAGATGTAAACATTACAGTTACTGAGCAATTATCCAGTGGTCAGTTGGGTACAAAGTTCCTTAAAAGCTGGACTCTTTGGCTTACTCAAATTTAGATTCTTAGTTATCTATGTGGGAAGAAAACATCCTCTGATATGAGTTCCAAGGTTGTTTTTTAAACACCTTGACAGAAAACTGTTTTGGAGGGAAGGGAGGGCGAGGGAGTTGTTCAACCTTTGTTTCAAAGGTGAAAACTGTATCATTATATTTAACTGGCTACCTGCAGTTCATTAGTGGAGGCATCATTAAGTAGTACTGGAACATTTGTAGTGGTTAATCTTTCAAGCATTTAGCATTCACGATGACCTCGTTAAAAGTAACAAAGGTCAGGCTTCAGTTCAGTAGAGTGGCCCATTCACCAGGGCGACTGGCATAGCAAAGTAATCTCTGTGTGTCACTTTTCATTAATCATGCTACTTTCCTCTTCACGAAATTCCAGCAGATAATTGTTACTAAATGCGATTTGCAACACCCTGTGCTGTGGTTGAAGGACCAGAAATAGGCCAACAGATAAAAACATTGTTTAGCTTGCAGGCAGCAAGTGTTTGCTATTCAAAGGTATCAATGCATAAACATTGATTTAGCCATGAGCTGACACTTATAAAACATTTGCTGTTTCCAGAAAGCCCTGCGGTCAGGCTAAGTAATATCCAAGGGCAAGTACTTTTACCTGTATAGCAAGGTTAGATTCTATATAATTTGTCTGATCAGTTTTTATAACGTTAAACAGCTTCAGCACTGCCATAGGTCACAACCAAGTACACTAGATTAAATGTTTGCAGATGTGGTAGGAAATGTGTTCCCATGTAAGTTTGCTTATGACTATATTGAATAAATATTTGATTAAGTTAACAGTTTTATACTTTTAGATAATTTTTATTTAGTATTTTTTAATTAATACCTTTTCCATATCTCAGAAATTATTTCATATGTCTTCTCTATGCTCTGAAATTTCTAGGATAAATTTATCTTCATTTGCATCTGTACCTTGTAAACTTCAGTGAAAACAGAAGTTTTAGAAACACACCAATGGAATTCCAAAGTAAGATATTCTTACATGTTTGTTTCATGGCCCAAAGATGTAATTGTATTCAATACCTGGACAGATTCTGTTCTGTCACAAAAGTTAAGCTGATAAAGTTTTTAGAAGTTGCTATGGTGTTCTGCGTAAGGCAGAGTTTGATTGCTACTAAGGGAATAGGATTGCATTCCTGTACTCGTGCAAAATCTCGATGTTACTGACCTGCAAGTTAAGAGAGCGAGAACAACAGTGAAGTAAGCTGTAGTTTTAGTGTGAATGTTTTAGGTCCGTCACCTACATCACAGAACAACTGGGAATGGAAGTGTATTATTTACCAGTTTTTCAAATAGGTTTAACCTGCAACTTACAGAAAATAAATGAATGCAAAGTCAAACAAAATTCAAGACTCAAACCCACTCATGTCGTGCCTCAAATATGTAACAAATAAGAATTTACAGCAGTACTTTATTCAGTAAGAATTACTTTACAGCAGTAATTTCTTCAAAATGTGGTTTTCAAAGGTGACTGGAAATGCCTGCATTTCTTTTGAAATACTACAGAATATCATAATTAGTTGCAGGCTTCTTATGTTTTTATGTTCTTATGCTGTATAGTTAAGTCAATTCATGATTATTCATGGTAATAGTACAGAATAATTCAGATAAAGCTAAACTATTGACAATGCAAAAATGTACAAACTAAATTCGAAGAACATATAATGTGAGAATGGAAAAAATATTTAATGTTGCTGAAGAATCAATGTGATAAATTATTATGAAAAGGCTTCATTTAAATGATTGTTGGGTCTGTATGTATGGAGTGATCATTTGCCTTGAAAATGGTGAATGATGGTACCAGGTCATACATAGATCAGTTGCACACCACTTCTGATTTGAGCCTAATTTAATCTGAGCAATCAGAATTGGCAATAGAAGTAAACATATCTAAAGTAATAGAGCTATGACACAAAAATACTGGTTGTTAGTAACACAAACATAAAGTAAGTTTCTTGAATTGCAGAGAATACAGTTTTCTCAATATGGCATTTCTAAGAATGTTTACAATATATTCACTTGAGGAGATTTTGTTTGTGTTGCCCTACGTGCCTCATTTTCTGAAAAATCTATTCTTTTTCTAATATTGGGCCATGACAATTTACATCTTTTCAGATGCAAATGTGCCTGTTTTGCATTTAGTAACCCTCACCGACAAGCTAATTTTTTTTTTGTTATAAAAGACATTGGACAATTAATTTCTATTCATGCCTATGAACTTCTATCACATTCCTACTCAGCCATCTCTTTTCCAGCCTGAGAAGTCCTGGTTTACTAATTTCTTGCATGGAAGCATTCATTCTTGAATAGTGTCCAAATGGGATACTGTTGCAGTATTTAATTCCAACTTAAGTGCCATCTGCTAGTAGAATATTCTCTGCCAACATTTCTCTCCACCACTTAATAAGAAAGGTAGTACTGTCTAAAAACCAAGAATGAGGTACTTTCCAGTATATGTCTCTTGGCT
The DNA here is from genome assembly GCA_013396995.1 of Dicaeum eximium. Taxonomy (NCBI): domain Eukaryota; kingdom Metazoa; phylum Chordata; class Aves; order Passeriformes; family Dicaeidae; genus Dicaeum; species Dicaeum eximium. Next base: position 3,322,996 of record VWZP01008835.1, on the reverse strand, counting down.
TGTTCAGCAGCTGCTAAATTCAGTTTTACTCAAAGGATCTGCTCTTTGCTTTTATTTGGAGGAGTGGGGCGCTAAATGTTTATATTTTGCAGCATAGAACATTATCTCTGCTGGCATGAACTGTTTTCAGCATTCAGCCTATGGTCAAGCAGTGTGAGCAACATTCAATAGAACATCATGTTTCTAGGAGGAATTAAATTAACAAAAAACTTACATAGTGTAAAAGAGAGAGGCAAAAAGAGTTCAGAGAGTATGGATTTTTTTTTTCTTTTTATATAATTTATTATGACAATACCTAACAATTCTCACCTGCTAATTCTTCAGAAGCTGTCAAGGTTAAAAAAAAAATCCAGCAGGCACCAAGACAATAGCTGACTGAATAGTTATGCCATTCATTTACTGCTTTTGGCTTTATGGTATGTGGAAGAATGAAGGTTGGAGGTGAACTAGAAAAGGTTTTCTTTCATTATAGCTTCCATCCTAGATTTTCTAAGGCTAATTTAAGGCATCTTAATCTAAACTAAAGCGTTTGTATAACTGCCTATATGACCCTGGTCCAGTGTGCTATTTGCAGTTTATAAATATCTGTATACATGCATACAGGTCTGCAGAACTGAACTTTTTCCCAGATAAAAACACAAATTACAAAAGTATAGTCCCTTTAACTAGTATAATATAGCAGATTGAGTCTATATTACATGGAATGTCTTGCCATGGATTGCTTTAGATACTCAAATTCTGTGTGGTTCAAAAAATCTTTTGTAACTTGCAGAAGGCTGAGAGCATCTTACATGACAGTGTGCCAATGTTCCCACCCCACAGCTCTTCCACTCTTGGAAGCAGGATTCATGATCAGCCTTTCTTAGAAGACTTTTACAAGAGATGTAATACAGTAATGAATGATGTGAGTTCATTTTTGCCATGCTGATTTTTATCCTTCATAGGTACAGCTGTCACTCTCAAAACCGCATTTCATGCTTCCCCTTCTCGAACAAGCAGAGAATGCTACTTGTTAGTAAGTCATCTTGCACGTTGACATCCCTGTTGTAGGATGAAACTTGAGGGTATATAATAGGTTAACTTCAGAGACTAACTTGTAAAGCTTCTGGTGGTACAGATGAAATTTTAGGTCAGAATGCAGGAGAGGGTAGTATGTGAGAACATTGCCAAGCCTGTGGAACTCAACTGATGCTTTAGGGAAAGTTTTATCTGGGTTGTTCCCTGACCACAGAAGCAATTTTTATCTGAGAGGAGTTACAAAGAAATATTTTTAAAACAGAAATAGTGCTAGGATTTTGGGAAGGTGTGAAATGGACATGTGAATAGATTATATATAAGGAGACCTGGAGAGTGCCAAGTGTCAAATATGTGCTCAGCCAGAAAATCCATGGCATAGTTTTAGTGCTTAATAAGAGGGTTGGGATGCAAGAAATTAATTTACATTCTCAGAATGGCAATGATACTACATCCAGGTGGAAATTAGATTGGGATAATTGAAAATTTTATTTGTTTCTTCAGAATTTATTAAATTCTGAATTTATTAAATTCTCTAAAATTGCTCATATTTGGAGAACCGTGTGTTTCAGTAGGAACTATGTTTATGCAGTATTTTGCTGTATTTTTGTTGTCTCTCTCTCCTGATTAGGTAAATCTTTCTCAGAAAACCATAGCAAAAGAGAAAGATTGTTAAACAGAGACAGTTTGGCATTTGCTCAAGCTGAAAAAGTGGCTGGATGTACTTTGTGGTATACAAGTCAGAAACTTCTGTAATGCACAACTGAAATCCTAACTTTGAATTTACTGATTGTACTGCTGCAACCCTATCTAGACTGATGGCCATGAAAAAGAAAGATAGGCTGTAAATACACAAACATAATCTTGTTTACTATACTTCTGCTAATTAAAATGCAGGGGGAAATAATAAAATTAGTTCTTTTTAATTTATATAAAAATTAAGATTTATAAGTAACTGGATCAAACTAAAACTCATTTTTAGACACATTGACACTCTTTAAAAAGAGAAAGATAAAATTTGCTGTGAATTGTCAAGGACCTGCAAAATAAATCCTTGAATGAAAATCTTTTCTGGTTAAGTTCAAAGAACTGCAGAAGACTATGCAATTTCTCTCAAGACTTCTGGTTTTGAACACATTTTGAGTAGAAAATCAGTTTGCTTTACTCCAGGTAGGAAATTTTATGGGTATGGTCCACAGAAGGAAATTATGACCACAGTGTTAAAGGAAATGGTAGATGGAAAAAGATATTTCAAGGTTAATATGTTCTTATGTTTTTGATTCAGAAATTCAGAAGCAGAAATCCCTTTTTTAATTGTTCAATATCACCTTTTAAAAATAAAAGTAGTTATGCTCATCATCTAGTATTTCTAAAAAACAGATAAACATTTTCTCTATTAAATTTTAATAGCTACATTTGTTTTAAAGGGGAACCATATGGGGAATATTCTATTTCTATTCTCACTAGATGCTACAGTCAAAGATTTTAATAAGTATTTGGAGAAGCATTACATTTTAGTAGATGAAATAATTTCTACAGGGAAAGGGAAAAAAGTTTTTTTTTTTTTAATCTACTTTTTTTTCCCCCTCTATGTAACCCAAAGAACAACTGGAATGCTCATGTTCAGGAAAATTCAGTTGAATAGTAAAAAAAAATCCTCTATGAAACATCTCACTTCTTTATTTTTAATTGACCAGGTGGAATTTTAAGCTTTTTGGAGTATAAAAATATGAGTAATTTCACTGCAGTCATATAGGGTTGTTTCATGCTAAGTATATGTTGACTCAATTAAAAAACAGTCAGATTTGTGTGAGCTGCAGAGATAAAGTAATTTCTGAAAAAAAAAATGAAGATAATAAAAATTATTTTTCTGACGCAAGTACTTACGAAATTACTTCTCATTGTTAAAAACACATACAAAGAAGTGCATTGAGGGAGAAGTTACCTGGTCTATTTGAAAGACAAATATAAATTGGCGCAAAAATGGTATTTTGAAAATTAAGCGGTTTGCATATGCATTTGTAAACATGTATTAATAATATTATATGAAAGAAATACCCACTGAACCTGTATCTGGCCATAGTTTTTATTTAGAGTCTTTAATGATGTCCTTTGCAAGCAAGTGTGGTTTTGCTTCTTTTGTGAATTATGAGGTAATCAATAGCTTGTAAAAGTGAATAATGTCTCCAGTCAGTGCACTAGATAGCTATTATTTATCCCAGATCTCACTTCAGCTATGAAATTATAAAAGGTGTACTACTGTAACAACAACAATAATTACTTTAATTATACTGTAAATAAAACAGAAAGTGCATAACCACTTTTTCTATCTGATTTCTCTGAGGGCTATAATGATTTAAGGAGCTTTTACTGTACTGTAGTGTCAAAGACTATTTTATTCATTTAAAGCCTGTACAAAAGACAGCTGTAGAAGTAAAAAACCACTGTATAAACATCAGCGTTATAGAATAAGTTGGTTTTCCAACAGAAAATAATATAACATGATGGGAATTTTTTTTTCCCGCAAAAACAAAATGGTTTTTTTTCACTGTTTCTTTCAGTTTTGGATTATTAACATACATCTTTCGTAACTTTGGTGGATAAACAGCCTTGGCTTGTATAGCCATTTTTGATACTGTGACTTAGAGCTTTAATTTGATTCTGATCCCTCGATACACATCATGTGTTCAGGGATGCGTAAATTTGAATTTGGAGGTTGCCTGCTGACTTCTAAGTAAATAGGAATTTATGCAGGCACCAGCATTCTTATAATTATTTTGTTGGTTATCTTGCTGGATCACATCTAAGCACAAGAATAATCTGAGAAGTGCAAATATGTGCAAATGTATTACTGTAAAAAACTGTATGGCTTTTATCTCTGTAAACTATAGATTATAAAATTGTTTTCATTATTTCAGAGTTTGTGGTAACATCTTTGGCTAGGACATCAAGAGCCTATCAAAGTTTTCTTTGTAAAAGTATCTAAAAGATCAAAAAACTCTGGAACATTCACCCTGTGTGTGGTATTGCTTTTCACATTCTCTCCTTAGGTAATGAAGATTTTATCTCAATAAAAGATCCTATCTCTGAAATCTGCAGGAGTTACTTCTTGGTTTCTGGTTCCTCCATAGTTTTTCACAGTTCTTTTAGTTCACTTTTTTTCACACCTCTGCTTTCTTCCATAGTAGGATCTGTTTTTCAAGAGTTTGTTTCCCATTGAAGCTGTGTGTAGCCCGAAAAGGATAGTGGCATTTGGATCCTCCCTTCCCCCGGCATAATCCCATTCTCCCTGCCAACACTGCTTTCTTCTCTGCATCCCAGTCCCTGAGGTTCAAAGAAATATGCTCATCTTTTTCATGTTATCCTTGTCTCTTCTGTGCATCCTGGCTGTCTCTTAATAGAAACATACATGTTGCATGTTGTACATATGAGCTACTTAATTAAAATTCTTTACAGCCAACTTCAGGAATCTTTCCAACACATCTTCTAGTGTTCACACATTGCTTCTACTGCATATTTCCAAAGATTCCAAGCTCATCAGCATAAATTCATTACCTGGAAACACAACAATTTTAGGCAACTATCAAACTGTAATAACAGTAAATTGCTTTACTATTTTTCCACTTCCAGTTACTTTTTGAACCCTTTTTTTTTCCCATCAGAAATCCCCCTTTTTCCATCACACCTCCTGCACACAGAGAAGCAAAAAAAACCCAGGTACTATCATAGCTTATTCTACATTACTGTGGTGTTTCCTCTCCTAAAGGGATTTCTCATCTTTCTTTTAGGTAGCTTTAGTTCACTTATGCATCACAGACTTTGGTCAAAATTGCTTTAGGATATGCTTTCTGCCTAAAAATTGAGAATTCATTATTGAAATTTTATATTTTTAAAACAAGCTCAGGGGTCATAATGACTTTGGTATATAAATAGTGCACAAAACTGATATAAGTAGTTTCTGTCATCTTGTCTATGACAATTAAAGACCTGCCACAGCTAATTACACCACATACCAGTGATGTACAGCTTCTTTAGTTTCCTTTCTTCTTTATCTTGACAGACTTTTTAAACAGAAACTTAATGTCAGTTATATTCTTTTTTTGAACATGCTACTAGAACATGTATTTCAGATAACTGAAAACTACTATATGCAGAACAAAGTCTTGTTTTATTTTATACAGATTTAGTGCTTTGCAAGGGTGAGAAAGTCTAAACTTAATGTGAATCTGTTCAATGTTATCACTGTCATCCCTTTCCACCTTAAAATGATGATATTTTTTTTAGAGGGCACTTAAAGAAAATAATATGCTTTCTCTGCTGTAAGATCTTAGCAATGTCCTCTCTCATTACTTTAACTATACATATTTTCCCCTATATAAGGGGAAATTTTAATGCACAACAGTTTTATCACAAGAGATATCAACAAACCTTTTCATATTAAGACATGAACCAATTAGGCTTGCACATTCCATATGGATATACCCTGTCACAGGGTGTAAATATAAAATAGAAATACCATGATGTACAGTGAGATCTTATCAGGCTCAAACAAGTATCCTAATTGTGCAAGTAAGAAGAACTGCTGTAACAAGAGGCATTGGTGCCTGCAGGCAAGTCTTTGATTCTGTACCTTTCCATCCTGTAGCATTCTGCACTGAATATCCTTGTAGTCTTTCTCAGCACAACCTGACAAACCTTAAATAGTTACAAAAGGCAAGAAGAGCATCACCTTAGCTGCCATTGTACAAGAGATTCTCCTGCAGTGGATATCACTTAGCAATTAGGTGGACAATACCAAAGTAGTAATCCTTGTGAAAGTAATTGAACATGCTTGAAGAACAGAATTTATAATGACTTCCAAAAAACTGTTTTGGTAAATAAATTCCATCAAGGGTAAATTAAATACATTTCTTTTCAGATTAAATATTTTTAGAGTCAGAATCCTCAATGAGGTGTCGGTAAGTGACCTCCTGTTTTCATGACAGCCAATACAGCCAGAACAGGCAATACAAAAACCCCTCTGCAGGTTGAGCTTTGAATATAAGCACCACTGTCCAATGTGTTTTGAACACAAGGGCAATATTATATTCATTGTGCCTTGATATCCTCATAGTGTGCAGAGCAAGAAGAAAAACCTGACAGAACTCTGATTTCTTATTAATTTTTAGCCAATTTAACAAGTTGATTCAAAGCCCTGAGATGTTATGTCTATTTTAAGAATAATATATTAGAATTTTGACCATCAAATAACTTTCAAATCTGCATGATACCCAGTTTTATTCAGTGATGCCAGCCAGATGCTGAATGACTTAATAAGCATATCAGCTGAAGTGGTATCTGACATATAATGAGTTTGAACTACATTGCCTAGTGATTAAAAATATGTAGATGTTTGACTGATAAAGCACCACTAGGTGATTCATCTAGGTGATTTTTATATATCAAATGCTACAATCTTCAGCTACATGATTCCTTCTTTTTTTCCAGATCATTTCTGATTCAGACCACAGGAGCAGGCTGGGATGACCAAACAGCTTTTTCAATCACCCTGGCACAGAGAGTGGTCCAAGGCATTTTGGAGTATATAGTTGTTACCCTCTGAGCTTTTGCATGATACTCACCACTATTGTATGAGTTCCACTCATGACTATCAATTTAATTTCAAACCCCACCTGTGGGGCAGGAGATTATTATCTATAATTGTCATAGGAGCCAGAGCAGATGGATGGGGCTGGGTCAAAGACTCAGAAGCAAAAGGAATGATTTACAAGGAATCCTAGGATAGATTATTCACACTTATTCCAGAAATTGCAATGCTTGAAAGTTCCCAAGTCCACTGTGGTTTTATGAATGTGCTCTTGTCACCTCTGCTGTGATTCTGATGGCATTGCACAGGAAACTGGCCTCACAAGAGTTTGACACATCAGTACCTACATCATGCTCTTTGTGCTCTTTTGCTGGCAGCACATACATGCCATCTTGATCTACAGGTCAGCCTTGAGTCTGTCTATCCATACACAAACTAGTGAAAACTGAATGCTTCCCTTTTAGCTACCTCACAGATACAGATATTTGAGAATTTTGAGTGCCTATCTTGAAGTTAAAAACTTCAGCAAGAGTCGGAAGTCCAGGAAGTTACACTGTTTTAAGGCTATGCCTAAAATTCTGTGTCAAGCAGTGATAGGGAGTGAAGTAAAAGAATCCTATTATCTGAGTACACAATTTAAGATTCTGAGCTCTATTTTTGCAGAAAATCAGAATCATATAAGTCTATGTTCCTGACAGAGCTTAATAATACAACCATGGAAATGATTGAAGTTGTGAATATTCATCATTCTTTAAATGGGCAACAAAGTTTCAAGCCAGCTCCACAGACCCAGAAACAGGGAATACATCACTTGGTATCAACTTTGAGAATACATTTTAGGGGCTGTGCAGTACCCTGTAGGAAGTCTATGATAGGATCCAGAATTCACTTCTACATAACAAAAGTTTAATAAACGATCAAGTCTTTCTGATAGTATCTGCTTTCTTTATTTCACATTTTGCAACTTCTGCCAGAAATCTGAGAGGGGTCTAATGACCAGCAGCACCCTTCATGTAGTCATCCCTGTTCATGCCCAGAGCACATCCTTGCTCAGTGACGTAGAAAGTTTTAGGAAAAACAGAAAGAAAAGAAAGAAAAATCTCATTTCTCAGTGTTAGGTTTTACAACTGCGGTAATACTTCTTGCAATTATTTTAAGTTTGGTTTGAGCTTTTGCTGTTCCTACAAAAGAAAAAAGGGACTGAAAGTGGTTAGGTGGTGTTGTGAAAAAAATCAGGTTTATTTTATTCCCTACCCTTATCCTTATTCTGGTGGAAAGGGACAGCATGTAAGGAAAAACTTGGTTTTACTTCTTAGGGTTTCATTAAAAGATACATGATTACATAATGTCGTAATCATATTTTATTTCAGTCTAGCTGTCAGAAAACAAGCTCTCTGAACTGTTTTGAGATTTGTACCCTTTTTCACACACTACTGGGCTTTGGTTATATTACAAACGGAGACCACTAAATTACCATTGCCATTTTAACCCAACTAAAAACTACAGAAAATAAGCATTAAACCAATAGTCGTTAATAATAATTACATAAAAGTGATTTTGGTAATTAATTTAGCTTCTGCTGACTTGCTAGATAACCATATGGTTAACTTCAGAATCAATCAAGAATTTCCTTGGACTTTACTTAACAGGGTGACATACAATTTAAGTACATGAAGTGTTATAAATACAAGCTGTCTTGATGGAGATCACTCTGTTGACTTAGATAATGATTGAATAAGAGAAGTGTAATAACAAATATGTGCATAGATATTTTAAAGTAGAAATCAAGCCAGCCTGTTAGAATTATCAACAGAAAGTTTAGTATGGTTAACACTTTCCTTAGTTATATACAGTAAGCAGAAGCAGTGTCATGCACACAGAAAAACATTATCACACTTGCTACGGGGCATAGGCAATCAGAGATACAGTTTCATTCTTTTACTACTGCTTTACACCTTTAGCTGATGCAAATAGGAAGCTGAATGTTGTATAACTCTGGTGGTACACAAGGATGCTGCTTTAGTCAGACTGAACACCCTATGAGGCTATTTTTATTTCAATTTTCTTATAAGACAGTTTACAAATTGTCTCTAACAATGAGAAGGAGATACTTTTGCAGATCATTACTTGGCTAAAAGAACAGTTCCACCATCATTGTTCAGATTCCATTACTTTAAATCTGAAGAGTAAACTAGATGTTTTACTTCATTGTCTAGACACAGAGATCTATACAGAAACAGCATACAGGAAAGAAACACTGACATTCTACTGAATATATTCTGTCCACTTGATTGCTTTGCAACAGAAATTGTGGTGATGTGGTCCCTAATCATGACTCATAAAGCAGGGGTAGCCTCTGAACCAGAAGTGTGCTACTTGATTGTCAGCAACTGGCTTACCACTATAAAAAAACTGCCAAGTTCAACTTGAACGCTTTTGCAAAGTTAGGTTGATGACAACTTTTTCTACTTTCCAAGACTTCAGAAAACCTTTTCCCACTAAGCACTGATGCTCCAAAGACATAAAGCTGACATATATCAGTTTGACTTTGGGCTCTGACCATGTTTATCAACGATAGGAAGTAAACAAAGTATATTTATGATTAGAAGTCATTTTAAAACAAACTTTTAAGCACTAAGTTTGCTACCAGTTTGCCAATGAAATACTACTCCCAAACTTTGTGGCATTAATGTGCATGAGTAGAGGATAGTAGCAACAACTTTACTCAAAGCTTTCAGCCTTCCTCCTAAAGGAATAAGTTGTGTTTCACTAAAGGATATTTCTGCTGCTACTGCTGGAAGGCCGTGTGCCAACATCTTCGGGTTCCTTCAGTACTCAGTTCAAGCAGATCAGGGGGGAAAAAACTCAACCTAAACTTTATTCTAGTAAAGTATTTCAATTAAGGTATTTTTCAAAAATCAAAGGGGATTTAGTCAGCATTGCCTAGACTAATTATAAAGGCAGTCAGTAAAAGTGGCATGTACAACTCTACACCTTATGAAAATTAATAATTTTTCCTCAGTTTCAACACTCTGGTGGAGTTAAAAAAAAATGGAGAAAAAGTGTAGAATTTTGACAGATTCCAGAAAGAGGATGCATGAGAGATGGGTATAGTCTCCCACAGATGCAAAGAAACCTGAAACCCTGAACTGCAGCTTTCAACATAAAAAGAAATATCCTAGGTGCAGGTTCATTTTTCATCAAGTTAAATCAGCTGGTGAGCATAAGAAAAAAATGCTCACATCTTCCCCAACATCCCAGTGATCCAGAGAGAGATCATTACATTGCAGTAAATGGCCCTATTGCAAAGTCTGGTGGCTTGGGTTTTTTTTTTCTTTTTGCAATCTGTAAACACTCCAAGGGTATTACCCTACCCTGGCTTACTTTTCACCAAGAAAAGCAACTTTATTGAGACCCTTACTTTCCTCCCCTTAAAGCATCAGCCAGCCAGCCCCAGAGGGGAAGTGCTAATTTGATACTCTTTGGTTTACTGTTATTTAGGCAAAGCTCCAACAGCTGGTGACTTGATGCAGAGGTGCTAAATAGTAGCATAGAAAAGCTGTGGTAGGCCTCCTTGATCTTCCTAATTGTAAAGCCAGGGAACCTTTCAGGTTTAATATCTTTGGTAAGTTAAGCTGTGTTAAACTGCATACTTAAATATGAGGGGGTGAGATGTATTTGTGTTTGAAGACATCATATTTGTTTTGAAGGTTTGCTCATCTGTTAGAAAATGATCTCTGACAAGGTGTGGTTTTGTCTGTGAGGGTCATTGAAGGTAGGCAGCAGTCACCTTTATTTTGTGAAGTAGAATGGTAAAGGCTAGGCTAAAAATTGCAGTCTGATGCTATGTTATTAAGGCCCTTATGTTGCAGCCCACAAAAAGATGGTGTTGCAGAGAAATGTGCCAAGTTTATTGGGAAAAGAACAGATAGCTATAGAAGGGGAGAAACAACTACTTTTTTTTATAGTAGAGGCTGCAGCAACGTTATGATTGTAGGCAGAAATGCTGATACAGGAGCTTTTTGCAGTGAAGTGGACTTAATGTGGAGAACAGATAACAGGCAAATTTTTCTCAGAGTACCAGATGTGTTGTGGTCCCTCATATTCTATGTATGTGAAGTTGAGGGGATTTTGAGTCTGTCGGAAGAGAGATCATAAAGGAGAAAACAAAGGAACTGGAATTAATTTCAGTGCTGGTTTCACTTGCACACACTGTAGACAATCAGCATGGTACATAATATTTCTCATTCTACCTCTCTGCTTCTCAGGAAAGAAGTTATACCTATAATTTTTTTCCTATTATGATGTTTAGGGAGCATGCCAAGTGTGGACTACATTAAAGAGATAGCAGTAGGAAAGTAAGTGTAATGATAATTCAAATTTCTGAAAAATATGTCCTTTAACGGAGCTTTTGTGTTCTATTGCAGAGGGAGGAGGGTAGGTCAAGGCTACAGCTCGGTCCAGATCCTGTTCTTTTAGCTGTAATTAATTTTGTCCCATAGGTAATCCCACAATCAGCTGGCTTCCCATATATACCCTGAATTGCAAAGCTTGAGTCTATACCTTACTAGCAAGAAAAAGATAGATTTGTTTGTTGGGTCTTGTGAATTTGCTACTTGCAGCGTAGATAAGTTTTCTTACACTCTGACTTGTTGATATATGATAATGAAACCAGCCTCTGTTTTAAATAACTTCTCTAAGACAGAATAAATACCCAGACACTAATGTCTGGATCACTGCTTTCAGTACTGGACTGCTGCAGTATATAGCATTTTGAACAGTCATCTGTTTTTCTTTTTTAAAGTTGTGTATCATCTCTTATAAATCATTAGTACCAAAATGCCCTCAAAATTCTTCCTACAATTTTTTCCTGCACATTTACAGTGATACTGCCTCAAATTATAGGACGCAGACTATTCCTTGCAAATCAGTGCTATTTTAAGCACTCTTTGTAACCTTAAATAAATGTGCAACATCTATTCAGTACAGTATAAAGGACTTCTCCAGATGGTTTGATCATGATAGATAACCTTATTTATTGATATGACAGTACAGGGGCAAGCTGCACCTGTGGTCTCTTCCCCAGTCTGTCTTGCAGGCTTCTATTTCAGGCGACAAACCTTACCAACACTTTGGCAGGAATGAAAATGTCAGTTGACCTAACTTCAGACTGAAGCCATGCTCTCAAATTCTTGCTCCAGTTTCATGTCAATCAGTACCTTATTCATCCTTTACACAACCTTTACAAGTGCTTTCTTCAGATAGACTATGCCACCATTTCTTCTTTTACTTTACTGTTCTTAGTCTTGATACTAGGACACTGCTCCCTTTTCTGATAGGGTGAACCTGGTGAGCCCAACTGTAAATTTTGATTTTGTCTCAGTGACACATTTCTGTAAGGTTCTGTGACCAAGATCAAAGTTACAAAGAGTATCTCCCTAAAAAGACGTGTTATCCATTCCCTTCAGAAACACATCACAAGTACAGGAAAGGTTGATCGCAATAGGTTCACTTGCCCAGGTCAGTGGAACACGCAGGTGGCTGAGCTGCAGGAGGTGGTGATAAGGCTATATAACATCAGGGAGGCTGAGAAGGAGTTAAATAGCTGTTTCCAAGTACAGTCTGCAGGGAACCCAAAGCCTGCAGCCAAACAGCTGAAAACTTCCCCCAACAGCACACACACCGTAGGAAGCGGGGCCAGTAATACATAAGAATGGAAGCTTGCAGTGGTAAGGACCAGCAGGAGAAAGAGACTTCCCTGAAGCCTGAGGTGCCCTTACAGAACCTGTTCACTGCTCTGCAAACTGGAGAGGAAAGACCTGTCACCTCAGGAGAGCTGCTGGGGCTGAGCAATGCCGTCCAACCAGTGCAGCTAAGAAGAGGCTACAGATAGTAAATAGTAGGTGACTCTTCTGAGAGCTGTGGAGGCAAAACCCATTTGGCAACCTAAAGTGCTCTCCAGAGAGGTGTGCTGCTCATCTGCAGCTCATGTCAGGGATGTCACCAAGAGACTATAAAGCCACATACTGACTCCTGGCTACCATCCGCTGCCATTGTTTCACATGGGCACCAGTGATGCAGCCAGAAGCAGTCTGAGGAATATCAAGAAGGATTAGAGTCCAGGAAGCAACAGTAAAGGACTCTGGAACACAGGTCAGTTTTTCTGCTGGTCAGAAAAACCTTCTGCTAGTCCTGCTAGTCAGAGGAAAGAGGTTTGAAAGGGCTGGCTGACTGGTGAATTGACAAATGGTGACACAGCCAGGGGTTTATCCATTACACCATGGAGCTCACTTTGAGAAACCTGGTCTGCTGGGGGCTGATGGAGCTATCAGAGGAAGACAACAGCATCTTCATTTATACATTTGACAAGATGTTGAAGACTTTAAGTGAAACTTTCTGGGGAAGGGGAATTTTAATCCATTCTGCTCCTGCCAGTTTGATGCTAGTGCCAGCAATAGATGCCCAGAAGCCTGTAGAGGTATCACAGGCCAGCAGGAGAGCACATGAGGAGCAGCACCAAGGAATTCCAGCCCCTTCAGCCAGTAAGTCAGCTTCATTGGGGGCACAATTTAGATGCCGCTATGGAAGATCAAGTATCATGAGTAATAGATGAGGATGTAGATGTGCATGCCTGTAGGGATATGATCTTACTGGCATCACAGAAATGTGGTGGGATGGCTTCTGGGACTGAAATGTTGGAATAGAGGGATATAGGCGCTTTAGGAAGAACAGATATGGGAGGCCAGGAGGTGGTAATGTTGCCCTCTCTGTCAATGACTAGCTGAAGTGCATGGAGTTCTGCCTGGGGATTGATAAGGAGTCAACCAAAAGCTTCCAGCTCAGGATAAAGGGACAGATGACATTATAGTGGGGGTCTGCTACAGGCTGCCTGACCATGTGCATGAGGCCCTTTACAGAAAGACAGGAGCAGTCCTATGTTCAGAAGGCCAGCTTCTCATGGGGCACTTCAACTACCCCAGTATCTGTCAAGGGGAGAGCATAACAGAGCATTAGCATTCTAGGAGGTTTCTCGAAATACATTCCAGATCATAACTTCAGTCTCTAAATGGAAGAGGTGCCAACAAGGTGTCCCTGCCTGTGGGACAGGGTGGATGGAACTAGGTGGTCTTTCATGTCCCTTCCCACCTAAACCATTCTATGAACATGGCAGGATGACTCAGTACAAGCATGATGTTGCTTAAAACATATTATTCCCTTAAATTTAGGCAATCCCAGGTCCTTTTATTTCTAAACTCAATTGTTTCTGCACAACCACATTTCATTCTCGGTATCACTCCTGCATCATTTTTCCAGTGCTGCCTTAATCCCTTCCTTTCTGTGAGATTTTTGTTACCCTTTTTTGATCATAGAATTTCAATGAGTGAAAGAAACCCGTTAATCAGGCTGAAATTAGCCAGAAATTTTGCAATTAATAGTTCTTCTACTCTTGTCTTATTAACTCTTGGAATTTCTATATTATGTTTTATCTGTGATAATTTTTTTCTCGCAGAAGTTTTATCCAACAAGCTGTAATGATATCAGCCAGCCCAGTTAAAGAATACAAAGTATTTTTTAAATGTGTGCCTCCTGTGTTCCCCAAAATTAATAAACACTTTTACATTATAATGAAGACCATGATGTTCTTAACTTCAATTTTTAAAAATATAAGCATATAATAAAAAACAATCAAAATTTCCCAATCAATAATGAAGAAAAGAAAAATGTTTATATGTTTTTTTCTATTTTCTGCTGTGGTCCTGTGAACTAACACAGAAATTGTGATAAGGAAAAGATAAGAAAAAGTTAACAAAAAAAAAGGTTAATTGTGTACCAAAATGAGGCAGCAAAATGCTGAAACCCAAGCTATCACATACAGGTGTATCTTAATTTAAAACAAACTGTTCTCCTATTCATTAGTCAGCAGTGGTTGTTGTCTTGACAGTAGAAAACATTGTGGTACTGCTGTCTGATTAATAACTTCCATTTCCAATTTGGGTGTTGCTGACTACAATGGAATTGTTTTCAAAGTGACTCCAATGCTGTATGATAAATGGATGAATTTTAGGAAGAGGCCTGGGTCTGTAGGCAGTGCTAGCCAGGGAGAAATTGCTCTCTGCTTGTTTTGCTACTTCTAATAAATTTTGCTACTTCTTTTCAGTTAAATTTTAATTCATTTTTCTTTATACTTTTTATCTTTTCTAGTGCCTTATTACACACTTCTGTATCGTTCTTGCCTAAATATTTTTCCATTGACTACAATTTCAGGAGAAAATACTGAAGCAATGTTCCATGGGGTTAAAGCTATATATTAAGTTTATTGGCTTATCGCTACGCCTGTGTGAGCACACTGATATTCAGCTTGAATTTCAGATTGTTATTTTTTTTCAAGACTAATCAGTTAAATGTTTCATCAGTTAACAAAGAATAAATTGTGGTCTTCCAGTTCCAACCCCATAGTCTGTTTCTAGATTGAAAGCTAAGTATGTGTGCTCTAGGCTTCTAGGCTGTGATCAAACACTGAAGTTTATTTTTTATAGGAGCCCCAGAAATTTACTTAAAATGTTAGTTAAACTGAAGGAAAGAACACATCTATGGTGATAAATTAATCAAAATATTTTCATTGTTCTGGTCTTTTTTTGAGGGAAGAAAAATTAAACTGTTAAAGCAAGAGAAAATTATTTTTTCCCCCCAAAGACTAAAGTATTAACCATATGAGAGACAATAAATACAATTCAGTATAAACAAGGAAATATTAGTACTTTTTTTGTGTTATTTATTTTGTGGTAGGGAGCAGGAAAGGCGCTGATCAATAGGAATAAGGACCTCTGCACAGTGCTGCCCATCAGCATTTGGCTGGTGCTGTGGAAACTGCAAAATCCCTGGCTGTATCTCCAGTAGCATCTAAATGTGCAGATAAATGTTCAGTGCTGTGCTGAAATTTATTTGCTAGACACTGCTAAAAAACAAACTGTAGGATGTAGATTAAGTAAATAAAAGTACTCACCAACATGTCCAGGTCCATGCTCAACACTCCCACTACAACAAGTGCAAAGATGGAAGCTCTTTTATGTCTGGTTTGATATCTGGAAGTGCCTTTCCCTTTTTGTTGACCACAGGGGAAATTTTGGACAAGGCATCAAACTTCCAAACTTCAATGAAGGGTTCAAAGTTGGCCAGGAGGGTGCCTGAAGTAATTTTAGTATTGTTCCTCTTTTTTATTTTCTGTTCAATATGATTTAATTGCTATATAACTTTCTTCACTGTAAGAAACATTAGCTAATTGCTATTTTTTGTTATTCTTTTCCTGCAAATTAATCCAGCTTTTATTTACTTTCATGACAATACATGATACCATGTGGTTCTCAGCAAGTTTTGTGTCAAATATTTAGTACAACCGTGTTGACATTCTGCCAGGCTCTTGGTGAGAGCTGCTTGTAAGAAGTCTTGTAGTTGAATCTGATTCAGTTTAAGGCAGGTCACAAATCTCAGTCACAGTTCAGTAAATCACCTAGATTTTATTGTCTGAGTTAGCCTCTTTTATGGCTGGCTTCCAAAACAGTGTATTGGAGTATGAGTTCAGAAGAGGCAAACGTGGAAGCATGAAGGACTGAGAGGGCACCATGCTGCTAACATGTACTAAATCTGTACTTTGCTGGCCCTCTGCTCCAGCTCTTGGCATTGTCCCTTATGAATAACAACAAATTAAACCATTATAAAAATTGATATAATTGTTCAGAGGAACAAAGGTTCTCTGTCTCTTCTGGAGTTTAGTGTATCTATTATTTCTTCTGTCTTCTTAATCGAGAGAAGCAGCTGACAAGAAATGTGTTAAATGTTACTAGTAGTAAAACCCAGACAGAAAAACTCAGGACTTTTCTACAAGTGACAAGCCCTGGATAAATTCCTTTTTCTTTTCATTTAAAACAACCTACCCATGGTGCCAGCCAATATTAAACATGGCCTTTCCTGAAATCTGTTATCATGTGAAAAATAACTTAGACCTACAGAGAAGTAAATACCAGATTTTCTAGTATGCATATATCCATAGCAGTAGCATATACTCTGTTTTGCAGAATGAAAGTTAAACTTTTAAGTAGGAAGTTTCAGTATTAACATTCTCAAGAGTGTATTGGTGTATACTGCCAGCATATCTGATAACCCGAAGCAGCCATTGAAATCTACCAGTAAATACAGTAATTTTCCAAGTCAGTACATTCTGGAGTGTGTTTCTGTGCTTATTCTCTTGGAAATTTATAAGAAATAATAGCTTTACAAATATTATAAAATTTCATTTGGGCATGAAATATTAAAAATATTTCTTAATTGCATTAACATAAATTTTATTAATGACGCTAGCATAATTTATTATCCACATTTTTCTGAATGTTTTTAAAAGATTGATTGCTCCCTCACTGTAATGTTAATTTCGTCACTCACTGTTTTTTAGAATAAAATAATTTAAACAACCTACCAGCAATAGCTACTGCTTTTTTTGCTGTTAAATTCGGTGCTGTTTTTCATTTCTCCTCAGGTATATTGATTAGATTGGAAATTTATAGTATGTTTCTCAAACGAGAGTTTCAGAAAAATATCTGATCCTTAAATGTATTTACATATTTTTTAGTAAAAGACCATGAAGCATAATAGCAATGAAGAAGGTCATATCACTTGCTCTGCTATTTCTGGATGCATAGTAAATCTTATTCTCCTTTTGTCATGCTTTCCCATTCTGCTTTTTCTCTGTACAATAAGTTCTATAATTATTATTACTTTTATCATTTTAAGTACATGTTAAATTGTGTCCTTCAAGAAACTACAGTATTTGTAACACTGAATTTTTATCACCATTTTTATGACAGTTTTTCTTTCTTTATCTTCATATTGGAGCTTGACTTTTTTGTCTTGTCTCATCCTTCCTAGACCAATCTCAGTACTGTTTTGATTTTTTTATTAATACATTATAGTTCTTATTTCAGCCATAGCCAAACAAGGTTTTTTCTTGTTCTCTGGAATGTAAACTTATTTTTTCTCTGAGTTTTGCCCCTTTTCATGCCTGAGTTAGTAGCTGACATGTCCATTTGCCAGACCAGCTCTTAAAATTTGTTTTCCTACCTTTAATTTATAAATGATATCATCAATTATTTATACTTTATTTCCCTAGAGGATCCTAGGCAGAATATTTGATTGTCCTCAGATAAGGCATGCCAGGAGGAAAGCTCTCTTGGGCAGCTGTCAGCAGTTAGCCCAGCTTGTTTCTACCCTCTCTTGAGCCCTGAGTGTGTCAGGCCAGCCAGAGCTGCCCATTGCTGTACCAGTGCTGAATGCACTGGTGCACTGTGCACACCCACCTGCCCCCTCTGCTGAGTCTGCCTTGCTTTGCCTCTCGCTCCTGCAGTCAGAGAGGGAGAGGTAATGCAATCTGACTTCAAATGTGTGACAGCCTTCCCTCAGCGTCAGCCCAGCATCAGCAATGTCACACGGGTCTGATAATCACATTGGTGTTCATACAGCCCGGCTGAAATCGGAGTGGTGCGCACCCAGAACTTGTCTGGTGTTTCCAGGCAGGCCTACAAACACGAGAATATTTCTGCCTTCTGAAGGACACACGGCAGGTTTATGGCCTTTGCATTATTACTAATCAAGTCCCATAGCTGTTCATTTTTAACTAAGAACTAGTTTTATAGTAGATGGCACACTGTCTTCTAGACTCTAATTAAAACTTATTTTTGGTCCTTAGGTGTAATGACTACTCTTCTGAGATGAGTTCTTAATTAATGCACAGAGATCCTGAAAGTCCCACCTCTCAACAGTCATGATTGACATCCAAGGATACAAAAATTGCACTAATTGAGCTTTCCATTTATACACTTTTCTGCAGCCAGCTCATCAGAAAAGGTAGGAAAAGAGATGAGCATATGAACGGTTATTTTCAAGCCATCTATATTCTCCTGAGGGCAGGGAGGGGGGAAATCTTGCAGAACTATGGAACATTTTGAATTATAGAAGTCAACTCTTCAGATTTTAGATGTAAGATTTGTTTTGCTATAAAAATTATAGTTTTTGTTAACTGATATACAGTTGAATAACAGCACTGTTTTCAATATAAAAAAAACCAAGAATACCTTAGAAGTCAGTGGGCAATGCTTTGCCTCACAAATAGTGTTGCACAGCAACATATACTTTCTGAACAGAAGCTGTGTGGTATTAAACTAAGATATTTCAACAGGTGAGTAGTGGCTTATCTGGAAATGTTCTCTTAATTTTGACCCACAGTCTGTATCAGAGACTTTATAATATTTGTAAAGAAATTATTTCTTTCTAGATTGAATTTAGTACTTCAATAATGAACTTTTCTTTGTGATTAATTTAACTGCATATTTTTCTAGGGTCAGTTAAGATGAGGTCATTGAATAAAGTTCAGTATTCTCATCTGAGCTGAAGCCCACAAAAAGGTACTGAGAAGAACATGGTAGATGAAAAGGAATAAAGAGTGCTGGAAGGTATGGGAGATACTTGGCAGAACAATTGCATTGCAAATGGTATATAGGAAGCACAAGAGGCAGCCAAGGGGGAGAAAAAAATGGAAAGGAGGCCAAACATATGCCTACATAAAGATTTATCTACGTTTTAAAAAGTAGTCCAGGGTACAATAAGAAGATATTCAGTGTCAAAAAACTTTTCTGACAATGTTTTTGGTTTTTTTTTTGACTGGATAACTTAGACCACTTTAGCTTGTTTATTCCTTATTTACAGCTTTAATTTCTGGTGACTTATAACAAATGTAAGTGAAAATGAAGCCCATGAAATAGGCATCAGATTTTCATGAAAGAAATCTGTTCCATTTCAATGTTTATATTTTAGATTTACCTGGTATCTCTGATTGTTTCTAGAAATGAGATGCATTCAAGGTGTGGGGAAAAAAAATGGACATATTTCAGAATCTTTTAGGAGTCTAAAAAGGAGACAGCAGTTTAATCGGGTGGGTTAAGCTTGAGATCTAGAGGAATTAGACTTTCTTGGGGAATGTCCATACTGAAGAAGATTAAAGTATAAATGCTTACTGACATATGCTTAAATCTGGAATAAAAAGAGATTTAGCTGTTCGTATCTAGATTAAGGGAGCCATGGGGAAAATGTAAACACGCATATTGTGGGGTCCAGGCTCTCTAAATTCTGAGCTTTTTTACCCCTCAACTGCAGCACAAAGGCCGTAGAGAAAGGAATTGAAAAGAAAACTAAAGCAAGGATTACATAAGGGGGGGTCATTGAGAGAGAGCCATCCCATCAAAGCAGTACAACAATTTTGCAACATCCCCTTTGTGCCCAAAAAGGTTCTGAAAATGTGTATTTTCTGTGCAAGATTACAGAAGGAGGCAAACTGGGAGTATGGGTACAGAATGACTTAAGAGTCCAGTCTTTTTATTTGTTCTAATAAAAATATAAGGGCAAAGTAAAAGGTAGAGTTAAGAGTACAGAGATATACATGGAGTCTAGGGAAAAAAAAAGTAGGAATTAAAAAATAAATCATTAGAAAAGTGTCTATTTCAAATGCTCTTCATATCTAGAATAACTTTATACTATTAGGATTAGTGCAAAACTATTACTAAATCTCCTATGAGAATGTTAATTTCATCTTCTTTGTGAAATTACTCTGTCCAAGGTAACCCATTGCAAATTTTTATATTTACCAATAATTTATAGTGTTACTCATAATTTCCATATTGCATGCATGAGGCAAAACATCTAGGTTTTAAGTAATTTTTTTTAAATTGCTGGACATGCAATTTAACTTTCTCAAATAGCCAAATAGAGCACATATTATCTCCTCTCTTATTTGTCTACTTTGATAAAGATGGATTGTTTAAAACATTTTGGTAGAAACAAAATATGTTTTAACTTGTTAAGGAGAACAAAGATGCTTTTGTACAACACAATACAGCTACTAGCATGTCAAGGTCTGACTTTATTATCACGCCTTCAGAATTTGTCTATTTTTGGACTTAAGAAATGGTAAAAGCTCACTGTAAGTTTCACTAGACTATATATGTAGAAACAGTTATTAACAGGAAATTTATGCATACATTCAGAGTGCTGGCAGTGGTTTTAAACTGTAGTTAAAATGTATTTTGTGCTAATTCAAAATAATAGTTCTAGATATAACAGCAGCTTTAAAGATCATAGCAAATGTCAGATCAACTGAGGCCAATGTATGCCTCTTGCTTTTGGTAATCAATTAGACATTAATGATAGGTATTTCATTTTGAATAGCTGCAACAATAAATTATTCCCAGGGCAACATGGTGGAGCCTAGTCTCCTTTGGCTTTTGGAACCAGTAAAATAACAGAACATCAGTCAAGTTAATAAAGTGTGGTCTTATTACACATTCTGCATCTGTACATAAACTGCCAGCATATGATCAAAGACTGCAGCTGTTTCAGTTATATCACAGTCACATCATAGGCATTTTATAGTTCTGGCAGAGAGCGTTCCAGGGACAGCCCAGTCACCTTGAAGACAAACAGAGTTCAGTGGAACCTCATTAAATTGCACCTTGATATTATATGAAACTGGTAGGACATCTATTAGATATAGTATATATCATTTCCATGTTAAAATTGTTTTCTATGCATGTTTTATGCATTGCCTATATGTCTTCTCAAGAAATCCAGGGTTTTGTTCACACAAATCTTCGGAGTTACATGTTTACACATTTTCATTTTGAACTGGTAGTTGCCAAAACCAAAGGATTATTCTTAGCCAAATGGCTGTGTTGTATTGCACATGTGAAGGCATTAATAAAATATGAGTTACTAATTAAAATATTTTGAATGCAAGCTGGAATATTAAAGTGTGTTTTCACAGCTGTTGACACATTTTTCCATTTCATCTAATGTAATAATATTTTGCTTAAGTCAATGGGCATTGTAATTGACTTTTTACAAAAGAATTTCACCTAGTCAATTTTTAGTTATAATCAGATGTGTTTTAATAACAATAGATTAACTTTTCTATGTTATTAAGTTTTAGTCTGAGAAACACAAAGAGGGAGAGACCTTAGTAAGAAAGTGATTCAAGGAGTTATTTCAGAAAAATATGTTTTACGTATTACATAATGTTCTACATAGAGTAGCTAACTGCTGTACTGCAACAAAATTAAACAGGCAACTTCCTTGTCTGGAATTTGAAAGACACTAACATCAGCTGCATTGTTGCTTTAGTACCACATTAGAATTCACCAAAATAATAAAACTTTATCAGGTAGGTAGCTAAGCTCAACCATAAAATGTAGACAGCCACCTAAACTGAGACTTGAATCTTAATAGTTTTACAAAGTGTTGTGGGATTTAATTCCCAAAGCAAAATGAAAAAAACCAGTGTCCAAGTGTACTCAAGCAATAGTTCCAATAGAAAATACAACCTCAAGTTATTAGCTATTCTTCCTAAACATATTCACACTTTACAGGTAAAGACACATCTGTGTATTTGTTCTGATAATTCTCAGTGCATGTACAAAGGAAAAAAAGAATGGTTTGTAAAACAAAAATAAGTTATGTGGGGTAATAATCTATTACGGTAACAGTCAAATTGCTTGTCATGTCATGAAGGGTTAGGCTTTAATTAAGCAATAAGGCGTGACAGGGTGTGAATTACAATGTAATAATTCTTGTCTAGTGTATTGTTAGGCAAGAGGCCAAAGGCCTAGTGCCACTGAATGCTGCAGGAATGAATTACTATGCTGTAATTTAAATAATTCAATATCATATTGCAAAAACTGTAAAATATTACATTCTAAATTTAAAAATTCATGTTTTAATTTTTCTATACCTAATTGCTCCTCCAGTAAACTACTTAGTTGCAAAGGTTATCACAGAAAAGAGGCATTTTCTATTTAACATATTATGTTTAGATTTCTATTGCAAATAATTGAACACAGTTGTTTCTGGGGGATTTGAGAGATGGTATTTTGATACATTCCTTCCTAAAATAAACAGAAAACATACAGTTCTGAGGAACAAATGCTCCCTAAATTCTTACTTTGAATTGCAGTCTACTTCTATCCAATTAAAAGGGTTGTGAAATTATCCTTAACTGGGAGCCTTTCAATTAGTGTAGGCTTTGTTATCACCTTTACTTTTTGAAAACACATTTTTTCTTCTTCCTATTCTTCCTTATTGACACCTTTTCAGAAGACACATCATTTACAGAGCCCTTCGAATTCTTTTTTTGAATTAATGCTTTTTAAAAAATTGTATTTTATTTTACTTTTTTCCCCCATCTTCAAAGTCAATAAGAAGACAAAAATATAGAACTGTGAATGAACTCCCATTATATCCTCTGCTACACAGCACAAAATCAAAGATATTGTAAATAGCTGGAAATTTTATAAAAAGTGATGAATATTGAATATTTCTGCTTTTTCATCTGTTGTGTAATATAGGTAGAAACCCCTATGTAGTTAAGATTTACAATGCATAATATTTCCCACAGAAATAATATGCTAAGAAATCATACCTTATGGGGCCATGTTGTAAAGTTATTTCACAGTTTACATGCCTGACTGGGAAAAGTTCATCAGGTTCCATCCCTTAATTGGGAGAAGTTAGAAGCCTCATCCATTGATACATTTATTTGTTTGTAGCTGAGTGACCTCAGTCATGTTAGTGGTATCAAAAAAAATCCCAAAGCTATTTCTTCACTCTTGTTAGATTCAATGGAACTGAACTAAAATATGGGGGCTTTTCTCTTTCTTTTACATTGCTTTTGTGGCAGTAATGTAAATCAATACAGCTTCCAGATGTCACAGGTCTGGTGTACAGTATCACTCCAATCTAAATCTCTCTGTGTGTTCTGCTTTTCTTTATTTTTTTCTGTTGCATTTTCCTGTTCAATCTCAGGCTGACTGTTGCCTGATGCGTTACTGAAAATCAGATACAGGAGAAATTTGCACATTGCAAGACTGACTCCTTAGCTGATTGAAGTTTGTTGTCCTTAAGTAAAACCAGAATTTGCCAGCTTAGTCACATTACAGGTAATATACTTCCTTTCAGTGTTGCAATATTTGCTATGATAATACCTGCAAACCATGTTTAATGCTTTTTTTTTTATCATCACTTCTGTACCGTAGTGTAGATGTAGCAGTAATAATAGACCTCATGTAAGAAAAGGGTGGGTGTTTCTGTTAGTACATGAACAAAGAGACAATTTTTTTTCCATAACACTTGAGTTACAAGCAAATTTGCCTTCAAAGGATTCTTTGTACACTAAGAAAACCTGTCACTATGACACAGTTCACAGAAGGAAACAATTGGTTTAATTTTCTCAACAGTTGAGTAGCTTCCTATTCTTTCTAAGCACAATTCATTAAAAAATAAAGTATGTTTCACTTCTGATATGCTTTACCCCAGACAGACAAGGCATTTGCTTTTGTTTTCATAGTTATTAGGCCATTTCTACTTGTTAGCTTTCAGCAAACAGTTTGCTTTAATCTTAGACTGCAGTCTAGATAAGGATTCACAGCAATTATTCATCACTAAAATAATTTTAAAGCTTGTAAGTCCTATCAACTGATGTTTTGACTTACTTTCTCCATTTTTTAGTACACAAATCTGTATAAATATTGCATAATTTTATAAGAAAAATCAAGCAGCAACAAAAATGTTCAGGGCAAAGAATAATAAACTGCCATTTCAAGCTTCTATTTTCAAAATAATAATGCTTCTGAGATTTGATTAGCAATGACATATTATATGACAAAAGAAGAAAAAGGATTTGGAAATGGAAACTAAAAATAGTTGTGTAGAAATTTAATAACCTGGCAGATTTTATTCCATCTGTTAGGAGGAGTTTGAAAGCCATTTCCTGCTGCCATTCACATTGCAGAGGCTTCAGGGTTCAGAGATGGAATCAAATACCTGATGTGAAAATCTGCTATTATGATTCATATCCAAAGATTCATATCAATATCTTTGCATATAATATTTTTAGGTTTATTTATAAAAAGAAAACTTGGCTCTAAAGGTTTAGGATTATTATTTATCTGTATTATTGTCGATGCCACACCTTGAGGTGTGGCAGAAAAAGTACCAAAAACATTTTTATTCCTTCCAAATGATGAAAATTGTTGAAACTATTTTATGTGAATGGACAATTCAGGAAACCAGGTTTCTCAGATAGGTGGCCCAGGATTCAAGTTTCACAAACTTACTTTCAGGGTGAAAGTACTGTACAGAAAGAAAGTTCAGAACTGATAAGCAAACTGGGGGAGGAGAACATCAGTCAGATTAGCAGACAGAAGGTATCAAGGAGAATACGCGTAGTGTAAACCTGTAGCTGATGAACTGGCATTGCAACAAGCCTTAAATAAGTAAGGGCATGCAGTTTCCTGGTGATGGCTTAGCTGAGCAACCCACATCTGTTTGTATACAGCTGTAGAGATGCTATAGTTGGTTATTTCTGTGTGCTGCTTTGCAGGTGTTTGATGGATGGAAGAAAACATAAATTACTTTTTGTCCTTAATTACGGAGAATCTGTAAGACTCATGGTAATGTTAGACTAATTGACAGTATCAAACTGGGGCAGTGAGAACATAGCTTAGAAGTGTACATGGGTGAGTGGCACAAGCTGCTGTCAGCACTATAAACTCATTTTACCCAGAAAAGGGTCTTTTGCATTTAGTCATTCAGGAAAAGAATTGAGGGAACACTGAAACTTCATTGGCAGCTGGAATTTGGTTTTGAGGGGTTTTTTTCCCTCAAGTGGCCAGAAGAAACACAGATATGTGTGTTTATATTTGAAAAAAACAATCCACCTGCCTGTTAGAATTTTCATGAAAAATTAAAACCCTCATGAAATACACTTTCCACCCATTTATATTTACACACTCTTTGCAAGTTTTAAAATGCTCTGGCCCAAGATTTTTTTATTTCACCCAAAATACTAGTTAGAAATGAAAATTCATTTTAATCACAATAAAAAGGAGTGCTGACATTTCTACCTGACAGTGAGGAGTTGTTTTTTATGTTTGTCTTTTAGAAAATTTCATCCCTACTTTGTAAGAACCTTTGCAGGTGCATGATGAAAGCAGCATGAATGTTTATTCTGATTCTGCAGGATGTGCACTTGCTCATATTTTTTCAGAGCTGGGCTAAAGGAGGGATGTAAGGGTATAAATCCTGATGCTAGATTAGTGATCCACCAAGTTATCTGCTCTGTCAGATAACTCATTTCCTGCTCAGGCTCTGCAAAACAAGTGTGATCATTATGAGTACATGTTAATTGAAATAATACCTGTGTTAATGATGATCTCAGGCATAAGAATCTCCCATTGTAAAGACTCACACTAGCATCATTTATCAGGCCTAAGATTAGCCTGATGGAGTAATTAGAAGTTCATAATACTATATTACCTCACTAAAGCCAAACTCACAATGGGTTAATGAATATTTTCTTATTGTAGTCATTTTCTTTGGTCCTGGTAAATAGACCTTGGTTATAGTAAGACGAGCTCAAGCAAACATATTTGTTGCTGTGCAAAAATGTGCTTGGTGTATGTTACCTGGGCTTCTGGATAACCAGCTGTAAGCAAAAGGACCAGGAGAGTTATTAGCAGCACGCTTTAACCAGCTGAGCTAGTCTCAGCTGCTGACCCACGTGTCCTTCAGGCTTTAAGTGTAATTAATATGGACTGCAGTCTCATAAAGGACATTCTTAAAACTAGCTTGAAGATACAATTTTCCCTGTAGAACAGCAACCAAATAGCTTCCTTAGCTAGATCAGGCATATATGAAGTTTTAAATAATTAATACTAATTTGTATGAGGAAAACTTAAGTTCAACTTTTCCTTTGAACAAAGCTTATTTTAAGCGTTCCTCCCCTTGCCTTTTGACTGAGTATTAACATTTGGACAGGTATACCTTGTGATGCAATATTTACTTTTGTCACTTAATTGTGGCATAAAAAAATCAGTCATAAATGTGACACTCTTGCATATATGTCCACATTCTAGCAATGATTCCTAGAAAGAAATAACTACATCCAGAATTTGAATACCTGGAATCCATTAAAAAAGTAGTCATGAAGTAAAATAAATAATTTACCATTCCTAATGATGTGAAAGAATTATCTTGAGCATTGCATTAATATTATTTATCTAATCCTTCTACTTCCTTCCAATTGTGTGTTAGAAGATTGATCGACTCAGACCAGATTTTAGCCTTTCCATTTATAAAGCAAGGATTTTTGAGATCTATAACTGTGCGCTGCACACCCCAAGGTGGCTTGAACAGCCAATAGGAGTAATAGGGGTGATTAAACCTTGTCACAGGGGGTTAGACGCGGTGCTTTCTTCCTACATGACAGGCTGTGACAGTCAAACAGCACTGAAGCAGAACAAACGACAGTGGCAGTTTGCTGCGAGCAGTGCTACTGTCACAACTCCCACTAGAAAGATAAACGCTAGGTATTCAGCTCAGGGAAGTTTCAAATAGACCATGCAAATTCTGGTTTCAAAAATTTCCCTGCAAATCAGTAGTGACACGCATTAAGTGCAGAGTGATTGTGTTATTGCGTGAGTGATTGTCCACTGTCGGACGCTGGCCACGATCATCGTTTATGAGTGACACCGCTGATCCATTTACATTTGTGCTTGGCTGTGCTGTTATGGGAAATGTCCCTTCATTTGAGACAGCTGCTGTGCTAATGCAATTAGAATGAAGGTTATCATCACTCTTTAATGATTGCATGTGTTTGTCACTCCGAGTAACTGTGTACAGGAGGCGACAAACATCACGCACCTGGCTGAGCCCAGGATAAAATCATACATTCAAATATAAAAGCTTTCATCCCTGAGTAAAAGGGACTGACTTTAGGAAGACTACAGAAGAATAACTTTGAATTTTTAAGATACCTTATATGGCAAAAGTTAACCAAGAAAATGCACCCCAAAGTTCAGTCTTTTCAAGTATAGCATTCCAGGCTTTTGTAACAGAACAGGAGAGGGAAATTTTGCAAGAAAAGGAAGCTGAAGATCTTAGTAGGCTGCATAAGAGAGAGGCATACTATGAATATTTTGTTTCTCATTTTAAACTGAATTAAGATGGTATTCTAAACCCAGAAGAGTAGTACTGTATGCCCACATATATATTTATTTAATTATCTAAAAAAGGGTAGAAAGGGGTTGGGAAAAGTTCAAGAGAACCTCTACAAAATCTTTAGCAGATAATATAGGTAAGAATATTTTCATTATTTCTAGATACATCTTTTCTGTATATAGAAGTGTTATGCTTAGATTTCTAACTGCTTTCACAGAAACTTAAGTAATTTTGAACAAATTCTGGTTTAAAATTTCCAAGTTAACTGTTTGTTGCTTTTAGCAATAAGATTAGTTGAAATTGTCACACTTTAATTGAATGTTACAGCAGTGTAGTTGACGTTGGACTGAAAATATCCCTTCTTAAAAGAACTAAACCTCTCCTTTTGTACTTATTTATTTAAAATTAATAAAATTTTTTGCCATTTCTGTTTAGAAAATGTTTTAATCTTTGAATATTTTTATTAATTTTTTGAAAAGGTGGTTACCAATGAGTTTTTCAACATTTATTTTTCAGCATACTATTTCTTTTATTTCATGTAGCTGTACATATTAAACAAGTAAAGCTTTACATGTCTTTTCTCATTTTCTCAAAAATTCATGTTCTGACTGCCAAACCTAGCATCTTTTTCAATCCTAAAATCAGTTAAGAAAAATCCTATCTTATTAAGGCAAGAATGCCAAAGCTTATCTTTGATCTGGTCATGTGCACCCATCTTCAGTGAGCTGCCCTTGCACTGCCATACGTGTTGCTTCTTCTGAGCTCTGCTTCTTTGCTATACCCAAAGCAGTAACAGCTGTGATAACATTTCCTGGTGGAAATACTGATATGAAGCTCCACTCTTTCATTCCAGGTCGTCTCTTTCACTCTGTTCTTTCTCTGGCAAACTGTATAGGATTTTTCACTGCAGAGATCCATTCTGAAACACGAGTTCAGTTTCTCCGACACACCTGTCCTTTCCCTAGCCCTTTTATGCCCTTGTTCCTGATGGGATTTGAGACATGCTGGGAGGGAAGGATTTGTAGGCAAAAATGCTTGAGAAACTGTATAGGGAGCATTGTTTCCATCTGGTGAACATCGTGTGGTTCGCCAGAGAAAAACTCATATCCATCTGTCCTTTCTGGGTACGTAAGAGATTGCTCGCTAATAAATATTATCAGTGTTCTGGACAGCAGCAGGAGTGGTTATGACATGGAGCTGGACTTTCTCCATGCAGTAGTAAATAAGTAGTTTCCTTTTGGAGCAGCTTTTCAGCTGCCGGTCTCTTTTTTTCCTCACTTCTCTTCCCAGATTTTTGCAGATCCTCAGAGGGTTGGCCAGGGGGTGTTATAATCCAGTTAAAATGTGGCGCTGAGCTACGACTTCAGCCTTGTAAATGAGGGCAGGAGCTTACAAGAGAAAAGGATGATAATGGCTGCCTGAAAATCTGCACTCAAATTAAACAAAAACATTAATGCCAACCTCAACAACATTAATTTGTTTGCTTTATAATTTCAGCCCATGAAATTATTAAAAAAAAAATTATTAGGATTTGAGAGTCATCCTGAAAAAGCAGATATAAACTTTCAGTTAAGAAGCCTCTTCTATTCAAATACCAATCCAGAGCAGCTTTTTGCAGAGAAGTATAACTTCTTTAAAAAGATGCAATTTTTAAGCAAAAGAAAGATAGAAGAGGTGATGCCAATATCAAAATGAAATGGTTTTTAATTGGTGAAGTTACATAAAATAATTTGACAG
The DNA here is from genome assembly GCA_013396995.1 of Dicaeum eximium. Lineage (NCBI taxonomy): Eukaryota > Metazoa > Chordata > Aves > Passeriformes > Dicaeidae > Dicaeum > Dicaeum eximium. The sequence goes on along the minus strand of VWZP01008835.1, from coordinate 3,293,568 downwards.
CAGCTGAGAGTAATCATGCTCAGAAAGCCACTCAGTGGTTTGTTAAAAATAAGTTGTTAAAGTCATGATTTAGTTGTTCTCTCTTGCTTACCCACCACATAAGCAGTTAATACAAAACATTCCATTTTATTGTTATGAAAGAAAAAATGTGGTTTTTTAAAAGAGCTGTAAATTAGGTTGTGCTGGAAGCATCCATTTTCTTGCCTCCATCACTGCCAACTCCCACTGTTTTCTTTGATAAATGATTTGCAGACGACTATTATTATTTATGTGTTTTACAATTACTACGAATGACACCTCCCCTTCCTCAGCCCTAAGCCGCAAATCTGAAATGAATAAATGCTGTTTATTGTGACAGTCTGCCTTTTGTCTGTGGAACAATGACAAACTACACCACTGACAGCCAGTTGCCATTTTTAACTACTGCTCTCGAGCTCAGTCTTTGAGTGTTCTTCAGAACATGACAACAGTCAGTGTGGAATAAAATGAGTGAGATTGTATTGTGTTTGTTTAGCATGCCGTGACACCATTGTCCAATACATTGAGTAAACAGGAAGAATAAATTACATGACCACAATAGCTTTTAGTTCTCTGTATTTCATTGAGATTTGTACAACTGTGGTCATATAAAAATTAATGTATTATTGGTTTTTAGCATCAATCATTTTGATATTCATATAGAGAATTGCCTTCTCACTGGAATTAAGTGAGGGAGGAGAAATAAAGGGAGCACTTTTAATTATTTGTGAAATCTAAGAACATTTCTATTTTCTCTGTCTGAGCTCTTCAGCAGATATAAAGGCAGCATGGAACGACTTTATCTGTATGAATTTTATAAATGTCTTCTGACCTGCAGCTAGTCAGTTTTTAAGTGTTAGAATGACCTGTTTAATATCTAATTCTGCCTGGCAGAGCAGAGTTAGTAGGTAAAGCAGTACTTATCTTTTGACTAGACCTTGGCTTTTATCTAAATGCAAACTTGCAAATATGCCAGAATATCTATTTAATGTTATTTTCTCTCAGTTTGAACATTAATCTAGCATTTCTTCTTGAAACCAGATGTTACCCTTTTTTAATGTTCCCCCTCCCATTACACATACCTGGTGCATGTGTGTGCATGTGTACACACACACAAGCATACAACAATGCTAGTTTACCATCCTTTTTCTCTGTATTTATGTGTTTGTGTGCATAAATGAGTATTGCATTGATGTTTTATTTACCACAACACCACAAACATCACAAACACAGCACAGCATTTAAACACCACAGCATCACAAAGGATCTTCTGACATTTGTATTACTTTATTATAGTCTTGTGCTATTATTACTAATGGAATAGGGATGTCTAGTGATTAACCTAAATTTTTGTTCAGTGTAAATGCTGTGTCCAGTATCTGACCAAAAAGGACTTTTTCCCTGAATTGCATTCAGTATTCTGACCAATATAGGTTTTTAAAAAATTCTTTAGTTTACATATGATGTTCAATTTTTTTTTTCCAAGCAAAGATAATGGAGAGAATATGAGCAAAGTCCAAGCCTGCATTGGTGCTGCCAGTTTGCAGAAAGCGTATTTCTGATTGAAAAGACATAATCTGCAGTCTTACTTGGAATTTACCATAATTTTATCCATTAAAAACTGCAGTTAATTTTTTATTGCATCTCCAATTTAAAAAATTGCTTTCTCCTCTTCAACTATCTGTACTCCTTTCTTATTGTCTTTGTAAAATTCTTTGATTTCCCTTAGAAATCTCCATTTATTTTTTTAGATTTCCTATCTTCCTTCTTGCAGAAGCACCTAGATTTGTTCTCACTGTAGATTTCTACCTGCTATATAGTGTATTATTTTCATTTTTAAATACAATTAAAAGCCATTAAGTAGGGAGCACGGTAGCTTCAGGGTGCACAGATTCTTGTCCTTGCAACAGTCCTTCCTCCAGGATTGCAATCGTTGTACTTATACCCAAGAAAACCCTTCAAGAAAAAACATGAAGTAATGTAGGGTATTGTATATCTTTGTATACTGATTAATTGATAATATAAATTCATACTCCGTTCATCCTTGAGACCAGTAAAGACAAATAATATTCTTGGATATTTCAAAGCACTGTTTTTAAAACACCTTTTTGAGGGTTAAATATGGTAAAGTACATTAAAATATAATGTGGCAATATTGGCATCATATGCTCACCTAATTAGGTAGGAAGAGGGCATGTGTTTTCTGTGGGAAGGAAATCAGAGTTGCAATTAGCTTCTCTCACCAAAGGCTTAATCCACACTGAACCCAAAACAAAAATTCTTCTAATTCCAACCTTTTTAGGTTAGCAATTTTTTATGGTGTTGGACAGCAGGAAATTAATGAGTGAATCCCATAGCATAGCAATATATAAAATCAAGAACAGATATCTACATTGAGGAAAGAAAGCAATTTGGATGTTCTCATGTAGGTATTCTAATCCAATAGAGAACACTTCATCCTCTTGCATTGCTTCCTGGCTCCTGAACATATTCCCATTTGAATAAACAATGTTTGGCTCATTTGTGGAGCTGAAGTATCTTTCCTAAAGACATAAAGTGTGGTTTAACTATTTCAGATAATATCTAGCTTATAGCCATTATCTAGCTATAATAAGCTACTTGCCATCCATCAGTAGAGCTATCCAAACATTAATGGGTTCCTTTCGAACCTGGAGAGTACTTAAGCTTTCATGATAGTTATTCACAGCTGTATATTGATTTGGGTTTTTTTCACTTTCACTATGAATTTTACTGAGATGATTTAAGAAAGTCACCTTATTAGTAATTTCCTGTGTATTATACTTATAAGTTATTGATAGTTTAAAATAACATTTTTACACAAGACAATGGATTATATCTCAAAACCTTAATACAAAACATGTAGCACTGCTTCTGATATTTAAGATGGAAATCTAGCAAACACATGTTCCGAATTAAATTGGTGCTTATTGAATGTATGCACAGAGATTGATAAATACTAATAAAAATGTCTGTAAAACATATGCAAAAGGTGCCTTACTAGTTTAACATACAGAAGAGCCTTCATACTTCCTGGAAACTTCTGTTATCAATTACAAAAACTCCAGAATAGAAATAATTTGAAATGCAATATGAACTGCTCAAAGTTAAGCTTTCATCAGGAGTGTAACAGTGATTTCTAATTTTTCAGGTTTAGTTTCTTAATGGGATTTTAGGTGTTATAATCTATGTAGATATGAAGATTTACATGAACATAAAAATTTCCTTGAGTTATAGTGATCTGATTAACTTTGCTATTTCTCAAACCTGTAGAGAAATTGCCATTTCACAAAAATGGAACAGCTTTAAAGTAACTTGAAACAAGCTGCTATGGTGATGCTACTATTGAACAGAAATCTTGCTCATAATTGTGAAACTTTATTCAGGGTTGATGTAATCACTCACAGAAAAACATTCAATAGGATCTTTCTTCAAAAGCAGAAAGGTTGAGGTGCCTTCCTTAAGAGTGCTGTGTCTCTTCCCCACTACTCTTGCCCAATCATTGAAGCTGCAAAAGCCAGAGCTGTATGTATTCAGCTTCTCTTTTCCCCTGTCTAGTTTCATTCATTGCAGAACTGGACACCATGGGATCGGTGAATGTCTCCTATTTCAAGTGACAATACATAAATTAAAAAATAGGAATATATGGCCATTTTGACAATCTGGATTTGGTATTCTAATCTAATAGAAAAGCTTTCATGCACTAACATTGCCTCTTGGCAGCCTCAACAAATCTTCATCTGTGAGAATAGTACCCTGCCAATCATATGACTGTGCTATTCACACTTCAATTTGGATATATAAAACAGGTTTTCAGTTATAAAGGTATTTCTCTTCCTTGGGCCATGTGGTCACTAGTGATATAAGCCCGAGCAATAACAAAGAAACTTCTAAAATTACCAAAAAAGCAGACAATAATTCAGACCCATTGTGGTAATGGACCAGTAATCATAAGATCATTTTCCTAAACTACTCCTTTGAAGCACCTATACAGGTAGTTTGTTTTGTTTTTTTGTTTGTTTTTTTTTTTTTTGTCTTCTGGTGTGAGCATTTTCTGAGTGCTGCTCTATATCTCTGATTCATAGATTTTACTGGAACTTTGGCATGCAAATCAACAATGAACATCAGCAGAAAAAAATGCAGACTTGTGACTACCCGACAGTTTAATTTGCCTTCAAAGTTGCCTTAGGTGCCACATCATGAGCTTGCAAAAAATTGTGGAAACACCTTCAGAACTGGATGTGGCTTTAATTAATACAGTCACCAAAATTACATAAATAGAAATATCTCTGAGACTGTTGCCAGTGTCAGTTTAATTCCTGATCTTAATCTCTAAAGAAGTTACTACATGAAGTATGAGCTAACAGAGTAAAGCAAACCTCAGACAAACTGCTATGTGACTGAGAAGAAAAATGAAACAAAATTCTTGTAAGCTTTATGGAGTTTGCCAGAGATTTCTTGTTACAAGTCAATTTTCTATGTAGAATATCAGAAACCATTGTGAAAAACATCCATAGTTCTGGTTAAATTAATTGTCTGTTTTGATAACATATTGAGCATAAGCAATTTGCATTAACTTCAACTGTAATAGAGCGCTAAAGTCAGTTGGTTTTCAAAAGGATATCTTACAGCTAAATACCTGCATTCTATTGATGCCAGCAGAAATTATTCAATATTCGAAGATTTGTAAATTATTCTTCTGTTATCAAGTCAATGTTTCCTTCACTAGTAAGGAAAATTGCAAAACCTATGTCCATATGTGGTTATTAGAACACCAGAAAATTTGGTTTAAAGAAATGTAATAAAAAATTTAAGGCTTTTAATAAAGATGCTCCTTCTTTGATTAGTTTTCCATCAGCATGAGAATTGACAAAATATTTAAAACTTGGTTTTAAATTCAGTACTGTCTTCAGAACACTAGGTTGTTCTCCAAGCATTGGAGCAGTGTAGAATTCCCAATGCAAAGAGATTTACTGATAAAAAATAAGGGATAAAAAGATTAGAATTAAAATATACACCATTTTTTGGAGAATATATAATGAAATCCCTATTACCATGTAGTCTTGACTACGAAGTTTCAGCATAGATCCCTCAGACTTTGCAAAGGATCTTAAAAATCTTTTTTGAGTAATTACATAAATAATCAAAGGAAATCTCTTCATTTCCTCATGTTATCTGGCAGAAGCTTACTGCAAATAATAAAAGAAAGGAATGTCTGGAAGGACACTAACAGTTGGTTTTCCCCAGAATATGCACTGCGCCCAGTACTGGTAAAGACCTAGAAGTAGGGAGCAGTTGACCAAGGAGGAAGTATTAGCCAGTGGTGAAAGTTTATATGGATTATTGAAGACTAAGGAGAATTATGGAGAACACCATAAGAACCTGACACATCAAATGAAAATAAATTCAACAGTGACTGATGAAATTCATCCTCCCTGAGAGGGAAAGAGCACACACTGCAGTGAGTGAATTACAGTATCTTTTATGTACTGAGGGACTCTGAATTAGACATAGCCTCTCAGGACAAAGATCTAGGCATCATTGTAGACAGCTCAATGGAGAAATCTGCTTAAAATGTATCAGAGGTCAAAAAGCTGAATAATATTTAGGCTGTGTAGGGAATATTATGAAAAATATTACAATGTTACATAAATCGATGTACATCCTTACCTTGACTGTTAAAGTCCATTTTGGTCAACTCTTCTGTGAAAATTGTATGAGGAGGAAAAAGGAAGGTTATTCAAGGGCACCTGTAGTTTCCTCCTGCTTAGAAGGGAGAAAAGTAAAAAGAAATATGGAATTCTGAATATTAATCAAAATCTCAACTGGATGTTTCCCTTTTCCAATCTTAATACAGATATTAGCTAGAGGCATGTTCTTTTAGGAAATATACAATTGTCTTTAGCACTTAGCACCTAATATTTCTTTCAATTTGTGATTTGTGCAAGTATTTATTTAATTGCTATGAATAGGTTTTTCCTATTTGTAACAAATGTTTTTTTAAGAATAGGAAGGCAGAGGAGATACCTGTTGAGGTTACTTCCCTAGAATCCTATCAGTATGTTTTGCAGGAATACTCTTCAGATTGTGATGGCAGAGTGACAATTCAGAATGAACTAAGAACAACCCAGTAGCCACATGCTCCTGGACAGCACTTGCACAAAGATATTTTCAAAGTGCTCTAATACCCATAGCTGACTACAGTGACCAGAACTGCTTTAGGCAGTGTGCACACTTCTCACTCGTGTATGTTGTAGACTTTAAATGGCTAGAAATATGGGTTGGTTATTGTAATGGCTGTTGGAAAAGGGTAAAGCGATCAAAGGGTTTATTATTATTTGATAGAAGGGCATTATAGTGGAAGACCCTGTCACAATTATCTGCACAATTAAACATCAGAACAAAAAAGGAGTAAAATGAGGAAAAGGCTCAGGAGTCTTCTTTCTACCTTCCTTGCTTTCCTTTATTTTTATTGTTCCTATTTTTTTCCTACTCAGTGTTTCTCTTACCTATTTTCTTGAGTTAGAAATGTTATTTTACAAAAGTGAAGACTTCTTGATAAATTCTGATTTTTTACACTGTCAATTTATTACTTCTACAATATGTAGAATAATATGTTCTCCTTTTTTAATTTTCCTTGTCCTTTGTTCCTGGAAGAATTAATAGAGTTCCTTCTAGTCTTCATTTCATCCTGGGAAAAATACTACAACTCATCCATACAGCAATATTTTAAAAGAATAAGATTTAAGTAAAACAATCCTTATGTTTACATTTAAAATTTCTAACAAACATATTCTTTAATTACATGCAAATGCAAATAGGAAGGATCATCAAGGGTAGATAGACCTGAGGTCTGTCTGTCTTTAAACTATAAAATAAAAACATTTTTCCCCATTACTTCCTTAAAATATCATTATGAGTTGAGTTACCTAATTTTACCAAACTTAAAAAAAGTGTTGAAGGGGCAAGAAATAAAGAAATTAGCTCCATGCTGAAATCTAGGTAGAAAACAGACAGTCATAGGATTCTGGGCATAAGAAGTATGAGAAAAATGTTGAAGAACTGAAGTGTGCTCTCAGTTGCCTGGCAAGATTCCGTCTGATATATAATGAATTAAGTTAGTGTCATGGGTTGGTCATTAGACAGTTTTTGATTGCTACACTTGAAGTAGCTCTTAAATACCATGAAGTACAAGTAGTATGACAAATCCATTGAGAGCCAAAGACTAAATGTTTGCAGTCTCATTTCTAATGTCTTTTATGGCTATTGTATAAAAATTGGTCAAGAAATATTAGATTAGTTACATAACTGACATTCAAATCCCTTTCTTTTTCCATTGTATACTGCCATAAAGTAGTAAGTTAAGAGGAAAAGTAAAAATTTAGACACCATCTGCATGTCCCATTTTTCTCATTCTAGAATCTATTATTTAACCAGTGCTTTATCTGTTAATTATGTGTAGAAATGATAGTATAGAGTAAGCATTTATCAAGTTATTTATAGCACTGAATTCAAAACCTATGTTCACAGTAAAATTCTTATCAATCAAATATGTAAATATATGAAAAAATTATGGTTTTGTTTTGATAAAACCTATTTTTAAAAACCCATTTTGACTAACATCATCTGCATTATATTCCTTCTTACATTTTATAATACCTTTAAATCATCAGTGTTTTACCTGGCACTGTTGACAGGCACCAGCCCATACTTACAGGGACTTCCCAACAGATTATTTCACAGACGTTGCTGCTTTGACTGTGGACTCTTAAAATTTCAGCCCAATTAATTCCCACACATACTGAAAAAAAAAAATTGCTAGTTCATCAGTTAATTCTCTCAAAAGTCTTCTTCGTTATCTGACATTCTGATTTTAAAATTATGGGTTTACAAACGGTTTTAAACATTATTTCTAGTTAATGTCAACAAAGAACAGATTTCATTACCATGATAATTTATACAAGAAGTTTTCTGCCTCTTAACTTTTTTTGTAATACATGTTTCTTCTAATTGTCAATTTTTCCTAATTATCATGGACAGTTTCACTTTCATTTCAACTGCCTAATATGTTGTACTTGTGAGTGGTTGTGATTTCATTAGTGTTTCTTAAGTTTTTATTCTTTAGGAACCAAGATATGTATATTTCTCTTTCAGACTTCACATTTAGTGCCTGAAATTTAAATAGTCTACCAATCTTTAGTCATGTAGTCTGTGCTTTATGATTTGTATGGCATGGTGAATGATCATCAACCTACCTATGTGGTAATTTTTTGAAGACTAATTTATATTTAGAGTTTTTATTGTTTTAGAAAGAATTTCAAAGTGCATACAAGCAGAGAAATATCTTCAAAGTAATAAAATTTTTCTCAAAGGAGTAGAGTAGACTCTAGTGAAGATCAAAAAAAAAATCAAATCTATTAAAAGTGACACTATGTGTGAGAAATCTACTAGAGAATTACATGAAAGTGGTAGGAGCAACTTCTGAAACATGTAAGATAATGCTGAAAAATAAGCTGAACCTCAAGCTGCCATTTATTTTCCAGCTCAGTGATGTCACTGTGGCTGTCACAAGCTGTGTTGCCTTGCACATGGGGCTGGAAGCCTCATACAGTAAATCCTTGTTCTCCCTTTGATTCCTCCATGCCTTATCAGAAGAGAAATGCACACATACAACTATGCATAATACAAGGCAGTATTATTTAACAGAGTGCTCCTGTGACATATGCAAACCACTCATTTCTTGTTAATATGGCAACAGCAGAAAGTCTCCAGAGGTTTGTCCAGCCTTATAATGAGAGGCCTGTGTTATGTGCAGTTCTGTAGACTCAGAAGTGGACATGGATTCATCCCCTGCTGTGAAATTTGGCTGCTGCCTGAGGCCCTGTGGAAATCATATTTCTTGCTATGCTCAACCACGTGCAAGCCTCCCTGCTGAGAAAAGCAAGGAAATTTGCTGAACTGTGTTCATTTCTCTCCCTCACCATCTAAGACAGAGAGAAAAGGATCTGCAGGGCAATATTTCCATCCTGGTTTTTATTTCTGAGAGGGAAGTAGGATGGTCACCAATACATTCCTTAGGATGTGATGACTGATGAAGTCATTAAGGGACTTGATTTTTGGAGGACAGTCAGACAGACTAGGCAGATGGAGCAGAAAATCTCAGCTACTATGACCACATTGAAAAGACAGTGGAAGAAGCCTTGAATATTCCTTTCTCCTCAAGAAGTTCCAGAACAGTGGTGTAGGAGAAAAAATGAAAGGTGTAATGTGAGTCATCCCCGCTTCTGTTACAATGTGCCAAATCAATGAAACAGTAAGAGTCACATGTCTGTTTTTATAGTTTATGTATCTAACCTCATGTAGTTAATGTCTACATTTTTCATCTGGGAGATGAGTTCCAAGAGCCGGTGAAATGTAAGGGCTCAAATGCTGAAGAAAAGTCTGTCAAACTTTTGAAACATAAAAATAATTTGGAACAAAAAATAATTGCATACAAAAAATATTGTACAGAAAAGGATATTTTATATGCTGCAGTGCTGAAGTGCTTACTAAGAAAACTTACTATATTCACCCCAGAATGTACAAGGATCTGATTTCAAATAGGAGGTTTGTTTATATTTGTTGGGAACGGTCTGAAGAACAGTAAACTTGGAATGAAAGAAACAGGATGTTAGATGAGTATAAATGTAAACTACTTTTGAGAATGCCACTGATGTGATGAGGAAAGTAGGCAATTTTATTTGCTTTGTGTTTGTCTTTTTCAGTCTAATGTTTCCTATTGAAAACCTGCAAAGGGCTTGTCTGGCATAAATAGTAAGTCTATTGAAGTTAATAGGGCTGTCATAGTATATAATGATTTGAACTGGTCAAAGGAGAGATAAAATGCTGCTGATAATGTTAATAGCAAAGTTTTAATGAGTAGGCAAAAGACATGGTTTTTTTGGTTGTTTATTCAGTTGTGCCACAGAAATAGGGAATGGCGGGCACCAAGACAAGACTGGGAGAGCATTACAGGGGGGTATAGCTGGACAGAGCCTTCACAGTTTGTTATAGTGAGAGAAAATTAGGCACTATATAAATCCACATTGAAGAGGTGTGGCTGAGAATGATTTCAGATGGACTGGAGGGAGAAGATTACAGGAAGCCAGTGCAGAAGTCGATGGTTCTTTTCTCAGTGATTCAGAAAGGAGTGTCTGTTACAAAATAACATATTCAAACAAGGACAAAAGAAAATTGAGATGTAGCTCCTACCAAAAAGTAGAAGGTGAAAGAGTAACGTAATAAGGAAAATCAAGCAAAGGAAAGATTTCCGTTTTTTAAGTATCTTTTTTGTATCTATATAGTCAGCCATATTTTTCACATAAAGAAATAGCTATTAGTGTTTTTATGTGTATATATATGAATGCAGGTGCTGTAAATGTAAATCCTGGTGGTGTAAATCCTGTGTTTCTTTTGAGAAATAATAATGAAGCATAATAAATTTTGTAACCCATAAAATATTGCATTTGCAGTTTTTTCTGTCACAGTATGTATATGTACATACATACACTAATATAGATCTTTTAAGTTGAATACTATGGTTTCAATATATTTTTAAATGTAGCTTATGACTTAGTTTCAGACTGATGAGTGATAACATTTGTGGAAATCCTGTAGGATTCTGTCTTTATGTCTTTTTTTGCAATAAGGAACTACCAGAAATTCTATTGCCAGACTGCTGAGTGTACCAAAGAAAACGAAAACCCAAACCAACCCCCTACCAGCCCCACAAAAAAAAAAAAAAAAAAAAAAAAAAAGTAATTAGTTTCACCTATTATCCTCATAAAGTTTGTAGATAGAATATGTACAGTTATGTTGATATATAATCAAACTGCTTTTGAATGCCATTATATTTCCAGGTTCACATGACATGTGAAAATATTTGTTTTAATATTTTTCCATTTTTAATTTTTTTTTTTCAAATCAGTTGATTATGTGAAATCATTCCTTAAAGTCAAGAAATTTTCAGTAAAGAGATTAGTTTTTGTTCTGAGGCAGTTAAAGAACTCTAGTGTATTTAAATTAACAGATTTTATATGGTAATTTGGAATTGGTAAGTCAAACAGTAGGTAGATACAGATAGTGCAACTAATGTAGAATAGTCAAGTGCCTTAAAATTGAACTATGCATATAAAGAGGGAAAAAAACCTACTCTTGTTGGCAGCTGCATGAAAGTGGGGAAAAAACCTTCAAATGTTTCTATAATCCAGTCATTCTAGAGTATGATAATACAGCTGATATACAGTATTCTTTTTATCTCCCTAGAGTCTACTTCCTTTAGACCACATGAATGAAAAAACCCAAAACCTTCCTCATTAGGACTTAAAAGAACATTTTTCATCACACCAATTGTCATCTTGGCTGCATTATCTGGATTATATTTTACTTTTTTTTTTATTGTTATAGACGACTATTCAAACACTACTTTAGCATTTCCAAATCTAGTAACCCTTTTTTTCTTGTTTTTTAATATCTATTAATATAATGTTTGCAATTCTTTGTCTAGTTTTAAATTGCTCTATAAAATAATTTGCTGCAGTGTGCCTCAGAATTTTTGCTATCTCAGGTGAATAATCTGTAGACAGTTCAGTTCAACTGCATAAACAAGTAAAGGATGTCATGTCATTGTGAGCCCCACTTTTTTATAGTATTTGAGTTCAAATTTTAGAAAGCACTAAAGTACTTTTTAGGTAACAGTATGGTCTGTATTATGGCTTTTATTTGTGACTTTGGAAATAAATTGCAGTGTGGGAAAAGCAGCTGAAAACACAGATAAAAGTCGAATGCAGGATTATTGTAGACCCTGTCAAAATAAATGGTAGAATACTTTTTAGTATGTAATTAAATGTCAAGATTTGTGAGTTAATGGAATTTCTGTAGTCACATCAAGGTCAGACGAGCAATTACTGTTTATGAATTATCTGAAATCTTGTATAGCCTTTTCTAGCTAGTCTTATAGCATCTATTTATGTTAGACATCTTTGCCATTTCTGATGTTTCTCCCCCATAGTTTCTGTTAACAGCAATGTGGTGCATTTTGTCAATTCTGTAGTTGTTTGCAAAACCTTCCTTTATTTCACTGAAGTGCTTGCAATTAGCCCACTTCTCCCCATTGAGAAGCATCTTTGTAATAACAGCTTTCCTGGCAGAGCTTTTGTTAGGGAGATTTTAAAATCAAGAGTCTACAAAGGTTGGGAAAAATCCAATCATACAAAAGTTCAGCAAATCCCTTTCAAGGTCATATCAGTTAAGATTACATAGATTTTCCACTTCAGCAAACAGTAGAGTTTTGCATTTTTAGGGATGAATTCAGAATGATAGAATTAATAAAATAAACCAGTTCTAAAAGAAATAGTTTGCTAAACTCAAAGAAAAGCCTGGATTCATCCCCCTACCCCCACCCCCATGATCTTTAGTGGGGTTACCTTTCTCCCCCATGTAGCCTCTTGTATCACTTCCTTTGAAGTCGTTCACAGCGTTTGCTTTGACAGGCACTGGGTGTGGGAAGTGTAAGGCTATAGCAAGTATCTCCATAGCATTATCCGCCCAGTCACTGTTGGTCACTGATCCAGCTGCATGCAGCAGCTTAGTAGTCAAAGGGCATGGTAATTCCCTCCTTCTCTCTTTTCTTTCTTCCGAGGCAAAATCTTCACCTGGTGTTTTTGATTCATGCATTCTAATTATGATGGCTGCCATCATCAGCCCTGTGGGTGACACTAGAAATTCTCTGAGCCAACAGCTAATACCACAGCTTGTTAAGCGACCATGTCAGCCTGATTTTAGGGCCCATTTTGCAGTTCACCGCAGGCCTATCTAAAAGCATCAGGAGTCTCCGTCTAGCAGGACAGGCTCATTGTCTTTCTAAATGTCTCCTTCTGATAAGCAGATCCAAATATGGTTCATTCACTGTGGATTTGAAGGCACAGTGGGGAACTTGGCTCACACAGTGGATGCAACAAAATGCTTAATATTTTCACTCGGTATAGAGCTAAAGAACCCAATTTTCAATTTCAGGATACAAACATTTGCTCCCTGACTATGATCAAGAGTTTGAAATTTAAATCAGAAGTCTTCGAAAGCTATTCTAATTCTCAAAGGAGCAGGCTTTCCCATACTTAGTACAAAGAAGAAAATCCTTGGTTTGTATCAGAGTTTGAGCACACAGAATTCACACGATGACCAGAAATATCCTTTGTTGCCTAAAGATATTGTAGGAATTTTTTCTCTGAATAATTTTGTGTGAAGTCTATGATTCTGGTAACTGTTGAGGTTACTAACAGCGCTACGAGTGCTGCAGTCTGATCTGCCTTGAAAACTTTATTTGTTTTTAAATAATTGCTTCAAATACATATTTGTCTATGCTGCTCCATGTATTTCTTTTTAATGTTTTGTCTAACCCGAGCTCTGGCAGTAGAAGGCAGTGAATATCTTTCAGTTGCATGAAATGAGAACTTTTTCAAAAAGTATACTATTGTGACTCTTTATATTTAACTGAGTCTCTGATCTGCAAACTACTGTTTTTTATAGCTAGAAACAGGGCTAAGTTTTCTCTGACTCCATAGGCATATTTTTAACCAGAAAACAAATAGGCGCCCTTTCCTGCCACATAAATCCACAATTATAATATTAATGCAACAGTTTTTGTTCTCTAAGAAGAAAATCAGTTACTTACCAATGAGGTATGTAAAAGTGCTTATCTGGCAGAACTATCAGTGTGAACCAGTGTGCATATGGGAAGAGCTAATTTAAGATCTCCACAGGAAATTAGAGTGGCTCTTTTATTATCAGCATTCATTTCCTAAATACTGTGTTGCTTTTGGCTTATGTTCCATTGACCTATAATAATGATGCTGCAGACTTATTCCATCTCTTTGTAAGTTGGCAAACAGGCAGCCATGCCAATCTGTAAGCTTTCTTACGGAGATAATCAAAAAGTCCATTTTTTACAAAAAAATCTAGAATTTTGTAGCCCGTGTTCACTTTAGTGATTGTGGTTTTGTGTGCAGCATGCTATTGGAAAACTTCTTCCCCCTATAAATCTTTCTCAAAGGATTTCTAGGAAGAGAGCTTTTCCTGTGTACACCGTTATTGTGCTTTGGCTGACTTATATGTTTTTCCATGTTTGCAGTGTAGATTCACTGTTGTAACCACGTATCCAAGGCAAATCTTTGTGGCTGCACGAGACAATTAAAAAAGAAAAATACTTGACTGTGATAGATATGGGTTAAATCTCACAAAATTTATGTCTCTCTCTAAATATTAAATTTAACAGCAGAATTTACATTCTCCTTATTTTCTATGCACTTTTCCTCTAATGTGTCTAGAAGGCTTTTTAACATGGTATAAAATTGTGACAGAAACCTGAGTACAAAGTGGAGCAAAAACTGTTCTTGTAGAACTACACCAGCCTATATGGACTTAAAATAATAGAGCAAGGGATAGATGTCTAAAATTAGACAAAAATTGGATCATTCAGAAGGAATAAAATGAGCTCCATTATGTGGAACATACAGAAAAATCAGGTGATCAGGGGCAGCCAACATGGATTTATGAAAGGCAGGTCCTGCTTGATCAGCCTGAAGTGGATGAGAGAAAAGCTGTGGATGTTGTCTACCTGAACTTCAGTAAAGCCGTTGTCATTAATTACCACAACATTCTCCTGGAAAAACTGGCTATTTTTATATATATTTGGCTTGGTTGTTCGGTGGGTTAGGAGCTGGCTGGGTAGCTGGACCCGGAGTGTGGTGGTGAATGGAGTTAAATCCAGCTGGCTGCTGGTCACAAATGGTGTTTCCCAGGGCACAGTACTGGGACCAGTTCTCTTCAGTATCTTTATCCACGATCTGGCAAGGGGCTTGAGTGCACTCTCGGTAACTTCTCAGAGCACACCAAGTTAGGTGAGTGTTGGTCTCTTGGAGGGTGAGAATGCTCTACAGAGTGATCAGGACAGGGTGGATCAATGGGCTGAGGTCAATTGTATGAGGTCCAACAAAGCCAAGTGCCAGGTCCTGTACGTGGCTCTCAACAAGCCTGTGCAGCACTACAGGCTGGGAACAGAGTGGCTGGAAGGCTGTGTGGTGTAAAAGAACCTGGAGGTGCTGGTCAGCAGCTGGCTGAACATGAGCCAGCCGTGTGCCCAGGTGGCCAAAAAGGCCAGTGGCATCCCGGTTTGGATCAGAAATAGCATGGCCAGCAGGACCAGGGCAGTGATAGGCACTAGTGAAGCTGCACCTTAAATACGGTGTTCAGTTTTGGGCCCCTCACTTCCTGAAAGACATTGAGGTGCTGGACCATGTCCAGAGGAGGCAACAAAGCTGAAGAAGTCTTATGAGGAGTGGTTGAGGGAGCTGGGGTTGTTTAGCCTGAAAAAAAGAAGGCTCAGGGAGAGAGCTATTGGTCTCTAAACTACTACTCATGTAGTTTAGAGACCTATTGGTCTCTAAACTACATGAAAGGACACTGTAGAGAGGTGGGGGTTGTTCTCTTCTCCCAAGTAAGCCACAGAACCAAATGAAATGGCCTCAAATTGTACCCAAGGAGGTTTAGATTTTGGATATTAAGAAAAATTTCTTCACCAAAAGAGTTGTCAAGTATTGGAACAGTCTGACCAGGGGAGATGCTGAATCACCACCCTGGAAGTATTTAGAAGATGTGTAGATGTAGCTCTTAGGAAAATGGTATTGTGTCATACTTGGCAGGGCTTGGTTAATGATTGTTGGACTGAGTGATCTAAAAGGTCTTTTCCAAACTAAATGTTTTTTTAATATGAAATATTTTGTGGAAGTAAAAAGATAGCAGTAGGCTGGGGATTTATTCCTGCTGCTGTGGTATAGAGCTACTTATGGAGAATTGCATTACATTGGATCTTCTAATGTGGTTTGTTAGCCTTAAGCTTATTTGAATTTTATTGAGTCTAGTCTACACAAGACCATAACAGAGCTTAAACTTGAGTCCAGCACCATTTTCTCTTCTTCATTATCCTAAAATATAAAACATCTCTTCCACATATCTTTCGTCACTGTAAATATTTTTAGATTGCGGTGAGGAGTTAACACAGTTAATTCCAAAGTGAACCAGCAAAAGTATCCCAGCATTGTTATTAAGGAATGAGCAAATGGATTTCACAAAAAAGTCCTTCAACTCCAGCCAGGATGCCATTAAGAAGGCCAAAAATCCACAATTATAAATCACATTTGTTTTTAATTTGTTCTCATATGCAAGCTCTTAAGACTTGTATTAGCAAGTCTTGTATTTTTCCATATGACGCTGTATGAGGGAAATATTGGTTATGATTTCAGTACTCGTGGACCAGTCTGTATGCTGTCAATCAAAGTATCCTGTCTGGACTTTGTTATCTGCCTCCATTCTTTGCAGCAGGCTGCAGGCTGCTTTTAGGTCTCAGAAGATATAAGCATTTCCTTTAAAAATAACCAAGAGCTTAGCAATGAATAGTACTGCTGCCTCAATTCCTTCCATTATAACATCCTGCCTAATGCTTTTCACTTTACTTTTCATTTCCTTTGTAGTGCTGAGATCTAGGAAAATTAAGATCTGTGGTACTCCGTATTCAAGCATAAATTTGTGACTTGCAGCTTGCAGCATTCTCACATGGTCTCTGCTGTTAGTGAATGTACAAACAGTTTCTACTCATCTCCCTCTTCCTGTTTCCTGGACTAATAGATCAGTAGGAGAAATTTTCCATGCATAATGTGAAGAAAGAGCAGCTTAGCTCAAAGATTTTTTGGTTTACCATTGATCGGAGGAGATGAGGAGAATCCAGAAACTTTTTTTTTTTTATGACTTTCTGCCTGGACTTACACCTCTAAGAAAAACATTATCCTGTTTCTGGTGGTAGTGCTGGCAAAGAGCTGTTAATTTCTTCTATAAACTTATTTTAATGAGTTAGCAAAATGACTGGATGATTGTTGAAGAGTAATATAAGCACTGTATAGGAATACTTGGCGAGGGGGAAAAACCACCATGAAGCATTAATTTGGGTACTGGTCAGCCACAGAAAGCTCATTATTACATTAAACTGTTACCATTAAGGCTAATGAGTAGGTATCAAAGTTGAAACTAGAGATCACCACAATACGTGCAAGTACTAAGCGTACTATTTGTAGAACTTCAGGGTCAGAGGGCATGACAGATCTTTGTAATGTATCCTGCTTTCTTGTAAAATACATAGCACTGAAGAATCAATTTCAGTAAAAGACTTCTTTTTTTTTAATATGTGCATGAGCTCAGTCTTCATCTGATTCTGTTTGGGACTCCTAAATTATTTCATTCCTGCCGCTCATAAAATGCTTTTCTTCTTGTTGCAGAGCAATCTCACAGCACATTATGTATCTTTTGATTAAAACAAAGTTTGGAGATATTCTGGCAATATGCATTATCTGCTCTGATTTCTAAATATTTAGTCTGTGGCATCAAGACAAAAGACACAGCCCATAACAGAGTCTGAAACATGCATGGTGTGTGAAGGGGTCTCAGTATCCACCGCTGAACTGTACAAATCTACTCTTATGGAATCACTAGTATGAAGACATAGCCATCGTTTCTTCTGTTTTATATAAGTTTATTTACCCATACCAGTAATTTGGTAACTGTCTTATAAATTGCAAGAAATCTGGGAGAAATTGGAAGTGCCCATGATGGGTGTTTCAGCACCCAACAGTACTGGGAAGAAAAGTCTTAGGAAATAAATCTTAGCTCTTTTCTATCCTTTTGTATTAATAAACATTCTTCCCTGCTGAGAAGAAGTTGTAGTAACTCTGATGTCTATGTCAGAGATGCTTTAGGAACTCTCCAGAACAATTTAGCCTTTGAATGTTTTGTCCTTAATTACTAAACCTGATATTTCATTTTCACATTTAGTATGTATTTAACAACATTTCAAAAGGATTTAGAACACTGTAAGATATATACAGTGAGAAAGAACAAAAAAATATATTTTTTCCAAATATAATGAGGTATAAAAAGGTAAAAAAGCAGCTCATCAACAATGTAAATGTAACTGAATTACTAAGTTCTCATTTTCTGAGTAGAAGCAATTAAATAAACTTGAAACCAGGGCTATAATCCTTAAGGTTGGATTTGATTAATAAAGCAAATGATAGCCTGCTGATTTTAAAGTAAAAAGCTGAATAAATACATGTTGCCATTTTCAGCAATAAAGTAATAAGCTATTTAGAGTAATTGTAATTGTCATAAAATAATGTTAGAAACAATGTTGAATACACTCAAAAAAAAAAGGATGTTAGGATGGATTTCCATCAAATATACGCAGTTTGAATCAGATTTGGGATGACAGATATGGTAACAAATTATTCATGACATAAATTATACCCTAACTGGTGCTGCAATAGCAGTATTTATTTAATCAGAGCATAATCATTGTTTGACTATTACTTTTAAAAACTTCCCTAAAATCAGATAGATAATATTTGTACAGTTGTAATAGCACAGCTATGCAAGCAACTGGAAGACTCACACAGCTGTCCAAGGGCGTAAGGACCTGAAAGAATTTGGCACATCAAATCGTTGCAATACAGTAACTAACGAAATAAAATGCTTCCTGCTAATTGAATTACTTGGATATTAAAGAAAGCAGAGATTGCTATTTGATATCTCAAACCTGAGAATTAGCTTGCAAGAAACAGAGAAGCTGGTAGCCATGCAAATTGCATGGGATGATACAGGTTGTTTCCTTTCCAATATGGCACATTTCTGGAAGTGCTTTAACTCTTCAGAATATAACAATGGCCACAGCAGATCAGGCAATAGTTCTGTCTAACCTCTGAGTCTGTCACTAAGAGTGGCCACGGATGGGTACAAAGGGAGGAGAGCTATGCAAGGCATGTCATTCATTCCCTAATATTCTTCCAATTACTAACTCTTTTAAGCTTAGAACTGTACAGAGACAGATGTGCTTGTATGTGTGGGTCTTGTAATAATTTGCCAGTCTTTCATTCATCTCTCTTTTCCAGTCTCCCCTCAAGCCCATGAAGATTTTGCATATGTATAGCCTTTCTTAGCATTGCCTTGTATAGGTATCCTCTCCTTTTCTTTCAAGTGTATCTTCTAGGTTCATTACTGGTCCCTAGTTCCTGTAAGCGATGACCAGTCCCTATCCACTATCTCAATAAGATTTTTGATATAAACTTCTGAAACCCACATAAATAACAGATTTTAACAGATAAATTGACTTCAATCTATGCTGTTCTTCTTCACAAAACCATGCTCCCACTATTTTGATAGCTACTGAACTCCCTTATGAACCTTTCTGAAATTTCTGAGATGGAGAGACACATGGTATTCAAGGCACGGAAGAATTATTTTGGGTGCAATGAAAACAGTACAGTGATGTTCGTTGTGTTTCATTGTGATCTGTTCCTAATACTTGGATCACTTTCTGCTGCTAACCTTAACTTGCCCTTTGTGTTAGAAGTCATTTGGAGATTAGTGTTATCTCAACTGAACCACTCTGTACCTCAAGTGGATCATATACATGTTCCATAATTCTTCAGAAGAGCTGCAGGGTTTGCCAAAGTTATCCTTTCCAAATAGAAAATTTCTCTTCATGTGACCATTAATCAGAATATTCATTTTGCTGGCACCGACATCAGGATTACATATAGGTATGCAGTTCCTCAGATTTCTCCTACCCTCCTTCATTTTCTTTGTGATCAAGGAAGGTTTAAGGAAGAGATTTTATACTAACGTTAATAGTACATACATTTCACCTCTGGGTTTTCTTAGAAAACCTGAGTGAATACCATCTGGCCTGAGGTGTTTATTGCCTTTCATTTTTTGTCACTGTGTTCTCTAATAAATTCTACAATCTCTGTAATGTCAGATCCTCTGATGATTCTCTGTCAGAAAGTGACTAGCAAGGGATTGTTCCCAGTTTCTTCCACAATGAATGCAGGGAATTAACTTAGTTTTTCTGGCATGACCTCAGGTTGTCTGACAATTCTT
Source organism: Dicaeum eximium (assembly GCA_013396995.1). Lineage (NCBI taxonomy): Eukaryota > Metazoa > Chordata > Aves > Passeriformes > Dicaeidae > Dicaeum > Dicaeum eximium. The sequence continues at coordinate 3,273,513 of VWZP01008835.1, read as the reverse complement.
TTGTACCATCCTCATAAAGTGGTGTTACAGAAACCCTGGAATGTGTCTTTCTCCTGATACATTTTAAGAAAGGTTTATTATTATTGCATGTCTTTTCTACTAGTTGTTCCTCAAACTCCCTTTTTAGAGTGTTTGGTTTTGCTTTTACATTTAATCTGCCAGAGTTCATTGTTCTTTTTATTTTATTCATTCTAATAAGATCTCAAGTATTTGAAGTGTAATTCCTTCTTTGTCACAACCTCTTTAACCCGTTTTTTGATTGACAATATGCACCTGGGATTTTTTTTTCCCGATGTGGTATCTTTAAACAGTTTCCATACAATAATTCCCGCAGTGTCTGTAGAGATTTACTTCTCTTAGTTGCCCTCTGTAGCTTCTTTTCAATAAGTGTCCTTAAATTTATTCTTGAAAAGCCTGAAAAACAAGGTTCCTGAAATCTTCATGAGGAAGAAGGATACTATTTCACAGTGAGAAGCTTATACCAGACATATTGCAGCATAATTTTCCATAATTTATGTTGACTGGGGTTATAATGACTATGTTATTTTTATTTTTCAATTCTCTAACAGAAGAATTATATCAGCATGCACCAGAAGGATATTATTAAACACTTCCTACAAAAAAACACTGCCTGTTTTCTGACTTTCATTAGAAAGTTTTAAAGTTTGATCTGGTACTTCCATAAAAGATCCCTGATAACAGGAAAATATCAGAGTTTTTAGTGGAGCCTGATGTCTAACAAAGAAAGCAATTCAGTTTTCCAGGTGAGATGTTTTAGTTTTAATAGTGTATACATGCTGTCTTGACACCAGGGCAGCCATTCCTTCCTTGGCTTTTAAATTATGGCACAAACATTTCTCATTGATTGCAATTTTAGAACCATTTGAAAGCTCAGGTTTGGCCCCGTGGTTTCACTGTGCCTTACAATTGAGGAGAATAAGCTCTGTGATGGGTACTATTATGGTCATTGTGTTCCTGTGAGGTGGACCTACATCTCTGCTGAAGCTGAGACAAGTGTCTGCAGTCCTGAGTATTGCTGAGGGATTCCTGTGAACGCTCAAGATGTAAAGTGTGCTGTTTCCTCTGTTCCATGCAGGCTATGAAAATATACCAATTTTTCAAAGATTGCCTATTTGTACCACTACTCTATAGTTAATCCTTAATTTCAGGAACTAGGCTGTGTAAAAAGGGGCTTTGCATCAGGCTTCCTGAGTTTATGGAAGTAAATAAACATCCTCTGATGGTTTGAAATCAAGAGCTTAAGTGCCTTTTTCCACAATTACAGTTTTTGAAGTGTGATTATTCAATTGGATGCTTTTTGCCTGAAAAACTGAAATTCATTCACTTTTATACAAGATACTTATTTTGTGTGATTTAACATCTTTTATGTTTAACATATTGTCCATACTTTGACTGTATATTAATACACAGAATTTTGAAGAACTGAAAGTTTCAGAAATCCATTCCACAGCCACTACTTGTACTGTTCGACGTAGTATTAACATAGCAATATTAAAATTATATTTATTAATATCTCTCTCAGGATTTTATAAACTACAGACAGTTTTTCTCCTAACCTTTTCAATTTTGTTGTTAATTATTATCTGTTTACCTGTTTAGAGATATTTGACTTAGACATTGGTGTTAACAGAACTCAAGATGTAACCCAAGAAAAATGGAGAGGTGCTTGTCATGAAAATGGTCATTTTGGTCATTGTCTTACTAGTGATTCACCATATTATCATGAAACCATTTGGCCATAGTAAAAGACAAAATCATTGTCTGGAAGAACTTGTGGTGTGGTCTTGCTCATGAAATTTTAAATTTGGTAAAACTTGCAAATACCAAATGGCAGTAGCTGAATACTCAAGTCTATTGACTAAACTGATGACCTATATTTTTATTTTTCCAAGTACTTCAAGCACAAATTACTTCTTGTCCAAGAAGAATATCTTTGTTAAACAAGCTTGAAATTTTCTGGAAAGAAGCTTTTATTGTGCTGCCTGTACGTTTCACCTTTAATTCCCCAGTCCTATGTAGTAGAATAGAAGCACATGTAGTTGTGAGCACTCTCAATTACTTCTGCCAGAGCAGATTATATATTGTGCCTGTTTCAGCTTTCCTTAATCCTTTCTGGAAAGTGTAGAATTTAATTCTGGTCAAAATGGGAAATAATTAACTTAGAAACATAGAATGGTTGGAAAAAAAAAAAAAAAACAAACAAACATTAAAAAGACTTTAAAAATCATCTAGTTACAGACCCCCCCAACACCACCATGGGCAGGCAGGGACACCACCCATTATATTGGGCTCCATCTGACTTGATCTTGATGGGATGTTCAAAACTTGTCTGGGCATCCTTTTCCAGTGCCTCACTAGCTTCTGAATAAAGAATTGCTTCCTAACATTTAATCTAAATCTCTCCTCTTTCACTCTAAAATCACTTCCTAAAGCTATCTCCCTTTGTAAAACCTCTAGCAAACATACTCCTGTTGGATAAAAAGCTAGTTGTTACTATTTGTGTGTATTCAGTGAAATGAATGGAGCTCAAATCCTGCTTGAAGTTTCAGTTTTTGAGCTTGTTTGGATCTACAGTTTGCTTTCCTAAATCTAACAAGGGATCTTCAACCTTCTTTCTAGACAGTTTAATAATGCTCTTTATCTTCTAATTCTCCTTTATTCTTTAAGTAAAACTCATCTCTGCTTGTAAAAGCAAATGGGGAAATCAATATTCTGAACTGTAATTATTCTTCATAAATTCCCAGAATTGTTGTTGATAGGTTACCTCTTCTATTAGGTAGAAACAGTAAGATGTCTGTGGTGTTCAGTTGTTCATATATATACTTTGTTCAATGGAGTCTGTTATATTTACTAATGTTGCCTTCTTGATCTCTGTGGCATGGTTTAAAAAATCTCCCTTTTACCCATTCCTTCAAGATCTGAATGTAGTGTTCTCATTCTCTATCAAGGAAATATTTAATCTATTATTTTATTTAGGCTATTCGTGCATAAGGACTGATTTAATGAAGAGGTGTGTTTATTTCCAACTACTTTAAGTATTTTTCTCTCAAATATTACTTTGCTAAATATATTACTGCACTGAAAATAATTATGTCAGCCTAAAAAGTCAAGGAAATCTAATAACTCATAAATAACTTCTCCAAGGTGGACATTAAATTTCTCTATTTCTACACTTAATTCAAATCTTTTTTCCAACTGTTAGGCAATTCACTATTTACATAAACTAACTAACTTGATCTCAATGCCTAGTTCTAGAAAAAAATTATTAGTCTTAATTCAGAAAAACAAATAGAAAAAAATATGCAGTTTCTCATTTGGGGATGCTGAACAGTTTTCTGCTCAAATTGCATTAATAGAAAAATTTATGTAGCTAAAAAGAACTTGTGCAACTTTTAAAAATGAATCTCAGTTGGTCTCATGAGCTGAGAGCTTTGCACTGCATTGCTACACAGTTTTTCAGAGTTTTCTCACATGTAGTCACCTTGGTCTTTAGGCCACCTGTACCCAAGGCCTGTCTGCAGGCATTGGTGCAGACAAGCCCTCAGCTCGTCTCGATCCTGCATCTTCTACCATCCTTCTTTCCCTCTCTTTGAAGATCAGGCTATACACTCTTTTTTTTTAATGGAGCATGAAGTTCTCTTAGTCACTCAGAAAAGGGTACTGGGAATTTACAAATACAAAAGCTGTTGTGAGACTCAGTTTCCCACTTTGCTGTGCTAATTCCTATCAACTCAATGTTAATTGAAAGAGTGGGTATCTCATTCTTTCACACAGACAAATATACCCATATTATCATTCTGTGAAAGCAGTTGTTTGCTGCTCTCTGAAGAGACCTCACTATTTCAAGCTGCTTTCCACACACTGCATTTTCTAGGTCACTGAGACCTCATTAGGTATTTCAGAGCTGTGTTTGCAGATTCCTAATACTTGTAAGCCTGAAGTAAGTATTCTGTCCAAATGCTGAGAAACAATCTTTAAGCTTCATTCAAATGGCATGTAGCTTGCTGTTATTTTTTGTTAGACATTATATCTGTAAATCTGGAATTAGAAAGTCTAACCAGAATGTTTATGGCATTAATAAAAAAATGAAATCCCCAGATTATGACATTTTAGAAAGATTCCAACAAGAATAGTGCAATTCAAAATTAATATACTCTTACATTGCAAATTACAATTCATCTTGATTTTTTAAAATAACTTATAATACCTTTTCTGAAGTTAACTTCAGTAAATTGCATTAATGCTGAGGGCACATTTGGAAGTCAGCTTTCAGTCAAAGACAGTAGATTACAAATCCAAGTTTTAAACACTTTTCAGAATACATAGCAAAGTTCTGCTTCTTTGGTCACCAAAAATACACTGAATATGCTATAATCTATGGGGGAATTTCCTCTGTGATTGCACTTGCTGAACATTAAATTTAGAATTTACATTCTCCTCTGAATTTACATAGTCCCTACAGAATTGAAACTACACCGTGTAAAAAATTTTCTGTATTCAGACTTTAATCAAAGATGAAAAGGATGAAGCAAGCAATCAGCATAGCCATTCAACAGACCTGGGTATTGTACACTCAAGAATGACACCAGGAACCCCCGTAGGGAAGTGACAGGATGAGACTAGGAAATGTTTGTGACTAACAGGATACAAAAAGTTCTTTCACTTTCTAATGTAAACAGGTTCAAATTAGCCACAGTGTAGCGCTTCCCCTGGGGGTCACCTGAATATTTTAACAAGAGAGTTCTAGAAAGAGGACTGAAAATCTAGTATGTCTTCTAGTGCCCAACCACAGGTAAAATAAATTGATTACTCTTCTCTTGGTTTCAGAGGTTTGTAGAGAACAATTTATATTTCTGAATTTCAGCATGGCTTTTAAAATGTAAGCTGTTGCAAAAGCCACTTAGATTTTAGAGGCTGTTCAAAATAAGATATCTCTTCTTAGCACTGACTTTCAAATCCTAAAGTATAGAAAAGATTATTTGTACTACCTACTGTCATCAAAGAACAGAACTTAAACATAATGTCATTGTCAATTGCTCTCTATCCATTTTAAAGCATAATTGGTTTTTTTATCATATCATGTTTTGGAAAGCATACAGTGCTAATTCACAGCAGTATTTAAAGTATAGTGCAGTATCATCAACTTTAATTGAACTCATCAGACTGCTAACTAACTTAATTGAAAAGTTCACATAAAATTATATGAACAGAAATATATATTGTTATATCTATAGAAAATACTTTAATTATAAATATGGACAAGGAAATGTCTATGATTCAGAAATTTTTATGCAATCTTGCATTTGAAAATATATTGACTGTTAAAAGCATGTGTTCACCTGGTGTCAATTTGTAGCAAAGGACTTTGGGATAAGTAATTGGTATTACTTGAAAACTCATCTATGTTGTTGGAAGGAATGCTGCATATTCTGGAGGTGGTGGAAGGTAGCCATAACTATGAATTCACAGGTCTTTGAGCTTAAGAGAAGCTGGAATCAGATCCAAGTTCTCAGTCTGTGGATATTGTATGAATATAAAAAGCACAGATTTTATACTAGAGAAACAATGCTCTTGTAAACACAAATGGAAATCCCTATGAATCTCATCTTGGTTACACACAAGGGGGGTGTATTCTCCACTGAAGTCTAATGGGATGTGCATCGAGGGGAGAATAATATGCACCATTGCCTTGTTCACTAACAGGTGAAGGGTAATATAGATGAAATTGGAGAACTAATGGGCAAGACACTTCCATTAGCATATACACGGCGGTTTCACATTTTGCAGCAAAGTAAAGGCAAAGTAGTGGCATAAACCAAGGAAAGATTAAGTCTAAGACCTGCTGTCGATGTGATGAAAACAACTTGACATTTGAGTGTTTCAAGTGCTGGTTTATCACATGAGTGGCTCAAATGATTACTTTCTCTGTAGAATCTCACAATGAGAGAACCTGAAGGACTTGCACACCATATCAGATATGGTGCAAAAGAAATGTTGAACTGCATTAATTGGGAGATACAGCACGGAGTTGTCATTATTTTGCACTTTGTTAGTAAATGACTGAAGGGAGCCACCTGCATAAAGGAGTAGTGTGGTTTTTTGGGTTATTTTTGTTAAAAAATAAACCGATCAATTAATCCATCGATATTTCAAAACCTGAATCAATTCAAGGCTCATGCTGATGATGTTTTAGCATTGTAAAATTCAAAGGTTCACAATGCATACAGAAACACTTCCTTTTCTTCCAGTTCAGATGTAAAGCATCTTTTTCCACCATAGATATCCAAGGATGAATTGCTCTTTAATGAGGCAATTCAAATACATACCATATGATGTTTTAAATGTGTTTCTGAAACTTTTTAATATTGTGAGTGGATCTTTGATATCTTCCATCTGGAGAAACACATATTTTTTTAGTGTTCAGTTAAAAAAAAAAAAAGCGGAACTGCTTATCAAAGATAATTATGCTCCAAAATTAAAACACTTTAAAATAGCAATATTAAGAAAAATATTATATATGGCTCTAAGTATAAAACAAACATATATAAGACCTGTTGTATTACTATTTAATAGCTCTAGAGGACCTTTAATATAATTTTAACTGGTTAACAATACATCTATGAGAAATCAGATGTCTTTTCTTTGTTTATTGGAAATAACAGAAAAAACACTTGCATAGTAATCTTAATATTCAGTGATATCTGTTAAAAAATGTACATTCTTTTCTACTACAAGAGAATTTACAGGCATTCATCTTTTTTATTTTTGTCTTCTAATAATCCATTATGTTTCCTAGAGATGTTTTCTAGAGGTAACAAGGGGAAATGAAAAGTCCCTTAGTTGGACCAAAAGGTTTATTACATTCACTATACTGTCATTGTAGCAGTACTCATAGTTCTCTTTCACTATGGGCAGCAGTGTACAGTATCTAAAATATCTGTCTATTGTCAGAGCCTACATAGTACAGAATCATAACTAACACAATTCCTCCAAGTTGAATAGTCAGCATAACACAAGGCACGTAGACCTTTAAGATTGAATCATTTGGCTGTACGAGATCCGTTCTATAATTGTGTCTCTGATTGCATCGAGAGAATGTGGATGAAGTAAATTCTTTTACAATGTGAGTTTTCAAAAGAGATGTACGGATTTCATGTAAGTAGGTCTTACTAGGTTCCCATTAAAATACTTTTTATTTTAATATAAAAGATATTTTTTAAAGCAGCAAATCTCAATCCTGATTAACGCAAACAATTTTTGTTAAGCTTTTTAGCAACAGTTTGGAAAGCCACTGTTTTTAAAGCTGTAGTAAACAAATTCTTGAAACAAAAACTCATTTAAATTTTATTTTTTATATTTTTAATCCCTATTTATGTTCTTATTTCTTTGCTACAGAAAAACCTCATTTGTTTGTGCTTTGCACAAAGCTATATGGGACTGTTTTAATTATATGGGGTTATTTTTGTGCTCTATTAAAATTTTTGCCAGTGAAAGATATATTTTGCTGGATTTATGTTAACAGGAGGTACTGTAATCTATATTCTACCTTCTTGTTAGTATCCAGAATCCCAGCATTACTGGGATATAATGCTGCAGAGGTAAGCATGAACAATTGTTTTGCTTTATAACACAAAGCTGGAAGAGCTGTGAGTTAAAAAAATAAGTGTTCCATGGTAAGATTTCAGAGGCTCTAAAATTCTCAAATTGTATTTTATTTTTTGATGGTTTTTGTGGCAGTCCAGCCATTCCTGTGCCTTTGGAGGACAACATGTTCATAGGTGTCAAAACCTGTTCTTTTGCTCTCTGCCCATGTAGCCAAACCACTTTTTTCACAGAAACTAAGAAGGGCGCAGGCATGACATATCCTGATTATCATTTCATGCTGGGAAGGAGTAGTAGATCTTTTAGACTTATTTGATTTGGACTTCCTGTGCAGCGCCTGTCTACCTTTGCTAGTAGTATTACTAAATCTTAGTGAGCCTTCTGTGCCTAAAGGCAAATTCAACTTGCACACAACAGGAACAGGTTTTAGTCACCATACATCATGAAGGCTCAACTGGGGAGGATCCACTTCAACTTAAGTGGAAGTTTTACAATATTGCCAGGCTGACACCACTACTCACCTGACTGCAGTATACAAATTTTCTTCTATTTCCATGCTCTTTTACTGATATAAGATAGTGGTCCTTGTCATGGTGACCAGAGTGGGGCTACTGATGGGGGGCACTGAGCAGATGCAGCTGGTTGGAGACATCTAAACAAGGGGAACAACTGGGGAGGTGGCAAGGAATGAGGTGCAGGGTAATGTTCATTCCTGGGGCAGTAGTATTTCTTCTCTGTTGTCAGACCAGGTGCTCCACCCGCAGCATAAACTGCCTCTAAATGTAGTTTTATTTCCATACTCTTCTGTTCCAAACTGCAAGCCATTATTTTTCTGAAGAAAATACAAGAATGCAAGGAAGAACTCAAGAAAATGTACATGTATTTATTTTAAAAAATAGTGTTTTGAATTTGCTTGCTTTCTATATGAGGTGTTCCTGGCTGCAAAATTGTATCAAAAGTATTTGTGTTTCTTGTGCTTCTATTCCAGTGGCACAATGAACAATTTAACCAGATGACCCATATTTTCTGTGATTTTTTTTTTTGTTTCTTAAAAACACTGTCACTCTTCATGTCTTCAATGTGTGCATGGTAGGGAATATAATCCTATCTGCAGTCAGAGAAGTTGTATCCAGAGATAAAGTAGACCACAGGTTTTCACAGGTATTTGATTAAAGGAGCACAAATCCTCTTTAACAAAGGTAAACACAGCACACTCATTGAAGTGAAAATTAATATTCAGATACTTTAATTTAAAATAAATATTTTTTAAATGCTCTGAAGATGGCATTATCAGAATTCTGTGAACTTCAGCCTGAGTTTTAAAGTGACGTTGATAAAAAAGACAGCCTTTTTTGAGCAAAAATTTCTCAGAGGCCAATGCATAACCTTGTAGGACAGTAGCTGTAATCATCTTTAAATCATAATCATACTGTGCGTGTACAAAATATTTTCACAGTTTTACTTTACATATCCTCCCTTGCAGCCTACAGGGAGATAGGCACAGGCCCAACTAAGCGGCTGGATTTTCAGCTTCCTGCCATTAACCACAGTCCCCTGCTATCACGAGCATCCATGTCACATAATCCCTTTCATCAGTACAGAAAGCTAGTCACAGTTCCCTAATTCTGAGGTCAGTTCTGCACCAGCACCATCCTCGATTAGAACAGCTGGGGGTAGAAATGGTCTAATTTGTGCCTTCTTATCCAGGCTCCAGAGAGGTTATCCAGTGCAGCCCACTGTGGCCACCCCCTGCCGAAGCACTTGTAGCAGCCCAAGATGCTGTACTGTGTGTATTAAAATGTGTTTCATAAAAAGACAACTTCCTCTTCGCTCTCATTGCTCACCCAGTTTTCCTGAGCCAAACTGTGATTCTAGTGAAGTGAATGGAAGGTACTCTGTGAAAAGACTTGTGCTTTTTATTACTGGAATATCTCAAGCTAATATGAAACCTGTAGACCCCCTGATCAATTCAGAAGGTGTAACAATCACCTGCATTTCATTTGGAGGAAGACACTTGGTTTTGCTGTAGAATTACGTGTAATATGTCATCCTCCTTTTTTTTTTTTTTTTTTTTCTTTTCTAGTTTTTAAAACTGTGTATAGATATGCCTATTCTAATACTTTTCAGAATAAATTCTAACTGCCAGCATTCTGCCAGTCCCCTCTTCTGAGACCAGGGGGCTAATTCATTCCTGCCCCTGCTCTGCTGACAGTCATCCATACATATAGTGTAAAGAGTGCCCTCTGTTTAAAAATTCAACATATGTGGTTTGCTAAAATGCACCCTATTTCCATTTGCTCTGTGCAAAGTTGAATGATTAAGGAATGTCAAAGACTTTGGAGACTTGCACTCCATGTTTTCCAACATGTATTTCTGTTGGTAATTTCAGAGTAGGTAGTGTGGAAACTCACTGAAACAAACCAGACTGTGAACTTACAAAAAATCTGTGGTGATACTGAACTGGAAGGGTTTTCTTGACATCAGCATGTAATCCGTAAATATAATGTAGCATATTTGTTTCTGACATTTGTTTTTCAAATAGATGTTTGAAAAATTCTTGCATTTGTTGTTCCTGAGAAAGGGGGAGGTTAAAAAAATCATTTACATGAGACACAAAATACTTATTTTGTTCAGATAGTCACATACAAAATACTATTCTAATTGCAAAATTACTGAATTAGCTACATTGGAAAAGAGTGAGCATTTCAGCCAGCTGACTCAGTACCCTTGTGTGGTGCCCTCTGGTCCCATAGGCTTGTGTGTGTTTAAGTGGTGTAGCAGGTTGCCATCATTGCATCTTGAATTATGTAGTCTTCATTCTGCCTATTTTCCCTGTTTTCTAGCTTAGGGGGGCTGGGTATCCTAAGAGCAGCTGGTATTGCTATTAAATACTGAGGCAAAGACGTGGAAGTACCTCTGCCTTTTCCTCTTTGTTACTGTGTTTTTCTCCCCATCCAATTAAAATGGAGAGTCTTCTTTGCTCTTCTTTTGTTGCTAATTGATTTATAGTAATTTTTTGTTGTTGTTGTCATTTCCAGAAGTAGCCAGATTAAGTTCTAGCTAGGCTTTGGCCATTCCCCTCTTTTCCCTGCGTAACCTCATGACATCCTTGTGGTCCTCCTGAGTTACCAACCCCATCTTCCTGAGGTCACAAACTCTTGTTTTTTTCCCAAGTTCCAACCTCTGTTCAGACAGAGCAGTCGTTCCCATTGGCTTGTCTTCTGCTACATGAGACAGCCTGCTCCTGCACCTTTAAGTTTCCTTCCTGAAGAATGTCCAGCCTTCTAGGACTCCCTTTTCCTTCAGGGCTGCTTTCCAAGGGGCTCTGTCAATCAGTGTCCTAAACAGGCCAAAATCTGCCCCCTAGAAGTCCAAAGTAGCAGTTCAGCTGAGCTCCCGCTTTCTCCAAGGATTGAAACTGGATCATTCCATGGTCCCTGTGCCCAAGACGGCCTCCAACCACCACATCACCCACAAGTCCTTCTCTGGTCACAAACAGACACAGCAAATGCTTTAACACAGCTTCAGCTGTGTTAAACTTATGCCACTGTGATTTTTGTGAGACCCAAGAACAGAAAAGAAATTTTTTGCTAGATTGAAATCTTGTTTTAAGGATGTATATGTTCTTTCAGATACTTTAGTATTTTTAAATCCAAGATCTTCATTTTTCCTTCATCTTGGCCATTTCAATGAAGGAGATGGAATGAGCTTTCACAGTGAAATGAAAAATCCAAAACTATGAAGAGACATATAATACAACCAAAGCCAATTCTAGAGGCCTTGTTATAAAATATTATATACTATTTTGTCATTACATATAAAACATGTGTATGTTATGCCAGTAATTAATCTTTGTTCTTTTTTTAAATCTAAGGTTCCAGAATATCTATATTGAGAACTGGAAAATTAGTAAAATCTTATTTTGATCAGTTTTTAAAACAATTATTAAGAATTATTATATATTAAGGGTATCTAGAGTTAGGTATTTACAATGAATGTTAAGTACTGTTTATTTATTTGCAACGTGTATAAAGGTCATGTGCCTTTCATTAAAAAAAAAAAAGTAAAGACATTAAAAATGCTTATTCTAAATGAAAAGCAATGAGAACTAAAATAGCTACATAATTTTAAAAATTATTTACATTATAAGATTAGAACTCAAAGTGGGAAACTAGCTTTATCAAATCATACTCATATAATGAAGGAAAAAATCAGATGATTCCTTTTAAATTCTAATTTTATTAAAGAGCTTAAAATGAATGTTTTTGTACATAGCCAGTCTTGAGTGTAATTGCTTTAAATGATGACAAACTAGAAAAGGTTGTATCTCCATTATACAGAATTCTTTCCATCAAACATTATTTGTCAAAAAATAGAAGGGCCCAGATGATAGCTCTCTCCTGTTTTATTAATCCGTTAGCATGTAAACATAATAGTTTCATTTTTTGCATTACTTGTAAATCATCACAAAAATAGAATATGATGGAAAATAGGAAAGGGAAGAAAAAGAATATGCAAATTCTAAAGAGCCTTCTTTAAATTATTACTGAATGTGTTTTTCTTCAATCAATGTAAATGTTAAATAATGTTGTATAATGTCACAGAAAAAATACAACAGCAATAACAGAATCAGAGATTAATGTCTTGAATGTGTGAAAACCTTAGGAAAGCTGATAAATAGAAAAAGAGAAAACAGTTATCACAAATTAAAAATACAAGACAGAAACTAAAACAAGATTCAAAGGTCAATTTAAAGCATACTTTTAAGGAGCTCTTTATCATATTCCTCATCCCCCATGAAACGATTTTAGTTACAGGTTCTTTTTTTAATACTTTACACATAATTCTGATTTTTAGTGGAATTGTCATAATCTGGGTATGCTTTTATAAGCAAGAAAGTTGGCCAGAAATGTGGGGGACAATAAAATGAGTTTTTCAAATATATAAATGGCAATAGGCAGTGTAAAAATAACTGTTACAGGATGAGGATGGTCACCTCCCAAACCAGGACAGGGACCAGGCAGAGGTATTTAATGCATTCTCTGCCTCTGTCTTCAACACAGAAGGAGGAAAATAGGGGGCTTCAGTGCCCTGAGGTGACAGGATCATGATTGTGAGAATGTTCAACTCCCAGTTGACCCTGAAATTGTACAGGATCTGCTCCTTCAGCTGGGTCCCTACAGGTCCATGGGGCCTCATGGGATTTAGCAAGAATCCTCAAGGAGCTGGCTGATGCCATTGCAAAACCTCTCTTGATGATTTTTGGGTGGTTTGGGAATCCAGAGAGATCCCAGCTGAGTGGAAGGTGTGTGACATTGTCCTGATTTTCAAGAAGGGCAAGAAAGGAACCCTGGAAACTACGGGCCTGTAAGTCTCACTTCAGTGCCTGGTAGTTATGGAGAAGATTATTTTGGGAAGTATTGACAAAACACCTAAAAGACAGTGCAGTCATTGGTCACAGCCAGCATGGCTTCATGAGGAGAATCCTACATATCAAACCTTTTGTGACAAGGTAACCCACCAGTTGATGAAGGGAAGCCAGTTAATATCATCTTCCTGGATTTCAGTTAAGCCTTCAATTTTGTCACTTTCTGTATCCTTTTGGACAGAATGACCAACACAGCTGGATAAACACAACATGCAATGGGTGAGCAACTGGCTCACGGGTCAGGCACAGAGGGTTACAGTGAGTGTGGTGACATCAGACTGGGGACCTGTCAGCAGTGGGGTTCTGCAGGGCTCAATCCTCAGCCCTGTGCTGTTCAACAGCTTCATAAATTACTTGGATACAGGACTAGAAGGGATACGAAGTTCATGGATGATACAAAATTAAGAGGAGCTGCTGACTCTCTCAAAGGCAGGGACGCCCTGCAGAGAGACCTTGGTAAATCATAGGATTGGGTAATAACCAACTATATTGAAATTCAACATGGAAAAATGCCAGATTCTGCACCTGGGATGGAGCAACCCTGAATGTACATTCTTGGGAATGAGATGCTGGAAAGTAGTGCCACAGAAAAGGACCTGGGTACCCAAATCTGCAGCAAGTTGAACCTGAGCCAGCAGTGCCCTGGCAGCCAGGAGGGCCACCTGTGGCCTGGGGGGCATCAGGGACAGCATCACCAGCTGGGCAAGGGAGGGGATTGTCCCACTCTGCTCTGTGCTGGGGCAGCCTCACTGAATACTGTGTGCAGTTTTGAGCACCACAATATAAGAAAGATGTTAAATTGTTGGTGTCTAAAGGAGGCCAACAAAGATGTTGGAGGGCCTTGAGGGGAAGCCATATGAGGAGCAGCTGAGGTCACTTGGTCTGTTCAGCCTGGAGAAAAGGAGACTGACAGGAGACCTCAGTGCACTCTACAGTTTCCTTGTGAGGGGAAGAGGAGAGGCAGGCACTGATCTCTTCTCCGTGGTGACAGTGACAGGGCCTGAGGGAATGGCCTGAAGCTGTGTCAGGAGTGTTTAATCTGGGTATTAGGAAAAGGTTCTTCACCCAGAGGGTGGCTGGGCACTGGAACAGGCTCCCCAGGGAAGTGGTCACAGCACCAGCCTGACAGAGCTCAAGAAGCATTTGGACAATACTCTCAGGTACATGATGTGATTATTAGGGCTGTTCTGTTCAGGGTCAATAGTTTGACTCAATGATACTTGTGTGTCCCTTCCACCTCAGTCATTCTGTGATTCTGTAGAAAGAATAGCAAGGAGGAAAACAAAATAAAATAGAAAGACATGGTATAAGCAAATCAAAGCTCTGATGTAGTACTTACCATGTTCCAGGAGGAGGCAGTTAATTGAGACAGAGAAATTATTAACTCTGCTTATATGGAAGTACTTAGGTATGTGTTTTTCTTTCTTACTTCCTCTCATCCTTTTTTACAATAGGACGTCCATATAGCACTTGCTGTGTTTTCAGCTAGTTGTTGGTTGCGTGGTAATGTTACATGATTCTGAGAAGTTACTGCTTTCATTGATAATAGTACTGCTCATTATGAGATATTTAAAGATGGTAGATGTGTCTTGTGCTATTTTTCTTTTGTATAGTCATAAATGTCTGAACTTCTGAGACAAATTTTTTACCATCCCTACCCTCACCTACCCAGAACTAAAACTGGAGCAACAGCTTTCTTCCTCTGTGATGGTAGTTCAGCAACATGGTTGAAACCATACTAATTGGAATGAAATTGGTACTTAAGTGTTTATTGAGCATAACTATCCTTGCTCTCCGTAATACCTTTGGGTAATTTTTCTGCTATTTTCATTTTCTAAGAACTCTCATCAGCACAAGAGTGCTCAGCATAAGGAAGAGATGAGCTGCATCTGTCTGTTTACATCTTAGCAGGCCAGAGTCCAACCATCCTAAGGTCACACAGCCCTAATCATTAGAAACATCTTTCTCCCTCAAACTCGTAGAAAAATAGTTTTTTCTCTGAACAGTTACACAGAAAAAAATTTGCATTTTTTCTTACATGACTATTCATAGATCTTACTACAGCTTATAGATCATGTCCTAGTAAACCATATTAAAGGTAGGTTAAGAGTGGTGCCTGGTGGAAAGGGAATATGGCATTTTTGAGTCTACGCAGATGAGCTAACGCCCCAGACATAGGTCAGTGTTCTGACATAGCCACTATGTATTCAAGGTTGAGATGACATGTATTTTAGTCAGCTAAGTAATAGGCCCAGCAAGATGCAGTCTGGGCAACACCCATGAATTCTATCCTCATTACTGTCTTTTTCTTGCTCCGAGCTCTGACAGTGGCTTGTTTAAACATAGTGCTAATCCAAGAGCTTTGTAGAGCAGAGAATCACAATGTTGTGCCCCTCTGTCCTTCACTAGCATTATACTCTTTGCAGTGTGCTGCAAAGCTCCCAGCAGCATTTGTGCTGCATAAAATACATCTGTGCTGAGGAAAATACACCTTGAGGTTCCAACAGTCCGTCTGCCTGAAGGATTCTTATAAATATTGTAGTGGTTTTGAAACAATTTAAATAGTTTTTCTAAAATTTCCTTAATCTTGAGTGTCATTCTTCTCTATGCTTTGTGATTGTCATAATACGCGCAATGCATTTTACATCTTATGTCTTAGGACATAATCACTAAGTCGCCTTTTTGGTTGTTTTCCAGAGGGTCATTGGCTTTCAGAGTGAAGGAAAGAATGCTGTTTTAATTTTAGGTATAGGTTCTATTTCAGGCTTCTCAACTGTAACTGTGTCATTTTAATGGAAACTATATGCACATATCAAAGAAAATCGGTACTTAAATATCTGTTTTGATTGGCTGGATCTCTTTAAATAATTTATATACAACTGTAATCACGATGTTTCTTGTCTGATGAGCTTATATGCTTGATTCAATGATGGGGAAAAAAACCAATAGGCTAAGTTGTTGATAGTAACTCCCAGGGAAAATATTCTATACTGAAGGATTGCTACAGTAAGTATTGAAAGTCTTGAAATGTTTGAAAAATTGAAATTATAAAACCACCCAAGGAAACTATTGTATGTAATCACCATCGTTTTTTCCTCACAGCTTGACTCTATGACAGTTTGATGGGTTTATTGCGGTTGGCATGGATTGCTCTGGCTGAACTAAATGGCACCTATCTCACATGCCCTTGATTGTGCTCAGACTAATCAGATGCTTTTGAAGTGATGGCTTTTGTGTGGTTTTGAGGAATGATGCATTTTAAAAACTGATATATCAAGATATTTTAAAATAAAGGCATTCCAACAAGTCCTGTATTACCTCAGTGAAACTCTACTGGGACCCTACTGGGATCTATCTAGCTCTCTCTTCAGTAAGACAGGGACAAAGATTAAGTTAGTTCTTTGTTATGACAGTATGAGTCTTTGCTGTTTTTAAAAATTGTATATATTGCTTAAAATTACCATCTTATTATAACCAAATTAAATCTAAGTCAGATCTGGAGATTCTTGGCACAAATTCTGTTATAGTAACTAAAATATAATTAGCTTAAATGACAGTTAAATGGAGACTGGGGGATGTATTTTAAAAGTCAGAAATTATACAGCGGGGAATTCTTTTATTAAAGAGGTTTAATGTTAATGTATTTAAAGAAATATTTGTTCTCCATTTTGATCAAAGCTTCTGCTTATAGACAGATAAAGATAGATAAACAGAATGTAGACATTACCCTTTGATAGCTATAACATAAAGCATGTAAAAAAAGAAGGGGTTCCTCTCAGCTACTTCTTGTGAGATAAATTTATTGAATGTCCTTTTTCATTGCCTGGAGGGTAACATATGTAGTCCCTCACAAAGTAAGGGCAATATGATTAGCCATTACTTAGATTAATTATTTTCCATCAATCTATCAGCTTGAGTTGCTAATATTTACATATAATGCACTTAGTGTCTGAAGTTTGTATTATGCATAGTGAGGTGTGATGGAAAATTTGGTTTGCATTGTCGTGTTCTGTAGCAAAATGGTATAATATGCCTTAAATGCTTAGTCTAGTGTAGCTATTAAATATCTCAGGTGATGTAGCATCACCTTGTGGGAAAAACTTCCTGCTTCTCAAGGTAGCATGACACCTTCTTCTGTGATCAGCCTCCTCGATCCTAGTGGAGGTAGGATGAGGTGCTACTGTCCACCCAACCAACACAGATGTCATTGGCATCATTTTCCTTTTCTTTGTCCATAGCATTTAGTCAATTCCATCTCATTGCGTTCAGATGTATCCCCTCTAAAGTGCCTTCTATTTAAACATGTCTGTTTCTCTTCAGGAAATTCATGTCAGGAGTAATTAGAAATTGAATCATCATGAGAGAAATCACTTCTTTTCCCTAAATTCCATTCTTTCTAGAGTCCCTGATGTAACACACAACCCACTTTCATATATTCCCCTTGTACTAATCCCTTGCTTCTCATTTGTTCACTAGAAGTGGAAAAAGTCACAGTCTTGCTTGCTGCTTCTTCAGCCACTCCTCAGTCCCCATAGTCCACACACACACATAGTCCCCATAGTCAAGGCTGTAGTGTTTCCTATTCTTTTTGTTAGATATCCTTTTTGCTGAGAATCTTTAAGGAAGATATGTGTCATGGAAGACTGGACTAAGTCTTCCCTGGGTGGCTGCCTTAGTGTAAATTGCAAGTTAAAATTAAAATATATACTTGTATAGAATATTCAATTAGATTTCAATCTCTCCAGTGCCGGAATATTTCTTTCCCTCTTTGCAATCCCTCTAATTTGCAAAAACCTTAACCTACAGGTGACCTAATCTCTCTGCTCATGTCATTAGAATATTTCCAAATCTCTGCAGATAAGTCAAAATGCAGTGTCTATTCTAGTACTGCCAAATGCTGCCCTTACCAGGTTATCTGTGAATCCATTTTCCCTGCTACTGAGGAGAATTGGTTACATTCTCCCTTGCTAGAGGTCAGATCAGAGTGAATTTTGCTAATTGCTGCTCAGTATCAGAGCTGACAATGGTAAAAATTAAAGAGGCAGACATAAAAAGAGCAAGACACAGTAAGCAGTGAGCAAGTGTCAATGGCAATTATATCTTGGTTCCAGCATCCATTTCATTAAAGGTAATGGATAAAATGGGGCAAGTGTTTAAGGGCTCAAATATGGCAATCACTTATTTCCTTCTCACCCTAAAGATGTGTTACTTGTTTTACTTTCTTTTTCACTTTCCTTTAATTTTTCTTCCAGCTCCCAGTGAATCCTCTTTGAAATATGTTGAGGCCATTTATGGGCCCTGTGTCTTATGTCTGAAACAAAAGCAGAAAGTTTCTTCCATATTGTAGATTAGAGATCATCATCCCAGCCCTCTTTGCCTCAATTAAGATGGCTTTAAAGGTGTGTGTTCATACATAGTTAAGGGAACTGGAATTCCTCCAGAAGGAGATTTCAGCATCAACTTACTTAAGTGCAGGGTTTGTACTCCTAGTGGAATCTGTAGTACTCTGACAGGCATGAGGCTGAGCTAGAAGCAGGGGTGTTACGTACTGAAGTACCAGCAGACACCTTCCTCTTTAAAGGAAAAAAAAAAAAATTTAAAATTCTACTCTCTAAGAAAAATGAGATATTTACTTCTTAGTAAATTAGAGTTAGAGTAGCCCAATACGATATATTATCCTGGAAGTAAGAGTTATAGTAAGGGTTGTGTCTAGCCCTCCAGCATGATGATCCATTTATATTTCTTGGGGGTTTTTGTCAATTATGAAAATGAAGACTGATTTTTTAAAATAGTATGCCCTGAGAATTCAGTGTCATCAGATGATACCAGGGTTGAAGGTCCTAGGCACAAGCTTTCATTATCTCTGCCTAAAACTATTTAAATTTCTCTGGTATTCAGAATAGTTCTCACTAGTGAGGAATTAAAAATCCAGAATACAAAAGAAAATCACAACTACAAGTATAAGTTGCTTTTCCATGGATGAAGAAGCAATACATGCAGGCTTATATGACACCTCTTCTATAGAATAGAAAGATCCACCTTAATTTAAGTTTGCATTTTGTCAGAAGTGAAGAAGAAATATAAATTAAATATTCTATTATTATTCACCAGTGGATTCTGGACAATACAGATGCTTTTACAGCATTGTTTTCCATTGTAAACTCTTATAATATTTTTGTCATCTGATTTGAAATCTTCCAGTCTAAGAGATCTTTACCCGTAGCTGACTGATCCACATTGTGATGTATTTCAGTGTATGACATATACTTTCTTTTGGTTAAAGTAGTTGAATTATTAGCCATTGCCATTGAATGGTGGCCTGCAGGAGTGTTTATTTTACCCTTAAATTATTTGCTGAAAAGCAAATTATGCTAAAAAGAAGTTTCAACCAGAACTGCAGCATTTGTACACTTCTGATAGATATATTTTGTTATGAAAATATGAGTTCAGATCTCATTCTTCATAAGTTTAGGAACATAATCTGACTGATACTTAAGCATTTAAAAATTTCATCAAATCAGCTCCTCCCATCTGCCCAAAATGTTGTTTCTGTCAGTAGTTTCTCTTCCTTTTCACTTTCTATTACCTCTCTCCTTTGCATGCTTCACTAGTTTCTTATTTGTTTATATCTACATCTAGATATCTTATCTTTGACACTGAAGTTCAGTCAACTCCCAATTATTTATTTGAGTGCCAGATTGAGCATAAGAGAGATAGAGAGCTGTCTCCTTGCACAGCTGGTTCAGGATCAGCAGAGCTTATTAAGTGCTGAGCCTGCATCGTGGGGGTGTAAATGCTTGGCTCCCAAGACCATCACAGCTGGGTTTGGTTCTGCAAGCAAGGTACAGAAACTTCCAACTACTGCAGGGATAAACTGGGCTCTTGCCACATTCATAAAACCCAGTACAATGCTGTTCATGCTGGCCTTGGCTGACTCCAATAACCTTTGTTTGCCTTGTCTCTGTCATTCCCATTATTTTCTATATTTTCTGTTATTTAGGATGTTTCAGCTCCCATTACCGAAAACTTCTTTCCTTTCTCCTCTTATTCCATGTTGTTCTTTTTCTATGTGTATTTTATTTATATCTGAGCTTTATATACTGCATTATGTATTCTGTCAGGGCTTCTCCTTGTATCTTCCTGTTTTTCCATACTTTATCAGGATGGTCTCACCAACATCTTAAATCATACCTAAGCTTCTCAGTATGATGTCTTTGACTAATAGGATTGTAAGTGCCATGGTAAGGAGGATCTAGTCATTTCTATTTATACAGCACATTCTTATGGTATTTTATGTTTAATAGAGCATATTCTGCCTCTATTGCCCTGCCTCTCCCAAAGAAGGAAAGATAGTAATAGGAAAACAAAATCAGATTAGGATTCTCTGTAGAGTTTTATCTCCCCCTGAAATTTTCATAGTGCTTAGAATGCCATTTCTTCTTACTTGTATGGTATTTTATTCTTCTTTGTACTTTTTGGCTTGGTTTAGAACCAGAAGCAAAATTGCATCCGGTACAGATCAACTGTTACAGACTGCAAGTCTGCCTCACTACCTCCAGAGTTTACTTTTTTCTGAGTTAGAAGTGCTGACATTTTAATGAAATATCCTGTTTTGATTGTGTATGAGGATCCAAGCGGATTAAATTAACATATAAACATATGTGTGCTTGTCATACTGGAGTGACTTACCAACTTGCCTGTAATATCACCTTTCCTTAAAAGAGTGAATAAGCTCAGTAGTTTAAGTAAAATGTTGTGTAGTTTTTTTCCTACATTATAATAATTTGAGCTTAGGAAACATTTGGTATTGCACTTTATTATGATCATTCATTCTTTATGAAATCACCAAAGAAGCCAGTGTACAGATGCAATACAACCATGTATCATCTGAATGCAACATCCTGCTTGTACATGGTGTAATGACCTTTCATTGACTTTATTGCTGGACAGATTTACAGTTGTTAAGGTTTAATTTCACACATTTAGGTTTCAGCAAAATCATTACTGTCATGATGATTACAAGTAGTTATGGTAATAAGGTGGCTCCAGCATACCATTGAAAAACTACTCCAAGGATGGTCAAAGTCAGCTACTTCTAACAACCAAAAGAATCAGTTTCTGGTTGTTCATTACAAGTTTAAAAATGCTATCTTCTGTATGTTTTTATATCCAGCTGAAATTGGCAAGTTCAATGCAAACTAATTAACTTTTTTCAAGGTTGTTTAATGAAGAAAAGTGATATCTTGATGGTTGCCCTTGTTGTGTATTGTGTTTGCTCATTACCTGCAACCATGAGTGTCACACCAGTGAAATGGTAAAGTAATAACAAGATCTGGATCTATCCTATTTTAATGCTGCAGTAAGTACAAATGCATCATCAAATGAACACATTTGAGATATCTATATGGCACACAGCTCTAGATCAGAGGTTCTGATTTGCCAGTTTGAAAATAGCTCAGCTTAGCAGGGACTGAGGCTTGTTACGTGGTGATTCTTGTGTGAATTACTTAATTCACTTCCTAATTGACAGGTTGTTATATCCACAAAAGCTAATGCCACTCTAGCTTGCACTATTGGTAGAAACAGTGAGCACTGAATGGGGTATATAGACTACACTGCTGTCCTACTGCCACAAATAGTAGTTCAATGGCAGCAATTATGTGTGCCAGTGGGAAGTTGGGGTCGCTTTTTTCTAATGAGAACAATGCAAGGCTCAGGATTTGAGGGACGTCCATTTGGCACCTTTCACAGAAGCAAAATGCATTTCAAAAATAAAGAAAAATCTATTAGAAGTATGATTTGTCATACTGAATCACCATATGTTTGCATGTAGCAAGTAAATATTCTCATAGTTCTCTAAAGGATAAGGTTTTTAATCTATTTTAATGATATTCAGAGCTTTCCCAGGGGTCAAGAGGGCTTCTGAGTATAAAATAATGTAGCATGCATTTATTGTATTTACATATACTAATATATAAAATAAATCTTTTGTTATTTGTACTACTCTCTCAATATATACTGCAGCTCAAGCAGAATATCTTGTATACTAAATTGTGATACAAATTTGGGGATCTTTTATTAAGCAGGGGACTATATCAGTAAACCTATACAGCACTAGTATAGAGTGAATAAAAAAAGCAGTTACACAGGAGTTGGATTTTTCATATGCTAGCAATTCTTGTTGGTAGATGCTGACAATTTTGACCAAAAACAGAGGGGAAGGGAACAGAGAGAGACTGAAACTTAGAGGAAGGAAGAGGTGGGAGAGAGGGAAGAAGAAAGGAAACACAGAAGGAAGGGAGGGAGGGGGACTCTTTCACATTTAAAATAGCTTCAGGGTCCTGTCCTTCCTAAATAACAAATAAAGGTTTAGCCTTAGATTTTTTTTTCCCAGGGGTTCTCTTTTACTGCTTTACTTGACAGATTAATTGCTTTATCTGGTATTCATATCTATCCCAAACCAGTAAGCTATTGATGGTTCATGTCTTTACAGTGAAAACTACTAGGAGAATAAAGCAAAATAGCTATTAGAGATTGCTAAATAGCAATATTTGATATTTAGTTACTGTTATTGGATAAATTCAGAGGGCCATGAAATTATCCTAAAACACACAGCAAATCTGAAGTAATATATGTGACATTACTGCACTTCTTGGTGTTTACTTCTTATCCTAAGCCTAGCAGTAACAGGAGATACAGATCTTCGAGTATTCTATTCTCCTGCTATTGCAAATATTCTAGGTTATGGTACAGGTTCAAATAAGCATGCTTCTCCCATGAAAGCATTCCTCTCTCTCACAACTGAGCTACTGAGAATTCAGCCTTTTGTAGACTAAGAAACCCGTTGGATCAAAGTTTTGGTTTTACTCAGCTCTCGGAAGTAAGTGATGATTTTTAAATGCTGATGATGAATTGGAAAAATTCCCATGCTCTTTTTTTGAAGACAAGCCATGGTCCTTGTTTAGGTATATTTTCATTTGTGATTTAAGGAAAACTATTTCCAAGTTTTTGTGCCTTAAAATTTGTCTAATACTTATTCTGATGAGCATTTTTAAGGTTGTGGGAGGAAGTGGCAGTGAGCTGGAAGATCTAGATTAACTCTAATTTAGCATGCCTCATTTATATTTTAAGACAGAATTGGATGAAATATTCCAAAAGTAGATATACATAGTGTTTCTAAAGACTGGGGCTTGCAACACTGGTCCAGTCTAAGCACAGATTCCCAATACTCCCTGAAGATGAAAGAAACGTGCACAGACACACACAGACCCGGACCTCACCCCTGACCCCTGCCATGTCACCACTCCTGCCGTGGTGGTGACTTCAGCAGTACTTCTGAAGGGTCTGTGCCCTTTCTGAGTAAAGCACTTAAAGCACATTTTGAGCCCTGTTGGTTGGTCATTTTGCTGTTCCTTCCCATGGGTTTTGAGAGAGGAAATGAACAACAGTGGCCATGTCGAGTTGCTGCTAACTCGTGTCTTCTCCCACTGCTCTCGTCTCCTTAGAGGGGACAAGCAGGATTGGCTAAGGTAAAGTAATTTATATGTTATGTGCCAGGTATTCTGATTTCTTCTTCCCTGGTATCATCCCGTGCCTCATCATGGATCCTCTGTATCACTTCAGCTCCTCAATTTCCAATTCTACTCTATCAGTCTCCTCAAGCCAGCGTCAGCCCACTTACTTTCCCTCTCCAAATGCTATATTCCAGCCTCAGTGGCAGCTCTCTCATTTTTATGATTTTATTTATTGGACAAGAGAAATAGGAAATACTTTATTTTTCTTAGATCTACAGGGAGTTTCTTTTCATTCAGGTATCATTAACTAAGAGGCCAATTTATAATGTAGCCTCTTCTGAAAATGTTAGCATCCTTGTATCACATGTTGCACAGTGTGACAGGAAGGAAAGAGGAAAAAAACCCTGAATACTAGCATCAGAGTGGAACACTGTGGAAATGGGATTATTTTCATCAATTCATGGTTGTTTGATTTAAAAGCTAGGAGACAAAGAAGTTGTGAAATTGTGCTTTGCTGACACCCAGGAGGAAAATGGACCTTAAAAAAAAAAAAAGACAGTTCAGGTTGTGAAAATACTTGGATCATCTAAAAATAAGAAAATAAGAATAAGCCATGTAAAAAAAAATCCTAGCCATATTATTGCTTAGTAGATTAATAGCTATCTGACCATAAAGTTCTTATACTATGCAGTTTGAGGAGCATGCTTACAGTTAGACAATAAAGAAATGATTTTATTTTGGCTGGTAGTGAGATCAGAGCTGAACAAAGTACACTCTAAACTTCAATATCTGTTAAATTACTGCCACACTTTTTGATGTGTAAGTTGTTTAAGTATTTTATCTGTATTTCATGCTCAGAACTGCGAGTTAAATGTCCTATATCTCATTTTAGTAAAAACAAAAGTATGGAGGAACAACTTAACCTCAATTTTAAATTGGAACCTGTGTCTTTAATAGGGATAGGGCTATAAAATTGTAGGTCTTCATTTGCTTCCCTGTAGTCACAAGCTAGTTGTTGTGTTGTACTATGAAACTGTAATGCACTGTATCTTCAATAAGGTATGACTAGGATGTTCAGAAGAAAGAGAAGAAACAGTTTATCCATGTAATTTTGGGACTGTTTCCTCCAGGAAGTACTTAGGCTATGGTATTTGGAGTTTTAAGAGCAATCAAACAATATAATGTGGCAATGAGCCCCCATTCCCTCAGTTGTCCCCACGTTTTATCAGCGAGAGCCTCAGGATGATGGAGTTTCTTGCACAGTTATGTATTTTCTGTATGCAAACAATTCTTCAGATCACAACATGTGCAACCACAATATTGTTTGGCCAGTGAGTACATGAGCTGTTGCTCTTAGGCAACCAACTTGCTCTTCAATTAATTGTAGCTTTAGGTTTGTTAACTATTTGACTGGCTTAAGTAGTAACAATTTGTCCACAAAAATTTATTAATACAAAAAGCCTCCACCATTCAACACTTTACATTTTAATAAACAAAGACCCATCTGTGCCAGCTCTCCAGCTTTCATATACATAATTTTTTGCAGGTTTTTTCAGCGTTTCTATAAGAACTGTAGACTAATGAGGCCAGAGATTGGGCCTACACAACCCCCAAGTGCAAAATAACAGTATTAAAAGGGCCTAGATTAATATACTGAATTGAAAGGAATTGGAAGAAAAGACCCACGCTCCTTAAGGAAAATATTGGCTGCTTATAACTTAAAATGAACAGTTACTGTGCTGCAATTACAATACTTTTTAGCAGACAAAAATATTTTCCGTATACGATCTCAAGAATTTCACATTTGCCTTTTCAGTACTTAATTTAAATGTACTTAAGATACATGAGATCTTATGGCACACTACATTTTATAAAGCCTTTTTGACTTATTTTGCAAGACAAGATAAAATTTAGTATTTCATTGGGAAAATGCTGCAAAAGTAAAAAATGAATATGATGATGACTATGATTCTCCCTGCATATTCACAAATGTGAGAATTTTTCCTATCAGTGCATAGTAAAGACTTAAATTTTGTCAAGTCTCACTCCTTGAAAAAGTGCATTTGATACCAACTGCATTAAACATAAGTTGATTTTTCATGTAGATGGCCTTGAGAAAATAGAATATCATCTAGCATATTGCAATTTTGAAATACTTTCAACCTTTGTGTTTATAGCTTTTAATATTTGTAACTCCCAAGAATTTTAAGAAGTGAAGCTCATTACATATTACCTATATTTCAGTGGAACCTGCAGGACTGTCATAACCACTGAATTCAGTCTCAGGTTCTACATGTCTAATATTCTTACCTCTTCTGGTTTAAGTTCATAAACCATAATCTCATGTGTAATTTAAATCCGTGTTTTCTGGAAGTTCATAAATATGTATTTGATGCAAGGGATAGACCAGAACTCAATCCCAAGATGCTGTTCGGGCTAAGTGGAATCTCCTTAGGAACCGCTTCAAAGATCAATTCCTCTTGTCCATAAAAAATAAGTTTAAATTGTCTTCTATGAACCTGCTGTTAGCAATTGTACTGTTACATTATGTATGATTCTTTGACTGCTCATTGCTTCAACAAACTGCACAGTGCTCCATTAGTGATTTTCAATTTCATGCTAAGCTTTGCAATTTATTAGTGTTGTTTAGGCTAATGTACTATTATTTTGCATATTTTATATCATATTTCATTTGCTATTCATATGACCTAACAGTTAAGTATTGGGGATCAATAAGCCCTCTAAATGTTGTGGTGTTCATATTAGGAAAAAAAGGAAAATCATGCAGGCAGTCCAATACATAGTCAATTAGGATGAAGCTGGGTTTTTTTAGCAATTAACAGGTTTCCTTCCAGTTTGCTTACAGATTTGACTGCAGGTTTCCAAACAATGGCATAATGGCCAGATGCACTTACTCAGGAAAATAATTTGGTTTAGTAATGATCCCTTAATTGTAGATACCTGGACCATGTTCATGTGGATTCTTTGCCAGTATGCTGTCTCTCTGTATTTAAATACCAAGATTAAATTCAGCTTAAATACCACCTACTTCCAAGAAGCAGGTGCAGTTCCACATTTATTTTGATCTTGATTTTGTCTTTCCCAGGGCTGTGCACTGATTCAGAAAGAGGAATATTTAGTATTAGTCTTAGCAACGCATACTCCTCCCTCCAAAGCTTTTTAAAACTTAAAATTTTTGTGCACTCTGTTGACATATGTAGTAGGAAAGCAGGAAAAATCAACAGGCATCAATTCAAATTTTCAAATTAGTTTACTTCAAAACTTTTGGCATTCCTTTTTTTAAAATGCAGAAAAAATGAAGAAAGCAGTACAGCGACAAAAATAGATTTTTGAAAGTATTAATGATGTGATTTGACATGGAAACATAAGTACATAAACATATGTCAGGTTTGCTAAAATATTAATGCTAGCAAGGAACAAAGTATCAAGTATCTCACTGGTACATTACAAATAGGGAGTAGAACTTAAATTTGGACTGCTCCTGAGGATATGGATCAAGGCACTAATGACTGCTCAGTAAATATTATAGTAGAATCAGCATATAAAAGAGTTATAAAGTATTGATATTCCTGTTTTCCCTTTGAACATTTGCCTTTTGTATAAAATTTATCATATATAGTTTTCCAACACTGATCCAAAGCTACAAGATTTTTTTTTAAAAGGCAAGATAGATATTAGTTGGTAAGCAGTAGTTAATCTTACAAGGTTCTATTACTTTCTGTGGTTTAGATATTACATCTCAAATGCTAAAAATTCTAGGATTTTTGTTCATATTCAGTAAAGAAAAAAATTAAAACCTAGTTTCATATAGAAACTTTGCATTTTCTCCACAATTTCAGCATGACCTGTAAGTAATTTTTGGATAAAATTTTTTAAAACATGAAAACTGACTTTATTATTTTCATTTTTGAAATCTCTACATTTATAATTGAAATCCAACATGCTTACCTTCAACCTAAGCAAATGTTTTCCCAAAATCAGTCTGTTCATTGATTTCCAAAACTCATGTTACAAAGGAAACCTGAAATTGGTTTGAAGGTCGAGGATTAGCAGAAGGCAGATTTAACTTCTTTTTGGAACCACTGAGTGCCAGATTCTGTGCCTGAATTCTTTGGGGTCCTTTTGTCTCCAGCTGTGGGCAACCAACACAGCCAGACAGCCCCAGAGGCAAGATCTGCAAAATCCCACTTACTAAACCAGTCTCCATGGGACTGATAAGAAATAAGGCCTTTTCCTCAAAATTCCGCGTATCCACAAAGTATTTCTGGTTGGGCACTTCATCACATTCGAATTAAATTGAGTCTAGCTGTGTCAGGTCAGGCTTGTGTACACACAGAATTAGAATTATAGCTATAGATAAGCCCAGCATCTTCAAAGCTGTAATTGGAAAGTTCATTAGTTGTTAATTTATAGGCATTTTAGTACTGGACTTTCCAGATCCATACCTTTCCCGTGCTGGTATATTGAAATGCAACAGGTACACAATGACATCAGTAGTAAAATCTCAAACTACTTTCCCTTATATCCCTGGCTTCCCCATGTAGACAGCCAGTCAAGAACTTCTTGGCACATCAGTGGCTTCTTTCTCTGTCAACATATGGAGAAGATAGAGCTGCTTTCTACATTCCCCTCTGACACACGCAGCCCTCGTTGTACCCATCTGGGTCTGCTGTTACTCCTCATCCGGCACCTAGCACATTTCTTTCCCAGGGCCAATGCAGGGAAAGCAGTGATGCATCACCGTGTGCCAAAACTCCTTCATGACAGCTAACGAGAGCACAAGTTTCCTTCATAAGGACAGGTTTTCTCATGTCATGGTCTAAACCAAGATGCCACGACAGCATAAAGAGAATTAACATCATATTTCTAAAATGAAATACTTTCTCAAAATCTGTGAATAGCAGCAAGAGCTGCAGCTTTGTCAGACTACAGAAAGGCTTACAAGTGATATGGCAATCACAATAATTGCATTTGCAATAAATTCCCGGTCTAAACAAGGCATAGTTAAACTTCCATAAATATTTAGACATTTATCCAGGTCTGTAGTGATTAAAGATCCACTTTAAAGGATTATTTTGGTTGTTTGCTTTCCTTTTTGCTGGAAAATGTACACGTACATATGACAGTGGTCAAACAGATATAGACCATTAATGAAAAAGTAAAGCAGGCATCTGTGCTGAGAGATAAATGGTTGTGGTTCACAGCACTAACAATCTCTGCTGATGCAGCTGGTAGAGATCGTAAACCCCATGATGAAAATATCTCCATATCCATATTATGATGCTCTGAAGCACTGCAGGCACAGATGGCAGAACTTGTAAGTTCTTTCAGAAACATAGTTATGGTTCACAACATTTTCAGATTCTTCTGAAAGAGCAAATATAGCTTGTAAGCCCTGAGGAGAAGTTGATGGCACTTAGAGACTATGCCAGTTCAGGTGGCAGACCTCGTAGACATTGGGAGAAAAAATAACTGTGATTCACAATGCCTGTCAGAGAAGTGCTAGCATTTGCAAGCTCTGATGACGCAGTCGGCAAAGCAGAGTCTTGGCATGTTTATTTCAGGATGACATCTGAAAAAACATGGGGGAAAAAAGCCCCCATCATGCAGCAAAGTGCCTTGTATTTCTGGTTAGACATCTCAGGTAGATAAAAGATTAAACCAGTCTTCTTAGAATTTCATCTGTCAGTCCTAGGCAGTCTCATTAGTTCTTCTTGTACATTTAACAAGACGTTCAGTACAAAACTACACAGAAGAGCTTTATTATGTTACGCAAAATGGCAAGTTACATGAGCTGTAAATGAAAGAATAGTGCCCTGTATTTAGGTGTTTTCATCTAAATATTTTGTTTAGAGATAAATACATGGATATTTGCGTACATTTGGGGGAAAAAAGGGCCACATCAAATGCCATTTATTTCTTTGAGAATTATTCAGAAGACTTCTATTGACTTCATTGACTTCATTGTGAATCACATAGCATCTGTAATGAAATGGCCTGTAACTTTAAAAATATGTAACTTTTCCACACTTAGACATTTCATCTTTCGCAGCAGTCCTACAATCATTTTTTTCTTAGTTATTGAGGTAATATTTTTATATTAATAGATACTTAAAACTATAGTGATTAAGAAATGTATTTGAGTCACCAGTACTTGCTGGCTTGTAAAGCAAGTCCAGAAGACTACTGAAGGCAGAAATGAGAAAAACCACTTCATAAACAGGGAAAGCCTCTGAGATGTGCAGTATTTCTCTGCCAGCAGCCTTCACTTCTTGAGTGTTACCCAAGAGCAGATGCCTACCAGTTGGAAGCAGGAAGTGTATGTGATGTGAGAAGAGTACTTTTGATAATTTGGTGTACTTGAGTACCTAGAGAGATATGAAAATTAAGTACCTGTGACTTAACAAGTGCTCCTTGCCATGCTAAAAGAAATAATCTAATTAAATTATTCACAATATATGCATAATACTTTTCATGTGTTTCTATGTTTATTTAAAATATACATAAATGCCCATATGGACCAGTGGTATTGAGCACTGATCTTCAACTAATAGGAGTACACAAGGGGATATTATGAATTTTTTCAGATTTTCTGTTGTGTTTGGAGAACAGTATCTGGATTATTCAAATCCCTTCTTGTGGCTAAAAATAGATTGAAAATAAAAGTAATTTCAACCATTTTTTTTAAAGTAACTGAATGCTTAGTCACAATAATACTGAAATATAAAAAAAGCCAAAAAAAAATCCAAAACACACCCTCCAAGGAACCAACCTCAAACACCAAAACAATAAATAAATGAAATGGAAAGACAAAATATGTTCTCTAGAGGTGGAAAGATTAAAGTGCGAGAAAGTAGGCCACAACTAGTACGGGCAAGTATTGCCACAATACCAAAAGAAATAATTTTAGAGTTCAAAATGTATTTCTAAACTTTAAATCAAATCCTGTTGTCAGACAAATTGAAAATTTTGAAGGATGAATGTGAAAATCTTTGTAGAAAAATCTATGTTGAAAATAATTTCATTTCAATTTTCTAAAAGACATTATTTTCTATCTTAGATGGAAATATAATTTTAAAATTTTTTCAGCACTGACTCAAGATTCATTATTATTATACAGTTTATATGTTGTTAGGAAAATATTGTGAAAGTTAAGATGCATTTTATCCTTTCATCATCAGTTTTGCTGGCTTATTTTCAAATGTTTAAGTGATAATGTGACAAAAAGCTTGGCAGATACAACCTTCCATATTTACATTCTGGTGATAAAATTCTGGCCATGTTCACAGGCATAGTTGTTTAGAGCACATACTGGTCTTTATCTGTGTATTTCACAGAGCATGAAGTAGGATAACCTCTTTTCCACTTCTTCCAGTAGAAATCTAGTTTTAGATTCCATACAAATCTAAAAGTAGTGTCTTTCTGGGCTTGAAGGAAAGGAAATACAGCCACTGGTATTGGGGTTTTGTGTAACACATCCAAAACCCAGTTTGAAGTACATTTCTTAGTCCTTTTCTATTTGACTAGAAAACTCAAATGCAGAACAGAACAAACTGAAGCAGGAAGGAATTGTGACAGAGTTTAATCTCTATTGCTATTTTTAACAATATTGTGTGATATGAATGAACTGATAGGACAGTAAATGCATTAGTAGTATCTAAATGCTTGTCCTATGCACAGGTTTTGCTGCCAGATAATTATGGCTTTGCATTCATTTTCTGAAAGATACTCCTGTGCTTTAATTTCTGCTCTCAAATAACATTTCTTCATATATTATTCTCATATTGTAATATTATTAAGGGCTAGAGACAAATAAAAAGATGTTTTAATTCCCTTCTCCAGTAAAATATATTCACATATCATTTTCATATGAATGTGACATCTTATTAAGAGCCAATAAAAAAATATTGACATTATTTCCCAAGGCAGTGTTCAGGATTCATGAAAGTTTCAGTTGAGATAGTATATAATATTTCTCAAGTATAGCTCAAGTACTAATTAATATATTTTTGCAAAAGCCATGTGAGCATATTAAGTAAATATTGTTTTCTTTTTCTCATATATGTGGAAATTGAGGTACAGCAAGGTTAAATGGCACGTGTAATGCATAATCAAAACATTTAAGTCAAATTGTTGCAACGTATTTCCAAACATTCCTTTGATGCTCCAGAGGAAACGTTTGTGAATGGAAATGCCTCTTGTTACTGAGTCCTCTTTCTGTGATAGTCTCTACCCTCAGCTCTAAGAGATCTCCAGGGGAAAAGATTAATTAGGTTTCAATTATGCTACAGAAAAATATGCTTTACATACTTATCATCTGAAAAGCATTGTGGTTTTTCTCTAATGTGTTTAAAAATTCAGAAATATTTTTAAAAGCCACTTAAAAAGTCAAGCCAAACTCAGACTAATGGAACATGGTGTCATCCTTGAAAGTGATGTATTCTCTATTCTTCCAGACATTCCTGTATGATATTGTTTGAATTTTCTGTGGATCATTATTGAAATTTTTCTAGGAGATTAATCAAACCAGTTGATGGATGTAGAGGATAATT
The DNA here is from genome assembly GCA_013396995.1 of Dicaeum eximium. Taxonomy (NCBI): domain Eukaryota; kingdom Metazoa; phylum Chordata; class Aves; order Passeriformes; family Dicaeidae; genus Dicaeum; species Dicaeum eximium. The sequence goes on along the minus strand of VWZP01008835.1, from coordinate 3,241,375 downwards.
CTTGCAGCTTTGCATGGCTTTTTAAAAGAAGCAAGCTTCCAACCTGAAACATTAGGAAAGCATCCACAATTTTTCTTGGTTCTATGTATAAAAGTTGCAGTTTGTCTCAATGTTTTATTAGCACTTGCATTTTCTCACAAACGTCTGATATTCTGGTCTTTTTCTCAGGAAAAAATTTAACTTCTAGGCATTTCAAGTATATATTGTTAATTTTAGGACATTAAAGCAAGGTTACAGACAGGATGCTTTTGAATTTTTTTTGTTGGAATTTCAGTTTATCAGTGTTATGTTTTTTAATAAAATAAGTGTTTGGAGATCAGTTTGAAACATCCTCTCTTAAGTCCTCTCTTCAGTAGAACCTGTGAAACAGGAGCAAATAGAAAAATTTTTAGGATTACCTTAAAAAAAGGTTAATTGAGTAAAACAGCATTGTAATACTTTTGTGGGGGTTTATTCTATCTATCACTGAAGAATGCACCCAGAGTTTACTAGACTGACTAAGCATCTATAGTTTGGGCTTTTTCAAAATTCTGCACCAGGCCTGGCTGATCTTTTGTTCCCCAAACAAACACATTTATTTATCTGTTCTCCTTGTGGCTTGAAGCTCTTCTCCTTCAACAATTTCATGTCTCTGTTATTCACCTTACCCAAGGGCTCACATCAAGATTTTCAGGTTCATCTGATATGCCTGACATTATTGGAATCTTAAATTATTGTTCAAGTGAGTGCTGAAGTTCAAAACCTTTCAATCTCTTAGAGGGGTCAACACACTGGTATGTAAAACCAGTGCATATACATTGAGTGGTTTTGATTTGTTTTAAGTAGATCTCTAATCTCTGCAGATAATGAGTGTGTATTTGTCACAGAAATCCAGTTCCAGCCCAGATCACAAGATGTTAGTGACAAATTTTTTTTTCCATCATAAAGAAGAGAAAGACATTTGTTATGTCTTTATTAAATCATAGGCTTCTTTACTTTAATAGTCAGTATTAAGTGTCTTTTTCATTTCCAAGCAGTATAAAATCATTGACAGAGGAACTTTAATCTTTAATAGAAACAATACATTCCTTTTTAAAAAAAAAAATCTGTGTTAAATTTTGTTATCAATAACCTCTTCCGGAAAGGGGTGAATAATCTAAAGACCAGATAAAATAAATAAGTAAAAGATTCCCAGGAAGAGTTGTGTGAAATAAATAGTCCCTGAAAGAGAGGCAAGTTGTGAACATTTGGGACCTTTTGGTTATGCAGGTCATTATCTGGAGCTATAGTACAGAGGTCAGCCAATTTAAATAGAGCTTTATGAAGGCTGTCTAAGAGCTTAAAAAGATTAAGTACACTAAAACTCCTGGAATACTACAGAATGTTCAATGAAGAAAGTTTCACCAGTGGCAGCACTGAATTCATTTGCAAAGCATTGCAGCTCCTTCAATTTTACAAAAAATTTGAGAGAATAGAATAGAATAGAATAGAATAGAATAGAATAGAATAGAATAGAATAGAATAGAATAGAATAGAATAGAATACAATACAATACAATACAATACAATACAATACAATACAATACAATACAATACAATACAATACAATACAATACAATACAATACAATACAATACAATACATCCTTTCACTTGGAAGGGATCTACAATGATCATCTGACCCAAATGCCTGCCCATTTCAGGCATATGTGAAGTACTTTAATTTGCTTTTTTTTCATTAAAAAGTCTCCACACTCACCAATGAAAACATCCAGCTAAGATTGGTGCTGCTCCTAACAGTACTGGACCTGTTTCCTTTACACAGAGCCCTATCTATTTTTATTGCAGCAAGTTCAGAATTTCTATTAATTGCTAAGAGAGCTGATCTTTGTATTCTTGTTAAACTCTATAACACTTCCCCTTCCAGGAAATATAATTAACCCCTTCTGCACCCATCACCCTGAGTGTAAAACCCTTCCCTGCCAAAATGCTTTCCGAACTGTAAATTCCTCAAATTGCATGGTGGCCGGTTCACTCTTTAAATTTCTGGAAAATTTGCTGAATTTTCTATAGAATTTTAGCATGTGTGAATCCTGAACAAAATTCAAATCATAAAAAGCTTTATTTTATGCAGTTAAATCCTATTGCTAGAATTCAGCCTGCCTCCCTGCATCACTGGGGTTCCCTATCTACTTCTACCCATGACCCAAAAAACAGTTCTTCCTTTTATTGTCTGGAGATAGGCAGAACAAAGTAATACAATTTTTAGCTACTCTTCCAAAACTTGTTTATGTTTTATAAATTTTTAGTCTTTGTGTTAACAACAGGACTTGTTATGTCCTGTCCCTTCCAATTTGCCACTTCCCTTTTATCATTTGGACTTCTTAAGGTCACCTCTTATATGAGTGAGCCAAAAAATGTAATTGAATTTATACAGTATGAAAAAGACATGACAACAAGATAGGATATATTGTGAATCTGCATATAGAGTTATTTTAAATGTGTTATCTTCAGCTGTAAGAAGTATTAAAAATATATCTATACTTGTAAATATTTGTTTAAAACCTTGCAACTCTTAAGTAAAATCATAGAAAAGTTTTCCTCATTTTAGCCAGAAAACATTTGAGAAAATTGCTTTGTAGTATCTGTCTATTTTCCCATTGCTTCAAGTTCAGAAAAAGCATTCGTTTTTCTTTAATTTTGAATTCATGCTGAAGTTTTTGGAATAGTGCAGTGAAATTGAGCCCACAGAATGGTATGTATTTTGTGGAAATGGCACAGCTCAGAAACTACAGATCAAAGCAAGATACTCTTTTTTATATTAAATGTGAACCTGCCATTTGGATATTAAAAATGAAAAAGAGAGGAAGACAGTTCTGGGGATGAGCTTAGCTATATCAGGTCACTGTTACAATATTTTTAGTATTGTTCAGGTCAGCAAAATCCTCTGCTGTTGCAAAAGACCTTCTACAAAGCCAAATATCATAAAAATTCTGTGGAAAACAAAGACAGGTGTTGAGTCCATCTGCTTTAGGTATCTAATTTAAGGGGGGTGTGTGTGAGTTAGCCTCACCAAGCTCTGTGCAGTCAGTGCAGAGAGGGAGGCTGCTCCAGCAGCTCATTCCAGTGCTCATACTCAGCGCTGTGCGGTGGCACAGCCTGGCTCTTCCTAGGCTGCCTGCAGAACTTGGCTCCCAGTTAGAGACCTGAAGTTAAATGCATAAATTAGACATTGTGAATACCAAAAAGACTACTTTCTGACTTACTTCATATCCATGTTGTATATCTACGTATTTTAGCCCTTTACAGACATAAAAGTAACTGTGGCAATTCAGAGATCATTTTGTCATTAGTGTTTTTGTACAGAAAAAGGCAGGTCATTAGAGAATGTTTTTCAAATACTGGGTGCTTTCATGTATGGCATCTTTCTCTTGTGCTAACAAAATAAAAACCAAACCAAAAATCACTGAGCTATGGTAGATACTTAATAACACAGGAGGAGGAAATAGGCATATTTTTGAAGCATCTAGTGGAGTTAGTATGAGTTTCCTTGACAGATTGCTTTACACAGCAAGTTATTTTGTTTCAGACCACACTGGCAAATTATGATGAACCATCTGATGAGAAATTTTTCATTTAAGTGTTCCAATGAAAATATCACCTTTTTCTATGCAAAATTTTTGTCAAATTTTATATTACAGTCCTGGCTGATCTTTAAATGCTCAGAGCATGGTATAGGTTATTTTACTTATGAATCCTTATGCAGATTATTCATAAGGAATATTCTTAGAAATGCATTTTAAAATCACAGCATGTACTTCTGTCCCTCAGTTATCCAAGCTGTGTAGCATCAGGAATACTACCTTGATAAATTACTGATGGCATAATGGTTATGGAAATGGTCACTGACTGATCATCAGTCACAGTTTATTTCATATCAGTGTCTCTAATTTGCAGCATGAATCAAAGCTCTTTAGAATGGCACAGCTCTTCCTAAAAAACTTCTTCTGAAGAGCATTACAGCCTTGTTGAGCATCATCTGCTGTGATGGAAACACCGCAAGGCAACGTGGCCTCAGGCAGCCTAGGGCATTCCAAAGATCCCTGGGCTGTCACACACTTATAGGAAAACTATTGGCAAAACACATTAATTTAGAAACCTACAAATGTGCCAAATGCAAAGTGTCTCTTTGGACACAGAGAATATCTTTGTTTTTTCTTTTTTTGTCCCATCCATTTAGCAATAAATGATAGTGTGTGAATCTAATTTGCTTTTAAATTGCAAGTAAATTGTGAATTTACTTGCTGAATCATGACATAATGGTCTTTTATATCTATCAAACAATTTCTGTAAGAGGAAATATGATTTGTACATTTTTGTGGAGGCAATGTAGTGTTTCATTATTTCTTTCCAACATATTTAATAATTGTAGTAATTTTAGGTAAGTGAACCCCAAGTAAATGACTCCCAGTGGTATTATTGCTTACTATTTTTCTAATTTCTAGTTCTTTGCCATTTGCGAAGGATTATCTACATATGAAACAATGAATAAATACCCCATGGAAAGATTTTCTTTTAAATGGAGGTTAGGGGGGCTTAAGGCCTCATTTTCTTCTTATGTGCTACTTGAATTCAGCTGCTGTGGACCCTCTCCAGCTGATTTTCAGAATTAGTTTTGGAGAAAAACTCTTTTTTTCTTTTTTTTATTTTAAAGAAGATGATGCTATTTCACTGTAACAGATACCAAAATTCCTTTCACTTTAGAAGCTTTTACTAGGAAAAAGGTACAAAACTCCAGAAAATTCAAGGGAGAGAAAGTTACTAATCTGTTGGGAGCTTATCAATCCTCTTTCCCCACAAAGTATTTTGTCTTTATTAATGAATTTTGTTCTCGTACACAGCTTTAGTTTTGATCTCTATAGCTAACATTTTTACACAGATGTTAGCAAAATTTTATCTTCTTTACCTAATAAATTTGTTTTCAAATTTCCAAAATACAAAAGAAGTAAAGATTTGAATCAAAGTATTTCCTTTGCAAGTCTTTTTAAGATGTAGCTCTTTTCTAAAAAGCTCAGTAAAATCTTCCTGTGTTGTTAGACAGCTGTAGATTCTATTTTTCCTGTATGCTCTCACCTTTTTGTGAACTCTCCTTTGGCTCCATGGCTAACCTGCTGTCTGACACAGGGGATGAAAGAAGAGAAACAGTTCATTATAGTGTTCAGCAATACAGTCATGAGATATGTAAAATCTTCTGTTGGTTTGGTGCAGGTTTTTGGTTTTGGCTGGTTGGTTTGGGTTTGTTTTTTGGGGGGAGGGAGTCATTCTGAAACTCCGTTCATTGTGAAGAAGCCCAGAATACCAGTACACTTACAAAAAAACTCAGCTGTTGTATGAAGATCACTATCACAAGTTTAAATCAAGAAAAAATTATGCTGATCAGAAAGGAAATGCTTTTAAAGTTAGATCAAAATCTTATTCATTTCAAGTTTAATTGGACTCTTACTACACTTTAATGATGAGGTCCATAAGCACCTCAAGATTATTCTTTTCCCTTCCAACGCTCTAGAAAATGTCTTTCTGTTGCTGGGTGAAGAATTTGCCATTCTGAGCCATGCATCTATTATCTTTTAATTGGAATAAAGAATCTCACTGTATCCAAGGCTTAGTCTAAAGACATAAACAGATACAGAAGATATTTGAGCACTTCCACTATTGCATCTTTGCACATAAAGACTTTGCTCACTTCCATACTACTCTGGGGCTTTGACATTCAAAATAATCTTCAGTGCAATTAATGGATTTATTCTTAGTAAATTTTGAAAATTAATTTTGATGTACATAACCCTATTGTTCTTCTTCTCCTGTAAAGTAAAACAGATTATTACATCTAAAGTAAAAATAAAAGGTCCAAAACCAAGGGCATCTGTCCATAGAAAGAGCAAAAATCTAGGTAACAGCAGATGTGTCTAGAGCTTTATGAACATCTTTGAAAAGACATTTCCATCATAAACACAATTGTGATATTGTGACAGGTCTTTTCACCTAATAAATCCCTGCCAAAAAGAAAAGAAAGGAAAATAAGAAGTCTTTAAGAGACTGGAGGAAATTCTGGAGGCTCTTTGCAATCCACTGGGGACTTGGTTGTCACTATTCATTTCATGTGGAAGGAACTCAAATATTTCAGTAAGGGTAGCTGTCTTTAAGAGCAGTGACTTACTGATTTAATCACTAATATGCTATCAGTCAAAATAAATATTAACTGAGACTTAAATTACAACCCATTATTCCTCTATGAAAGGAGAGAATGTTAGATATTAAGAGCATGCCCTTTACAAAGTAAGCAATAATAGGTTTTACACAAAGCAAAAAGTGTGTATAATCATATCATTGGATACATCCCTGTTAATTTGCATATGCATTTCTTGTGGTCATTGGCATGTTGTTTATTGGTATTAAAAAAAGAAAGGCAAGAGAAGAAAAGAAAGGAAGTCCTTCATTATGGAAGAAAGAGACAAAAGTTTGGCCACTGGCAGAGTATTTCTGGCTTCATGAGCACAGCAAGCAAAAGAATCAAAGAACTTTGCAATTTTCATGTAAGACTACAGTGACTCTAAAATGGAATTTTTTTATAAGTCACAGAAATAGGTGACTAACTGCAAGAGTTTCACCTTGCTGTTCTGTGCTTTGATGTCCTAGTACAGGCCAACTTTGCTCAGTTAAAACCCTGTCCTCTGACATTGTGTGTTCTGGTGCACATATCTCATAAGACAGTGGTGGCAAATCTGTTTTGTCACATAACAAGAAATTAAATGTAAGATGGTTGTGAAAAACACATGATGCCTCTCATTGCCTCTGGATAGAAGACTTTAAGAAGGAGGATGCCCAAGAAGGAGCTGTGGATCTCACTATTCTGGTATGTTGAATGGAATATGCAGGAAATATGAGGCAGGCACTTCTTTCCTACAGAGCTTGGTCTAGTGTTTGAGGGAGCCAAAGAGGTGAACTGAGTGAAAAATGAACATTTTTTTAAGTAAACATCCCTATTTAAGTCTTTCTGGAGACCTTTTTTTGATCTGAATGAAATGTGAACAATGGCTTGACAAATTAAATTCACCTGGAAGAAACCAGTTTCCTGCATTCTGGCCAGTCTCCATCAAGCTACTCAGAAATCAAGCAGCTGCACTTTAATAGTATGTTCAGTCTTTTATTCTAACTAGACCCAGGAAAAATTTTTCATTCATGCAGTCCAGAGGTAATCATGGATAGATTATTCAAGCATAAACTACATAGAGATTTTTAGGCATAATATCATAAAGAAGAAAAGTATTATTAATCTTGTAAACAAAGTGAGCGAAAGCAGTGAAAATTAAGGGAGATCATTATAGAGGCTCTTCATTGAGGGTGTCTATATTGATGCTTTTGTGGAGCTCTGGATGTGTCCTTTTGATCAGACTCCTGATCAGTCCCACCCACTGTTCAAATTTGATTCATATTCAGTATCTATTCAGTATGCCTGAAATGAATTCAAACTAAGCTAGAAGATGCACCAAAATGCACCTGAGGCACTCCAACTGAATTGGACATTCAGTCTATGGAACTAATCTACCTCTAGAACTGCCTCTTCATGAAATGCCTAATGTGGGCATTAGGACATGAGCACCAATAGCTTGATTATGCAAACTTCTGCTGGGCTGTTTTAATTGCTGGTGGTACTCAGAGCCCTTGACAACAGCTGAAGCAATGCCCCCTTAATATACATACAGTAGTGGATTTCTTTGGCTGCTATGAAGTGCTTCCTGCATCAGTGAGCACAATGTCTACCTCCCTGTATCAAGTTTTTGCCACATGGTTTTCATCCAACACACAGTCCAGAATAAACATCAGGAAAGATTTCTAGAGAAGTGTGTGAGTCAAGCAATGCATGGAATGTTCAACACAAGTAGGAAGCATAATGTTCCCTATCCAAGATTAGAGTAATTTGGTAAAATTGCTATAGCCTAAAGCATGGCACCGTGAAGTAGAATTTTTTTTTCCTTTTTGTTAATCCAGATGTTTCACCAGTATTGTGGTTCTGCTGCCATCTGTGAATCCTGAAGTTATCACAAAAATGAGTCATCTGTGCAATGTAGGAATGTCTGATGTTATGGCAATAGGAATGAAAAATCTTCTGTTGACTTTGGAGTCTTTGCAATGTCACCACATTGCTCCGCTGCCAAAGTAAATAGCAAAACTGAAGCCGTATAAGAAAATAAATTTACAAAAAGAATGGATAAGGTGCTGAACATGCACCCAGAAATCCAAAGAGTAGTGTGTTAGAGTATATCATAGCAATTACCAGAATCACTGGATTAGATATTGTGTTATGTGATAATCATTTATTAGTAGTACATATATTTATATTTTCCTCGTATATATAGATGTAGTGTGGCTTTCTTACGCAAGTTCTGTAACATCACAAAACAGTCACTAACTGAATAAATGATAGGTAGAAAGAGATACACATAGATTTAGGAGTATTACAGAGGTTTACAAACCTTGATATTTGTCAGAGAATGCCATTTGGTAAAACATTAAATAAATGGTGCAATTGAATAAATGTTACAGTATACAAACCTGAAACTCCATGAGATAATTATCACATGAGATGTTATAGCACGTGCCTATGTGTGAGAAAGGAACCAGCCATCAGAAGTCAGGTTACATCATTCTGTCCTCAAAGGACATTACCTAGGTGTTTTCATGTGCTTGCGTGGATTTGTACTTGATACACCTACCTGAATTTCCGTTGCCTTTTTTTTTGAGAAATCATTCACAAGCAGCATTTGGACCAGTTCTCCCACCTACTTAGCTGCAGGATTAGCAGCAGCAACAACAGCCAGTCTCACATTTCAGGAGTAATAAACAGCAACTCAAACACCCACACAGAAAATTGGGGAAATTAAAATAGTCTTTCTGTTGCTCAGTCAGCTAATTTTCTTTCCTGGCAAATATGAATCAGATGGCTTAGCCAAGAGTACTTTATTGAAAGCAGAAACAAAAAGAACAGCAGGGAAACATACAATATCTAATTACTCCATCCCCACCACGGAACCATAACTGTTTACTCTTCTGTTTGGTTTCTTGGTGAAGCAAGTGCTAGGCCAGCTGGTCGCTTCCTACCTCCTGCGGTAAAACCTCTCTTGCAGTTTGTGATCCTCAAGTTTCATGGCTTGATCTCTTATATAGCTGTACTGGTTTAGCTTGATAACAGATTCTGTTAATTCATTTTTGCTCTTAAAACAAAAAAAAAACACAAAAAAAAAAAAAAAGAATGATCAACACATGCTCCCTACCACTCATTTACAGAGAACTTCTTGAACAGACTCTCTTGTCCATCCTTTTCACCATGTCTTTTGCCTTTGCCTTTCAAGGTTGCAGGCACACTAGATTTAGTTGCTCAAGACATTCACACACTGTTGCAAGACCCTTGCAAGATGAAAATAGTTGCTTTTATTCTTCTGCGTAAAAATATAGTGGTGGTTGAAATGTGCCATTTATTTTACATTACAATAGTAAAGCAACTTAAGATATCTATAGATATAGCTCTATAGGTCTTTAGATTGTAGATATATGAAATCTTGCTATTTTGTTTGAAATAAGAAATTTTTTTATATGCTCCTCATCAAAATGCATTTCCATTCTATAGTACCAAATAAAAATCCGTATTTACTCTTCAAATATGAATATTAAACCATGTACAAATCTTAGTAACCTAAAACATGTGCCCAGTATTCTGAAAGAAGGAACGTATATGGCAAATTCCAGTCCTTAATGTTGCCCCTTTCACAAAATGTTCACAGCAAATCTAGCAGCCTATTCAGAGAACAAGAAAAAGAAGCAGCAATATTTGCTGTCACTTCATGCTGTAGCATAGCCTTTCCTCGTTGCATGCCATTTTTAAATTGCAGACTCATGCAGCCCTCTTCATTTTTTCAAGAGGTGAATACATGCAAAATTAGTACTATACTTCACTCAACATGCAAGATTTGAAAAACTACCTCTTAAAAGGTCTTTTAAGCAAAGTAACTTTTCAAAACAAAAATTCTTCATGAGTATTAAAATACAGTCTACAAGTTTCAGCTCACTATTTAAAAGGTGATGTCTGTGATTGATTTGGGCATGATGCCACTGAGTAATTTACTTTGGCTTGATTTTTTTTACCCTTCTCCTGGTTGTTCTGGCAAAAGAAAGTATTTTATACAGCACTTATCTGTAAGAGAAAGATAAACTGTGTTTTCAGGAATGCATTTTTAGACCATTTTAGAAAGTGTTGCATGACTATACTGCATTTCTTCATCCACTTATAATCAGAAACAAGCAATTCAATGGCAAATACAACTGAGGGATTTGCAGTAGCAGGAGGTTTATGAAACACATATGATTGTAAATGGGCGCTGAGATAAGTGGTTTACAGGATGATAACTGTATTCATTTAGCTTGTTAATATTTTAGTATTTTATCAAAGTTTTTCTAAGGTTTTTAGTATTTTATAATGTTTGCAGATACAACAGTCCTACATATTTTCATGTAAAATTCATAATATGATTTCTGTGCTCCAGCAATGCTTTCTAGGTCTTTCTATCAAAAAATTTTAGTTAGAATTTTACAAAGGAGCCTTTTTGTTTTCACATAATTTTCAGGTTGTTATGCTAGGCATTATGTATGTATGAGTATCTTTGCTTTTCAGCTGACTTCAGAGATTTAAATAATGTTTGGGGATTCATTTGCCTGTGCTCTGTAAAATATATACTCTTGGATACAAACAAAACGTATTTTGAGCAGTGTCATTAGTATTCACTTGCCCTTAGTTGCATACTTAAAGTTTTTAAAAATTAATAACCATCCCATTCAAAGTATTGGGAGATAAAATATGCACTAAATATATCACAGATATCATTGTTGCTATTTGTGATTGTCAGATTTGAATTTACCATTGAAAAATGCACTTGATAACGTACAACATTTTGTCATAGCAGGTTGTAAACAAAGCCTTGCTAATACTATTGTGATCATATGTGTCAAATAAAACCTTTTCCACCCTCCAAGAATAATAGTTTAATAGTCTTTAGAGCCATATAATTTTGTCCAGAGCTATTAGTGGCACTTTATGTCATATAGTCATCAAATGCATTTCTAGGAAAGAGAAAAGAATAAATATTTCATGGCTACAGCTTTTGAAGAACACTCTGTCTTTCAATGTTGGGCTAGCCTTTCAACATATGTGCCAATCAGAAATCTTTAGCAGCTACAAAATGCATCTTGTCTCCTTGTCAGTGAAGAATGTAAAGATCGCAGGATGTATCTGAAATATTCATCACATAGGCAAAAATCTGAGCATTGTAAGGAACTGCTGAGCCCTGTAATCACAACCTAGCTGTTTTCTCTTACCCCTTCATCATTGGCCCTGAAGAGTGAAGAGTGTGGCTACTCACGATATTTTGGTTGCATATGTCTTGACAATCAGTGATAGTATTTAGCGTTGTGATCTTACATGTTTTATCTTACTGCTGCCTTCATTTTGGACATGCTGTTGAGTGAAATCCTGTGTACATAATATGTTTTTAAGGTTACTTCCACTCATAATTAATTTTTGGTACATAACTTCTGCTTCCTGTGTTTCTCTGCAAGAGGAATGTTAGTGACATCAGTTGTGTCCCCGTCTTCATTCATGGGCTAAAGAGGGATTGCTGAAAACTGCTAGAGTAGAACCTACATAGTCTCTTCCTGTTACTCTACCTTTCAGCCAAATCCAGGGCTGATATAATCAACTGTAACTACTTGATGTAGTTGCTTCAAGTCATATTAAATCTGCTTTTGGCCCATTACCATGTGAGAGGGGTTATGTGAACCATGCCCTTTGAATGAACCTGTGACCTGCTGCTGCAATCTGGGCTAGCCACTCCATCACTGGGCGCTGCTGGAAGCTATTAAATTTTGTGTTGCTTTATCTCAGTTAAATGTGGTTAAGTGAAAGGACATTATTTTAACTGTCTGCTGTGTCAATGGAATTGCGTAAAGCACTAGCTCACAGCATTTTAGCTCTAACACCACTCTGAAAAGTTGGGGAAATTGAAGCATTAAAAAGAATTAAGCCTTTGATTAAATGCATTAGTTTTTCAAAATGAAAAGAAAGGTTGGATTCTCTTTTATACTCCAAGTTATACACTTTAAATGGCATTTTAATGTCTTTTTAAGGCCTAGTCACATTCTTTAAAATATAAAATTTCTTCATAGAGACAAAAGCAATGCATTTTTAACATAAATATGATTCATTCCATTATATTTGTGATTTATCCTTACTAATACATTGATATAAAACATGAAAAATTGGAAACAAGTGTAGAAAGAATGCTGAAATATGTTTATTTAGTGAAAATTACCATGAAAAATAAACCACTGAACTCATGCATATGGGAAGTTATATACATGTGGAAAATGTGACACATTGCAATTTCTAAATCTACATTTTTCCTAAATGCACATTTATCAACTGAAGTCAGCAAAGCTTCTTACATTTTTCTAGCACCTGAAAGCAAGAAACCACAGAGGAACAAAGCTATTTCATGAGCATGAAAAAAACGAGTCTTAAGCTTGTTTCACAACATACCTGTTTGTCTGCAGGTAACATGAGAATCTCAATATACTCTGCCTAATCATTTCTTAGCTTTCAGAGAGAATTCTTAAAATTAGTGATTATTTCACTTAATCGAGCCTTGGAAGATCTGAAATAATTGATTCAAAATGATTATGTGATGCAGATGGGAAGAAGAAAAGGCATCTTCTTCATGGAAATTAAGAACTTTGCCAGGTGGGAAAGAAAGGACTTGAAAAACAGTATGGAGAAATAACTGCCTGGAAAGGTATGGTACAGAAAGAATGAGATACAGAGGCTGATTATGAGTCTTGACATGACCAGAAAGGTACCAAAAGCTCCATTAAATATCTAGATTGTATGTATCAAGCAGACAAAATCCAGGTGTAAAGAAATCTAGGATCTAGAGAAGATATTTAGTTGAAGTGGATTTTGCTGATTACAGAATATATTAATTTAAATTGGAGTTTAAAGAAGCTGACTCTGAAAGAAGGCATGTGTGGCAGGAGCAATTTTCTGCAAGGACTTTGACAGAAAAAAATTTTCCTTTGGGGCAAGTGTGAATTTCCATTGTGGCAGGAGAAAGTGAAGGGGCAGAATACTGAGTAAGCAGGTGGTAAAAGTCACCCTGAGACAAGGAGTTGAAGCGTATCTGTGATTCATTACATACCCTGCATCAGTATCCTCACTTGGTCCCCTCCCCTTGCTGCATGCAAAAGCCTCTCTTAAATCCCTCAGCTGCCAGCACATATCACAGGCAGTAGATTTCTGTGCCACTCAGTCTCATTGGGCACAATGCCCAGCCTGCTGAAGCAACGCTCTGTGCTAACTTCTAGCAATTTATGGTTTTACTGCTTTCCTGCTATGACAATTTTCCTTCATGGTATTTGAAAAACCCAGAACAACCATTTGTGACTGTAACCCTAATATGTTATCAAACAAAAACAATATCAAACAAACAAACAAAAAACTGTGCTGGATAACTGAATCTACATGGTGTAACTGATTTATTGGAAAAGCAGTAATATCCATGCTGACTTTAAATGAGATTAATAGATTTGCTAATATCTGGTCCTTCAATACCTAAAACTTTTTTTAAACACTGCTTCTGTAGAACTCAGTGAGTAAGAGATTGGAGTTTGTTTGTTAGGAAGCAAAAAGGTTCTCTTTTGAGGCTCTCTTCCTTTATGGGAATTAGAAAAGACTTTAAAGATAACTGAGTTTTGCTAACTATATATGTGTTACGTTTTGTGCTGATGAAGAAAGTCTCAGACAAGCACATTAGTGTTCTATCTCTAGTCTATGAATGCCTGAATGCACAATTCTCTTACACAAGTGAACAATGGTAAAGTGATTCAGTATTTTCCTTGTTGATTTAACCAGGAGTAACACTGATCAGCGGTTCATTAAATCTTTTAACACCAGAAAAAAAAAAAACCAAACTATTTTCTTTCTATCTTAAGTGGTTCCTGATTCCTGCATATTGCCCTTAATCTTTGGCAACTCCAGGATCTGGTCACTGTATTTTCCTTTCAGTTGTTTTTAGCTTGGCTAATCTAATGAAATTAGATTCATCTGTATGCATTCTGTTTGTCCATCCGTCTGTCAGTCTAGGCTCAAAGCAGAAGACTGTCCCATGCACTTAGCAGTGTTCACACAGGGGAGTTCTCTAGTGAGCCTAATGCATTGTAAACTTGCACTTCTCCTGATTAAAGGTAAGTTCCCTGTGTGGACATTTTCGGTATCTGTTCTGCCTCTGGGAGTCTCCAGATCACTGAAAGCTTTCTCAAAGGTAGAACTGACTGACTTCTAAAGAAGAAAGCTCATACATATCCTCTAAGTCTTATATAGACTTTTGATTTCTGTTATCAAGAACTAATCCATTTTATTTATTTGGTAATGAAATGTTCTGAGAAAAGGAAAAAAAATGTAAAAAGTAGTGCAGGGAGCCTAAGATACTGTTTTAGGCATTTCACTAAATATGAAAGTTCACTTGTTTATAAAAGTTGACATTTCTTTAGGCCAGACAACACAAAGGCCTACTATTAGGTCAGTACACACTGAATTTTTCTTCTTCCAAATTCATACTCATGTCAATTTTTCTGTCCACGCTGAATTAGACCCAATCATACTGTCTGAGTAAAATCACCTTTTCTTCAGGTAAAATAGGAGTATTGGAACACCTTATATGTGTATTATTACTGGAAAGTAAATTGTGAAATTTTTCTTTGTAAGTTTGTTGGAAGAACAAAATTAATTAGATTTGATTGGACTCTATAAATGAAAAAAAAAAAAAACAGAGTGTTTTAACAATTTTCTAATTCTTAGAGGTTCACAGCATTTCCCTTTCTTACCATATTCTTTTTTTTTTTTTTTTTAATCACAGAAAGGTACCTTAGGTACCTTAAAGGTACCTTAGCAGGTCATCTACTCCATCCCAGCTGTCCAAAACAGAATCAGCTATATCCTTGTCATTCTTGACTGAGGACCTCATAGTTAACTTCCAATACTTCAAACTTCAGAATCTAGTCTGTTCCTAATCCTTTCCAATATAATTTCTTTTTCCTTGATGCCAGAACAAAATCTTTCTTACTGCAGTTTAACTGAATTATCTCTGCTTGTATTCACCACATGAAATGAAGAACAGTTTCTTTTCTCCTGTTTCCAACAGCTTTTTCTGTTTATAAAACCTTCTTCAGTCCCTCTCCATGTCTCTTTTTCTTTTTTTTCTTTTTTTTATTTAAACAACCCCAGTCTCCTCAGTCTTTTCTCATAGANCAAAATTAATTAGATTTGATTGGACTCTATAAATGAAAAAAAAAAAAAACAGAGTGTTTTAACAATTTTCTAATTCTTAGAGGTTCACAGCATTTCCCTTTCTTACCCTATTTTTTTTTTTTTTTTTTTTAATCACAGAAAGGTACCTTAGGTACCTTAAAGGTACCTTAGCAGGTCATCTACTCCATCCCAGCTGTCCAAAACAGAATCAGCTATATCCTTGTCATTCTTGACTGAGGACCTCATAGTTAACTTCCAATACTTCAAACTTCAGAATCTAGTCTGTTCCTAATCCTTTCCAATATAATTTCTTTTTCCTTGATGCCAGAACAAAATCTTTCTTACTGCAGTTTAACTGAATTATCTCTGCTTGTATTCACCACATGAAATGAAGAACAGTTTCTTTTCTCCTGTTTCCAACAGCTTTTTCTGTTTATAAAACCTTCTTCAGTCCCTCTCCATGTCTCTTTTTCTTTTTTTTCTTTTTTTTATTTAAACAACCCCAGTCTCCTCAGTCTTTTCTCATAGATCATGTTTTCTAGATCAGTCTCTGTGTTCTGAAATATTTCCAAACATACCCCTTTGCATTCGTGTATGGCACTCAAATCTGAAACACAGTCTTGCTTGAGCCGCCACTGATTCTGAAAAGAACATAAGGAAAATGCTTCTTATCTTGTCAGTCGTGCTGGTGTTCATACATCCCAGTTCTCTCATTTGCTTTTTTCACAGTGTAAGGTTGTTGTCATATTCATTCCTGACTCATCACTTTCCACTTTAGCCCTGAGATCTTTTTCCGAATAATTACTACCTAATTAATTGATCCCCTTCCATACTTGTGCAGTTGGGTATATCTGCCTGCCTGTCTCTAATACCTTTCCCCTGTCCCTATTGCAAAGTCATTTTTCTTCCCCAGACCACACTTCAATCTATATAAGATATAACTGAATTTTAATCCCACTCCTCAAGATATTTACAGTCTCACCAAGTGTGCTACATCTACAAATATAATAAATACACCTCCTTTTTATTTTTGAACAGTGTTGGATTTAGCATAGAGAAAGTGAAACTAAGTAGACCAAACTATTAGTTTTCCCTTTTTTAAAAATAGCAATCCATTTGCTATTTTCAATCCTTCAGCATCTCATCCTCCACTATTTTTCAAAGACCACTAAGCCCTCTGAGTCTATTTAAATCAATTAAGTCCCCTAAGATGAATTAAGTTTATCAGCATGGACAATCTGAAAATATCTATGTTATTCAAGCACTATGTAACCTTTTCAATTCTTTTTTACATAGTGAGATCTTATCCCTTTTTGCTGGTATTAATTGTGTCTGCTTGATCTTTTCATGAAGGCTAATGCAAAAGAGGTATTAAATTGTTTTTACTATATCACAAATCCCCTTCGTATCCTCTTCGTTGAGCAGCAACCCAAAATTTTCCTTGGGTTTGCTTTACATCAATGTAAATTCCTAATAAAAGAATTTTCACACTAAGGAGGGGCAGTAAAACTATATAGAAACACAGAGCAGGAAGAGATATTCTGAGTTCCCAATTCCAGGCCACCACAGACAGTGGTATCTTACAGTTGTTTTGTGTAGCCATCCCAGTGGTATCTGAATGTCATTAGATTGCTTGTTCCCTTTCTTCTTGTTGAAAGATTCTTTCAAAGCCTGACAGTGCTGACAGTCAGAACATTTTTCTAAGTTTCAGCCAAAAATTTGCTCCAAAATTGCATCACCATGGTGACTCAAAACTGTCCTATGCTTGATCCATTCCTCCAAAACTTCCTCTTCTGAGACTGACAGATTATGACAGCAATTTTTGTTCTACCACCTAAGTAACCTTATCCCAGGACTTTTCTTTTAAAGGCACTCTTCACTGAATATTGAAAGTGAATATTCACTAGCCATTGTGTGTAAAGTTTAACTTTTAACAGTAAATGAATTATTAATGAATGCAAGATCATAACTTTTTGAACTAACGTGATTATTTTTCATGTGGATTTCAGAAATAGAAATCTCCTTTATAAAGCCTTTTGTGTGTCAAAGTCTTAGCTGGCTTTCATTAGTGATAAGCTTCTTAAAATCGTAGTTTAACACTAAATTTTAATCTAACCTTAAGAGCATGTTGGCCAAAAAGTACAATTACTTTTACTGTATAGTATTCAAACCCAGTTTTTGACAGAGGAGTTCATACTCTGAAGTGACATGGAAGATCAAGCTGAGTACCAAAAGGAGCCTATACTATTAACAGCCTATGCTAGACTAACAGGAGCTTTGCAATTGTATCAAGAGCTTCATACTTCATTAATTAGTAGACTTAGCATCTCAGTAAAGAACAGAACACTTTTGCAAGCACATTTCAAAAACTATACTTCAGTCATGAAAATTAGGTTCAAGCTGACATACAGGGTTTCATAACAAAGAAATGTCTCAATCATACTATTACCTGCAGTAAAATTAAATTGACCTGTGTTATCAGTTTGTTCACTGCTAGGGTGAAACAGAATAATTTGTTCTAATACTTTCTTTTAACAGCTAAGAAATCATTTGCAAAACAGTATTCTTTCCTAGGACATGAGTTGCTCGAAACTAGAGTGCAGGGACACATATGCAAGGAAAAAAATAACAAGGCTCTCAAAGGATCTTTTTCTGAGATTTGTGAGAACTGTGCAATTAAGCCCATACTAAATGTTCATTTACTTCCACATTCTCAGCTCTTTCTGCCCTGTGACTCTGCTCTGGGTTGGGAAGGGTCCCTGCTCTGTTCTGACTGCAGTGGAGGGGCAGGCTAGTGCCTGGAACTGGAGACAGATGCCTGCCATGGGGATAGCAAAGAGCCTCCAGGCTTTGCAAGAGGCCCTGGGGAGCTCTGGGAGATGCCTTCAGTGACACTTTTTCCTCTTCCAGAGCTAGCAAATTATCTTGCCTTCTGAGGAAGGAGGACCAAGACAGTCTTTTCTGTTTAGGCAGCAGAAAAGCCCAGTACAGCACTAACAATTTTCCAAATGGGGATATAGTGTCATTAATGCATGTAAGGAGCTGCTGCTACACCAGGAGGAGGGTCAGTTCCACAGCTGTTGCCTAGCACATGCTGCTCAAATGTACAAACTCCCAAAAGTTGCAGGAGATCATTCTCCTGACAGCAGCACACCACTCTGACCATATTTTTTCTGCTGTCATGGAATTCGTGTCTCCCACTGCTTTTATCCTTTACAAACACTGACTGTGCTCTGTTTCAAATTTCTGAGACTCTCACACAAACTCCTCTGGACATGGGTTCTAAGTTAGCTAGCAAGAAGTAATGGCTTGAACTAAGAAGGCTATATTTGATTTTTGTTTGCTTTGATTATACCTGGAAAAGGATCTAAGCAATATTAATTTCTCTTGTACGATGGCAAGGCATTGCTGAAGGGACTACATCTAGCTTTGTATTTAGTATGGAAGAGAAATGTGGTCAGTTAGAGATCAGTCAGCAAAAGGCCAAGGCCCAAGCATGGCAGAACATGAGCTGCAGAGGTAGATGTGTCTTTAGAGCACAAAGGACCAAAGTATTTGATTTGATAATACCTCTTCATCTTTCAGGTAGTAATTGCTAAACCTATTTTTCAAGTTTTGCATGTAATAAACCCTGTGTTAAATACCTCTGTTATTCTGCTCTGGTAATTCAGGTAAAGTGGTAAGTGTTTAATGGAAAGTTTAACCCTTTCATATTTGCATTTATGATTTTTCAATTTTAATATTGTAGATAAGAACTGAAGGCATTAGTAGAAAGGACCTGCTTCCTGTAACCCCAAAAGAGAGTTATTACCTGGAGCAATGTCCTTGGACAATTTCTGAATAAAAAAAAAAAAATTACAAACCAACCAAACAAACAAAAAAAAATCACAAAAACACAAACCATCAGCATGAAAACTTTAGTTGAAACAACATCTGTTTTCAAGGACTTCCTCAGTCATGCTGTTTCCCTTGCAAGGTAAGCTGGTGTATTTTGACTCCCCAGGTTGTGATACTGCAACATTAGGAAAACCCTTCGTGGCAGGCATCTGTTCAGTTGTAGTTCATACACAGGAAATATATTCTAAACTCCAGATATGAACTCATCAAGGAATTACTCCTTAAAAATTTGACAGGGGATAAATTATTTCAATATAGTTGGCATTCATTTTTCTGGTTTTGTAATTTGTTCCCAAAGATTCTTGCCACAAGGTGTGTAATATTTGTATTGATAAATAAGAAGTATTTACTCTTTGGAAAAGAGTGAAGAAGATAGTTTATTCAGACTTAGTACAAGGAGTTTAAAGTAGTATGTTTTTTGAACTGTAATAATTACCATAGTTTGTTCAGCAAGTGTAAAGTACTTATGATTGAACCTAAGCACAAAATATTACTAATTATTAAGTACAAGGTTTTAAAATTCTAGGTAAATTGTGGTGGTTTTTAAATGCTGAGGGTATAAACATAACAGGGTGGGGGGAAAATTTTGCTTCAAAATATGGAATTAAAATGCACTCCCATTGCGTGCTACAATATGCTGCAGGAGTTCCCTATAGCATTTCCTTCCTGTGGTTATTGCTTTAGGCTCACCATTCCAATGAAGTTCTGAAAGCAGTGAGCCTTCAAATTAAAAAAAATTAATTCCCTGCTTTTAATTGGTAAACTTATGTCAACACAACATGAAAAGGAATTAGAAAGTAGTCCAAAATGCTCTATGATACATACATTATCCATTTACATATTTTTCATAGCTGGTGTCTTTTGTTAATTTAGGAATATACATAGCAGATTATTTAACCCAACCAAAGTTCATATGTTGTACATGCCAGTTTCACAAACTGAGTTTCACAGGTTTAAAATTAACATATGTTCTATACAGTGTGTTGTAACACAAACATTCTACTGTGACAATCCATTTGCAACCTTTACTTCAAAAATACAAGGTAAACCATATTTGCAGTCATATTGTAGTAATTTAATTATTTTCAGTTCTTGTTATTTCACCAAGACACCCTGCTGTATTGCAGGAGCTTTTTTGCTTTGTTTTTTGGTTTTATATTTGCCATTCCTCTCAAGAGCTGACTTAATGCTGAATGTGTTATTCAGTGATAGAGAGATTGCTCCCTTGAGCCAGCACAAACGAAATCTGAAAACTAGAAATATATGGAACTATCCAAAAGTACTTTTGACTAGTCAGCATGCTGAGTACTCTTCTAATACCTTACTGCACATTCTCTTACAGTCTGCTGCAATAAACTGGGCTTGAATGGTTTATGTTCAGTCAGAAGTTTTGCTGCAGCCTATCAGTAGCAGTGCATGAAGTTCTATATTATGTCATGTTGTAGGTAAAATGTAACGTGACGCATCCTAACGTTAAAGGCATGCAGTAATAACAAACTGCTGCAATACAGACCAGGAAACCGCCCCCATGGATATAACCTGACAGGTGCAAGCTTGCTGTGCCCAACCTTAAACTGATAGGACATGAGCCAGCAATAGTCAGGAAACCACAGAAATGTGTTGGTACGGAGATTTCAGCAGCAGTTCTGCAAATCAGAACCAGCTTTTGTCCACCATGACAGAAGTGAGGCAAATCAAACTTAGCTCTGTAAACATGTTGCTGTCATTACTGTGTCTACATGTCGCTATTTTCATTATTTGGATAAAGCCCCTTTTTTTTTCATGTGTGTCTATTTCCTTATTCCTTGGTTTAAATCAGTTTCCTGATGAAAATAATACCCACAAATTCATATTGATTTCACTGTAAGTTTGTATTTTAAAGTCTTTGAAGCCTTGTAAATTACTTTCAGTAAAATGAATGCAAAACAGTGAACTTCTTTCCAACATCATGTTAGCTTCCTTTTTGCATCATCTCTTGCACAGTAAGGAATCAAAAAAATTGACTAAGATGCCCAGCGAAATCCTTCATAAATACCTCCCAAAATATTCACAGTAAGAAATACAATTTGCAAAGTTACAGTATGAACAAAATTGTAACCATTTTTCCATGTGTGTTTTCTTTCTTCTATTTTGTACGTGTCAGTCTACAGTAGGAACATAAATAAGATGATTTGGAAATATTTATATAGAATTCCTTGCAAAAAGCTGTGCAGGCTAACATGTTACATTCTCATAGGAAAGATTAGTGAATGTGACTTTTTAAAATTCCATTTTGATCATCTGTAGCATTGTCGTGCAATTTTCCTTACAGTAAAACATTGTTAGAAATTCTTACTGGCTGTTTGTTACTTTTAATTCTTCTCACTTCCTCTTCTGCCACCTATTTCAAACATGAGATCAAAACAGCATATTCCTTGACCCTAATGTTTTCTGCTCTATCTCTCCTTCATTCTGCCACCTATACAAAAATCTCTCTTTTGTTTTTGAAGACACCGCTTGTCCCAGTAATTTCATGTACTGTTGCCATCTAACATTACTCAGACCCAGGTGAAGTTTTTCTCTCTGTTCAGTTTCTTTGTCTTTCTTTTCCACACATTATAATAATTGTTTCAGCAAAAGCAGAGTGAAAACTCAGCAACTTTTGTCAGGGTCTTCTGTCTCACACAATGTCCTTTTGACTTTTCCCTTTACACTCCTACCTTTTCTCAGTACCTCTCTCGATGGTCTATTTTTCACCCATCTTTCACAAGAGCCAAAGACTGCACTTTTCCCCCTTCTCATTCTTTCTGTTTTAGTCTCAGAGATTCACAAACCTTACTCTTCAATTCATTTAACTTTGGCAAGTTCTGCATTTTTCTGCCCTATTTTTCTGTCACCCTGAAATTTTCAAAAGCCCAACTTCTCTTTTTTGTTCCAGTCATTCATTCCTTGCTTCCAAAAATGTAAACATCACTCTAATATTCTTCCCACTTACCCAGGTTTATAATCTGGCTCTCAGACATAATTCTGCCCTCACTTTGAGATTAGAGTCCTAACAGATTCCAGTCTTTTCTTGTATTATCAGAGAGGTAATAAATGAGCAAGAGTTACACATTACCAACTGGCAGGTGATAAAGCTATCAAAAACATAGCAAAGATTTGCTAAGGCAGCTCTTTCCAGTTTCCAGATGTTGCTGAGTTCCTCACTCAGTGGTAGTTTGTCACCCTTGCTGGTTGCAGGGACATTGTCTCCAAGAGTGAGAGGTGCCTGCAGAAAACTCAGTCAATCCCTTTTTCCTCATTTTAACCACAGGCTGCAAGCTGACTAAAATGGTCTCTATATTTTTTCCTCCTTCTTCTTATGCAAGAAATTCCTCTGGTACTCTTCCACTCACTTCACAGTAAATCTAGAAGCCTTGCAAAAAGACCAAGTTTGCTTGGTACCAAAAAAAATAATTAAAAAAATAATTGGATTAAAGTAAATTGAATTTAAGTGCAGCCAAGAACAAGCCTAGATAAGAGAATTATGCTCACAGAGGCTCTCTTTGCAGAACTGGAGATGGTGCAACCAAACTCTTTCCAGAAAACTAGAATTATGTTGCAGATAGAGGCCAGTTCAATTCAGCAGAATCTTAGAAAGAGTATATAGCATACTTGAATTAGAAATTCTTTAATCCTGAATATACATTTTGAACCTGCTCAGCTGTTTTAGAATAACTTTCTAAGTAAACGTTTGCTTTCTATTCCTAGTGTGCTGTTGCATATGTATTGGTTTATAATCTGAGATTATCATAGGTAATCAAGTCAGTTGGAATAAAATGTTAATTATGTTGGGACACAGCTGTACTATATGTATATACACAGATAATTGAATTTATATTTAATCTACAGGCAATTCTCAGTGCTACAAAATATCTTATACCAAACACTTTTATTAGAAATCAGAATGAAAATAAAAGTCAATTCCATTCATTCCAACTGTAGCTTAGAGAGACAAATTTGCAAAGTTCTAAAAACTCCTTTTAACACCAGAGCAGTCCTTATTGTGTTGCATAGATTCCCCATAATCATGCTCTGATTTACAGGCCTCACATGACTGATTTTGCTAGAAAAGTCATCCATTATTGAATGACAGGAGATAAACATCAATAGGTGTAACAGACAAATAAGAACTATTTGAAAAGTAATGTTATCCTATTTCTGTCAGGAAGTGTGAGAAAATGACCAAGAGTTTATAATACGTACAAAGACAATGACTGTTTGGAAGTAGATTTTTTTAAATTCTTCTTCTAAGGTCATCTCTTTAATCTGTAGCTGCAGCAGTGAATTTGACTTTTCATAAATGGTGGGTTTTATCAAGAATGTGGTAAAACATTTTACTGAGTTATCTCCCTCACATCAATGACATGAAGCTAGAAGGCTGGAAATTCTTTTCCCCTTTCTTTTCAATAACATGTTAGTATTTGCAGTCACAAATAGATGGTGCCTTTACTCTTCTTGCCCCTTCCCTGAAAGACAGCGGATATATATATATATATATGTATATAACCATATATATAGCATGCATGTACTTAAGACAAGCAATTTATTTTATCTTCTTTTTTCAACGTGTTTTATTTTATGTTCTAAACATTTCTGCCTATATACTATGGGAGGTGATCAGTTTAAATGTACAGGATGATATTATGAAAAAGTAAAAGCAAAGTTTCAGATGTAACAGCTAAATAAAGATGTAGATAATTTTTAAGGGATTTTTTGCTTACATTCTATTTTAAATACTCTGATAGCTTTTTATCCAGACATTTAAAAAAATATTAATTACCTATTTAACATTTCCCCAAAGATTTCTATGTAAATAAAATGGGCTCAACACCCTCCTACCCACCTCCATCCCCAACTCACCTTTCCCTGGGGACCAAAGCAAGTCTTCTTTACCACCAATTATATTGGGCTTTTCACAGGACAGTTTTCTCACTCTATATTTGGGATTCATATATCTTGCCTTTTCCTAATGACAAGCCTATAAATGTTTTGTTTTGAAGTCATTGTGGTCCTGATGCCCATTTTTTACCACATTCTTATGTTCCTCATATATTTTCTTTAAATGACAACCATTCACCGCTCGAACTGTAGCATACCTGTAAGTTCTCTTCAAACAGCAGATTCAGGGTTGTCGTGGTATTCTCTGATACTCAGGCCATCTTTGTAGGCAAGGTATATAACTGATTTGCCTTAAGCTTAAGAACATGGATTTAGCAATTGTATCTCCTTCTGCTACACATCCTTTTCAGAATTTTCATTATTTTTTTGTTAATCATTGAGTCTCACTGTCTCCTTCTGTTTGTACAGATTTTAGTGTGCTGTGGAGTGTACACATGAACTGATATTTATGTAAAATTATATCTATGGCCTCCTCTAAGATCTGTCAACTAAGACAGGAGTAACCAACCCAAGTATCTATGTAAAATTTGGTAAGAACATGACTTCTAGGATGTTTGCAATCAAATGTACATTCATAGCATCTCACACGTTTCTTATGAAAACAATTCAGCAATCTCTACTGTAGAGGAATGAGTTAGAGTGCATTATATTTGAGGAATTGGTAGTAAGAGATAAAAATGTGGCCCAGCCTCTGCTAGTGGTTTGGGTGGTGGTTTCAGTGAAAGCTATGTTTGATTTGTATTGCGAGGTGCTGACTGTTGGTGTTTTAGATATTGCTCCTATAATCTGTCTCTTTCTCCCTCTCTTTGTCTTCCCTTCCCTCTTTTTCCTATTTCCTTCCATCTCCCTCTCTACTTCACATTTACTGCTAAATAAAATCCATTCTATTGACTTCAGCATATGATCTCATTTGCACCATAATTCAGGAAGAGTCATCTCTCTAATAATCATAATAATCAGATCTTAACACTGTCTTGATAGATTGTGTAAGAATTTGAACGTAATAAAATTGTAATTACCAAAGCCTTCACATGTTCACAAGAAACATATTTTAGAAGTGTAAGGCAGGGTGGTTTAAGAGTGCAATTTATTGTAAAGGGCCTGCCTTTGATGCCCAAATTCTACTTCTTTAGATGTAGCACTTCTGTTCTGAAATGCCATGAAGCTGAAGACTTGTACTATTTGGTATATGCCTATAATACAGTTATCTTACAAAACCAAAATAACAAGTTACAAAGCAGTAAATACTAGCAGAGATTGGATTAGTAAATCATTTAATTCCAAAAAAAGCATTTTTCATTGGCTTCCAGAAGACACAAGATTATGCTTTCATATAACACATACTATACATATATGTTTATATAGTACCTTTAAAGTTATCTACAGTGTTATATATATATAAATAGCACTGTACAGGGAAAGTGTGTTTTATTTTTATATCTAATACTACAGAGAAAAAAAAGTAGTATAGCTGTGAGGACAGGTCTGACTTAATTCTGAAGCTATATGTCTTATACAGAAAGAAAATGTTTATGCATAAATTAAACATTATCAAAGCTGTGGTTTTGGTGTTCATGATAACTGTAAAATGGATGAAAAAATATAGTTAGAGAAGTTACAAAAAAAGAAAGAAACAATTTCCTTCAAAATAGGAATCTTTCTTTCAAGTCACTTGTGTAGGAGCGGTCTGGACAGCAACATAAAGTGTTTAATGACGTGCTTGAACATCAAAAGCTTAAACGAGTAATTGGACTCCTTGTGCAAATTTTATAACACCCTTTTGCCTCTCTGTCTCCAATCTTTCTGTAGCCCTTATATCTCTCAGTGATCATGGCTTTACTCCCCACTCTGTTATGCTGTGTGCTACAAGGACTTCAGATGATTCCTTATGTGCTTGAAGTTTCAAACCGTATTTTATTTTATGGACAGATAGAAAAGTGGGGGGAAATATAAACAAACACACATAAATATTGTTGTATTTGTTCAATTTGTTCTGTTTATCTATTCAATTAGTAGAATACATATCAAAGTAGATTTGAATTAATTAAATAATGTCTTCTAAAGTATTTCAGGAAAAAAGCATAATTATTATTAACTGATTTCACTATCTCTATATGCAGTTCGTTCCAGGAAGGAAAGAGGTTTCCAAGATGGATACAACTTCTTTTTTTTTTTTTTTCTACAAATGCACACGTATACATGTAACACCTTTTTGCAAAAGAAAGAAAAGGTCAAATTTTAAAAGGGATATAGTTAGCCTTAAATTCTGTTACTATCTGGATAATGTCTGACAAGAGGACACAGTGCCTATCTATTCCATATTAAAAGTGAAGAGGTGAAAATAACTCTGCACCCATAATCCTGTCGGTTACCTGAAGATGAATGAGCTGAGAAACTGAGAATCCCTTTCTGCAGTGCCATTCAATTTAGAGCAGTGGAAGGTTTCATTGGAACTGTAACAGGTTTTAGAAAGTCTACAGAAGTGTGACTTTGTTGACATCCTTTTATATTCAGTGAGGAATATTCATGTCTGAAGTTATGCGTCACTGATTACTGTGAATGGGGTTATCTGTCTCACAGATACTCACAGAAGCCAGGCAGTAATCCCAAGGAAATGCCATTGTTTTTATTTAATTAACAATTTTTATTATGTCTTGTAACTGTCTTGTAACCAACATTGTCCCCATAAGGACTTTCTGCCTCCTCAAAGAAAAATATTTTTGCATTATTTATATCTGTGAGTGAAGCCCCTGCCCCTGGAGTCCTTTGTAAGTGAATAGATTTCTGTACCCACATGCTCAGATTTATCCCACAGCTTCTGGATTTTGGCCAGAAATGTTCTCCATTCATGGAGGTTGCAAAGATATTTTTAATAGTTTGTGCCACAGATTTGGCATCATTTCAGTTTTAGAATTCTGCAATTTCCAGTATAAAGCTTGGAATACATCTACACATGCATTCAGGGACACAAAGGCACTGCACACTGTATGCAGATCTTCTGAACACCCCAGACTAAATTAAATAATTTAATATTTGAATTTCAGACTGGGCAATATTTTCTTTGGTTAGGACAGCAGTTTTCTGATTAATGTTTTTAATTTTAAGCAAGGTCTAATACATACAATAATAAAAGTGACAGTTCAGCTTATAATGAGTTAAGGATGTTTCTGAGAATACACAAGAGGTTTTTAAGATACTTCCAAAGTTTATTTTTACAGAACAGAAGTCCACAAATTAATGCAAATACATTTTTTTCATATTTTACTATGTTTGTGTATCTCTAGCTTTAATAATCTCAGTGTTTCATTATGAATAGTGCTTGTGCTTTCAAGGCTGTGTTCCAGTTAAAATAGTAAAATAACATTAAAAGAGTAAAATAATATTTGCAACCAGCTGCAGTGATAACTAGGAGGAAGGTAACACATACAAGATTGGTAATGGTACAGTTTCATGGGAGTTAATAACAAAAATACAAAAGAATGAAAGAATGTAAGTGCCCTATATATACACACACCACTGTTTTTTATAACTCGCACAACTTTGATGGATGTCGATGGTGCTGCTCTTCATACATGGAATCTAAAGGTCCCATTTGGAAATGGTTTACACTTTTCTCTACTGACACACTTTTTCTGGCACTGGAGGAGGAGGAGCAGCCAGGATCCTTCTCACTCTTTTGTGTTGGCCTTAACTAATGTGGAGGATCTCTGTACTGTGAGGTGGAGCATGGCATTATCCTTAAGCTTTCATCCCAGCATCTGTGTCTGTCCAATGCCAAGTGGCTGAAACAAGTCTCCTGCAGTACAAATAAGTTTCTTAAAACCAGTTGTCCAATAAAATTGTTCTGTTTAGTACCGTTAGGTTTACAAAAAACAGCTTTTCAGATGTTAGACCTTTTCATCAGAGTTCACAGATGTCAGGAAATAATAGCCTGTGTCAGTGGAGATTGTACCTTGTGGAAATGTATTTAATGTGGGGTGGATGGCAGTCTTGATCCTCATGAAGAGGTAAACATAAATAGATACCCACAGTGTTTTTTCTATTTTCCCTGGCTGACCTCCTCTGATGTAGCTGAGCTTTCCTCTTGTGATATTTTCCAGGTTATATAAAAAGAGGTTTTTTTCTTTTGGCCTCCTGGCTGAAATGGTGAAACATAAAGCCTGCTCTCAGGCTGTGGAAGCCTGATGGATGTGGAACAGCTGGCAGGCTGCAACTGGGCTCAGAAAGGAAGCCTGAGATATGCAATTGGTGCTATGGTTAAAAGTGAAAGGTGAATTAATTTTTCTGCTTTAGACAGATGTATAGAAATCTGCACAATGTAAATTCGCTGATTCAAATACTTTTGAGAAGATATATAGAGATGATTTAGTGGAGTGGAACATTAGAATTAGGTATTTTCTAGTAAACAGAACTGGCATCTAACAGAGAAAGGGAATGATATGTTAAAAGAACTGTAATATTTTTGCTTTTTAAATATCTGGTATCTGAGCTAGCCTGTGCTGCAAATAGCTGAGGTATGCAGATCTTGCCGGAAAAAAAAAAAAAAATACAAAGCAAGTTACCGGGAAAGAAATGCGGAGTGCAAAGTGAAAAACTTGATATGAAGAGGACAGAGAGTGGAAGTTTGTGATGCAGCAAAGGAGTGGTGAAAGAAAATGAGGAAAAGGCACAATGTAAAGAAAGGAAGTGCTGCCATCAACAAGCACAGCACAGAACCCAAGAAAAAGCAGCATTTAAATGGCCTAGATAAAAATAACACAGTACTGTCTGTTGGTTTCTCTAACAAGATAAAAAGCGCTTTCCTATGAGGCTGATTTTACAAAGAAAGGAAAGTAAGAGTGTGTTTTGAGGGAATGCCCTAAAAATGAAAAGCTCATATAGCTTTAAGAGAAACAAAATTTATTTATGAAGCAAGTGGGGCAAAGGTAAGACTTCTTTTTCTATGGGGGCAAAGTAGGCAAACAAAAATATAGAGAGAAAAATAGTACTTAGGGAATAATGGATCATGCAAGAAATAAGGATAAAATTACATAATTTTATCTCAGATTTATTCTACTTCAGAATACTCAAATTCAACAGGCAGGTTTAGAAATATAGAATTCTTGACTAAGAATTTCTCTTGAAAAATTGAATCCAGAAGGTAAACTCAAAATGCAGATGTAACTGTATCTTTCATTCAGTGAAGTAGTTCCATGACTTGCACACCAGTTTCCTACAGAAAAATTTAATTTTGATTGCTTTGTATTAAGGTTTTATTAGTCCATAATGTCCCATTTTCACTGGACATACAGAAAGACATTCCAGAAACAACCTTATAAGTGGGACTGAACCGTAAAGCATGACAATGGATTAAGGATTCCCCAAAAATATTTCTCCTCTCTGGATTCTAGATGTGACATGATCATGGTACATCTTGAGAGGGCATGGATAGCATCTCTTCTGTCTTGGTGTCTGAGTTCATGAGACGTTTTGTAGTGCCTTATTTTGAAAACGCTACCTTCTCATCAAACTGTCTAAGAGTAGCCAAGTTCCAAAGTTCCTTTGTGGACACTACAAGACAAGGATAAAGGCTGTACAATCAAAAAAACCTAATTTCCTGTAATTTGTTTAGTAGTGTCTGTAAGTAAAATAAAATTAATCTCACCAAAAATAAAATAGAAGATTAAAA